>BSUD01000002.1:18384207-18399305 GCA_033239045.1 Fagopyrum esculentum
GTAGCCTATGCCATGGTGGTGTAGAGACAAGGCACGCCGGTAATGGGACCAAGTGAAGAAGTAATGCGGGTGATGATGGAGCCGGTGGCTCGAGCAATGGCCTTAGCTCGGGATCGGGTGATCGGTCCATCTGAGCGAACTCTAAGAGCCTCGTCCTCTTCGTCCATGGTCAATGTAAAAGGGGCATCCAAGGGCGCATCAGTCCCTCCATCTTGGCTGTGAAACGTCCCCGTTTCACCATCGTCAAAGAGGGGCTCAACATAAGGGGCAAGATCCTTGACGTTGAACGTTGGGTGTACTCCGTAGGAATCCGGAAGCTCTAACTTGTATGCATTTGGACCATGACGGGCTAAGATGCGGAATGGGCCATCACCACGGTCCGAGAGCTTGCTCATGCGGCGAGTAGGAAAACGCTCCTTCCGTAGGTGGAGCCAAACAAGATCACCGGGCTCAAAAGAGACGTCGCGGCGGCCCTTGTTGCGTTGTCCGGCAAGCTGGGCGGCACGACGTTCGAGTTGTGTCCTAGTCCGCTCATGAAGCTCAATGATTTGGGCGGCTCGGTTTCCTGCGATGATGTGTTCTCCATCCTTGAGCGGGCGGGGAGTGAAATCCAATGGTGTGTGTGGATTGAGGCCGTAGACAACTTCAAATGGGGACAATTTAGTTGCCGTGTGCCTAGACCTGTTATACGAAAACTCGACAACAGAAAGTAAGTCCTCCCACCTACGTGGGTTGGTCCTAGTGGTGGCTCTAAGTAGAGCACCAAGAGTCCGATTGGTCACCTCCGTTTGACCATCGGTTTGGGGGTGATAACTACTTGAAAACAACAAGTTGGTTCCAAGTTTTCCCCACAACGTTCTCCAAAAATGACTTACGAATTTCACGTCCCGATCACTAACGATGGAACGTGGTATCCCATGTAAACGCACCACATTGTCAAAGAACAAGGTGGCAACTTCACTAGCATTTAGGGTGCTTTTACATGCGATGAAATGAGCCATTTTGGAGAAACGATCGACTACCACGAAAATGGAGTCTTTGCCTCGTCTTGACATAGGCAACCCGACCACAAAGTCCATGGATAGATCCTCCCAAGGTCCCATCGGTATAGGCAAAGGAGAATACATCCCATCCGGACCTTGGCGCGACTTGGCATGATGACATGTGATGCAACCCTTGCAAAACCGTGTCACATGCATACGCATCCGGGGCCAAAAGAAATGCTCTTGGAGAGCGGAAAGGGTCTTGGTAGCACCGAAATGACCACGGCCCTCATGAGCTTCCTTGACTAACAAATGGCGTATAGATGAGCGCGGGATACAAAGTTTTCCCGCTCGAAAAAGATAGCCATCGTTAATAAAGAAAGACTCGTGCTCTCGGAGGTCGAGGCATTGTGCCCATATGTCCTTGAAGTCAAGATCCGTGACATATAACTCTTTGATAAGAGCAAAGCCATGTATCTTGGCATCCATATACACAAGGAGGGCATAGCGGCGAGAAAGGGCATCGGCTACCACATTCTCTTTGCCTTTCTTATGCCGAATGACATAAGGAAAGGTCTCTAAAAACTCTACCCAACTAGCATGGCGCCGACTGAGATTTGTTTGACTCTTGAGATACGAAAGAGCCGCATGATCCGAATGAATCACGAACTCCTTCGGCCACAAGTAATGTTGCCATGTCTTAAGACAACGAACTAGAGCATATAGTTCCTTGTCATATGTAGGGTAGTTGAGCGAAGGACCGGACAGTTTTTCACTGAAGTAGGCAATTGGACGATTCTCTTGTAAGAGAACGCCTCCAATGCCCACATTTGATGCATCACACTCCACCTCGAAGGTTTTCGAAAAGTTTGGGAGTTGGAGTAATGGTGCATTACAAAGACGGTCTTTGAGCGCATCAAACGCTCGAGCATGGATATCACGCCACTCAAACGTGACACCCTTGGTAGTGAGCTCATGGAGCGGTGCTGCTACCGTGCTAAAGTCCTTGACAAAGCGCCGGTAGAAACCCGCTAAGCCGAGAAAGGCTCGGACCATGGTGACCGTAGTAGGAGTAGGCCACTCCCGAATAGCACGAACTTTAGATTCGTCTACTCGGAGTCCGTCACTACAACATATAGAAGCATTCATAGCATTTGAAAAACGCTATGATATACATTAATAGCGTTTTTATAAACGCTATGACAGAGCCCGCTATAATAGGGTCACAACTTTTCATAGCGTTTGCACAAACGCTATGGAAAAGTGGACCTATTATAGCGTTTGCAGAAACGCTATGGAAAAGTAACCAATAATAGCGTTTGTGCAAACGCTATGAAAAAGTGGGTCTATTATAGCGTTTGATAAACGCTATGAAAACGTGGACCTATTATTACGTTTGTACAAACGCTATAAAAAGGTGAATGCATTATAGCGTTTAAGGAAATGCTATGGAAAAGTGGACCTAATATAGTGTTTGATGAAACGCTATGGAAAAGTGGACCTATTAATAGCGTTTCCTCAATGTTATGGAAATAATGTCATTTATAGTGTATTATAAACGCTATCAAAACCCAATAATAGCGTTTTTGATAAACGCTATGAAACCTAACAATAGCGTTTTCTATAAATGGTATAGAAACTCAATAACGACATCAGACAAAAACCACATTGTTTCATTTTAAAAATTCAAAATGATACAAAACATTAGTTGTATAAAACAATTGTTTAAAACCTAACAATAGTGTTTTCTATAAGTGGTAAGTCATTGATCATGCTAATACAATGACTTACCACAACATCATCTACATATTTATAAGCATAATCGATAAGGGTCAGCAATCTCTCCATTGTGCCACTAAAGTTGTAGGGTACGTAAGGCCATATCTATGCCTTCTTCCCCGTGGATTTGGCCTTATTTAACACCTTGCTTCTACAAATCTTGTTACTATCACCTCCTGTTGTTTGCTGTTGATCTCCACTGCTTTCACCCCTACAAAGTAGGGTTTAATTTGGATGAATGATAAGAGAAAATAAATTAGTTGGTGTAAAGACAGAAGTGAAAATTATCAGTTAAAGAAGAAAGGGTTTTCTTGACTTTGAGTTCACATCCATCGCAATCCATCTTGACTTTCAACTCAACAGTCTGAAGTTGTTTCCTCTTCTTGTATTTATGGGCACTGCCTAACAACTCTGACAAGTACTCCAATGTGCCTCCTACCCCCATACTTTTGCCTGCACTCACCAAAACAAATGCAGAGTTAGAAGGATGCAAAGCTGAAGAAGGATATGGGTTTTGTCGGAAATTACATAAATAAAGTTATAATAACCTTGATATAGAATTCCTTGCTTGGCGTGGAACAGAAAGCTTGAATCTTTAGAACTCAGGTGACTCTTTAAGAGTTCTTCTATGTTGTAGTGATGGGGTATTGCGCAGGTATATAATTATATACACAACCGGGTTGCCTCGACTTTTATATGGGCAATGGGTCCCATCCCTTTTTAAGGAAACCTCAAGTCTTAAGACATTGATTAAATGTCTGTTCTAAAAATATCTGTAACAATAGTTTCAATGAATCCAAGGATCAAAATCAAAAATATTATATACAGTATTGCATGGTTTCTCCGAGTGACATTGATTAAATGTCTGTTCTAAAAATATCTGTAAATGTAGTGTCGATCGTGAGGATTGTGCACTCTCTAGAAAAGAAGTCATGGATCAATACAGAACCGCCAGAAATGCCAAACCCTATGGAATAACTACAACATAAATCATCCCCCAAGCAATTGATGTTAGCTAACTTTACTTCATTTCATTTGATATATAACTGCTATAAGCAACTATGCATCAAACTAGAATTTATTTGTACTTTGTAGCCAGATAGTATAGCACATTCAACGTATTTCATTTGTGAGGTAGCAGTACGTTTGATTAGTGTAATGATGAAGTTGAAGAGTGGTGGTTGGAGCTAGAAATAGTATGAGGAATAGAATACTCCAACGGATAGGCAACTTTACCCGGTTGGTGATAAGCATTGATGTTGACCAAGGAGGCATACAACCCGACAGCTAGTTCATATAATGCAACCATAACACCGACCGATCTGATTGTCATTTCTTGAACAGTAACCGGAATGGATTCACGATTGTTGGCGTAAAGAGCTGATCTTGTTCCCTGAAAAAAAGAACTAAATGAAGTGAACAGCTGGAAATAAAGTCTAGAAACATATTTTTGGTAAGATGAATATGATTGAACAAGCTTCTCTCCTTATCTTATAAACCATATTTCATTGTTCATGCCATGTGACCTCAAGAATAGCAACATCAGTTGAATCAAGATAAAGGAGTCGAAAGTAGTTCTAGCATATGCAGCAAGAAGATACCAGAAATCATGATATTGAACTCGAGCAGTTCTAACCTATAACAATCCAAAAAGGTAGTCACCACATAACTTCAATGAATGTCGCAAAGAAGTTGTGGACACCTTCTCTTAGTTGTTATATGTAGCTACATAAAAATCACATCATGCAAGGCATTATAATTTTTTTGAAAGTTAATACTAATGCAGAAGGTTTATTAGTAATAGCAAAACTAGCATAAAAGAGCACTCACTCATGTTGATATGTGCTTGTTTTATTCCCACAGACTGTAAGTCCTTGGTTAACCTGTCATGTAAATCGAACATAATGGTCATGAACACACATGAAAGGTAAAAGGTGGTTAATTCTAGTGGGTACAAGTTCTGTGATTGGTGCAAAAGAATATAGTAGAACAACACTGTTTGAGTAATTTAGTTAGAGATTAATAAAATAAATAAGGATGTAAAAATGCATGACCGATAACAATATGTTTTTTTTAGATGTTTTAACTAAATAAATAGACCCTTAGGAAATTGAAACTGAATTACCACACAATTAAAAAAAAGAGAACTTGGAAGAATATAGCATTGCACGAACTAAGCAGACCAAAACCAATTGCTCGCTTATAGATCAATAGCTACAACAGAAACTGAAACTGAATTACCATTAAAATTGAATTACCAATAAAGCTGAAAGAGTTGGTTCAATTTTTATTCTCACAAGGAACTCTGCTCGCACCTTTCCTTTTTTCTTCTATGCTCTAATATCATACATTTTCACTCTATGAATAAGAGCAGTTTGCGAGTTTATGTCAATAGATCGAGTTTTGGTAATATAAAACTGCACATTTAACTAACAACACTTAACTGGTTTCCATCCAAAATACAACACTTACACTTTTTCTTGTAGAAATTTAACATATCCAGCCAAGATGAAAACAAACAGCAAATGAACCTTAGAATTACTTGGTATCATTGGAAAGAGAAATCAGTAAATAAAAACACCAAAACAGACAGCAAAATCAACATATCCAGCCAAGATCATTCTTCAAGGTGAACTTAAATAACAACACTTAAAAAGGCAAGCAGCAAGTGCATAAAAAATCAGCAAGTGCATAAACATGAACCATATCAGATTTTATGTATCCTTGAGGAGTTAGGCATGTCCTAAAAAAAATCAGCAAGTGCATAAAAATCAGAGAGTTTATGTCAATAGATCGAGTTTTGGTAATATAAAACTACACATGTAACTAACGACACTTAATTGATTTCCATCCAAAATACAACACTTAAAAATTTTCCTACAGAAGTTATAAATTTTAAAATACATCATTTATGCTATAGTACATATGCTTTCCACCCTATAGACCAACAACCTCATAATGCACACAACTCATAACACAAAATGAATTAGACCCATATAACTCATTTGCTTGATAACTCAAAAACCAAAATGATATAAAGACAAAGAAATGGAAGAAATATGTATTTGTTTGACATTTCAAGCAAAAATCCCAAACATTTAGTTTTAAATCTCACAAAACACACGCAATTCAATCACCTAAACAAGTTCATCTTCCATTATTTTTCAAAAGAAGTTCTACTCATCCTAATTTTGATTACTAAAACTGAAATTTAATCAAATATATTTTCCTAATTTCCATCAATCTCACATCATCAAAATTTACATGTTGATAATTTCCCAGGAACCGCAAATGATCAATACTTTGAACCGAAGAAGCCAATTAACATTAGATGGTTTCAAAGAATAATGCCAAATCTTATCCATCTTAACCGATTAATAGGTGATTAGTGCTCATACTCTTTTGCTTTAACACTAATCCTACTCAATGTAGGTTTGATGAGTGCACAGATGACTATCTATTGAGTAGTATACGCACATAATCAATCTAACACGAAGAATTATTTGTCCAAAGAATCTCTAATAGCATTAATAATGATTGTATATACATACTGTATTATAGAACCTGGATCAATATATGTATGGATTTTAACATCATGACATTCTCTCCATTGATTATAAAATATATAATTCATAGACAAACAAACATTAGACAATAGAAAATGAAAAGAAATGGGTAATGACAGTGAGGCAATGAGTAATAAAAAGTAGTAGCCATTATTGCTTATATCAAGATTAGATAAGAGTATTGACTAAAAATAGTGAACATAAATTCATGGACTTGAGAGTACTAGAAATGGTGAATGAAGCACAACTACTTATAGTAAACATAAATTCTACTTCTAGTCTTAATCAACAATGTATTGACAAGCTAAATTCTCATCAAAATTTAGCACAAATAAAGCAATATCATTAAAATTTTTTGGTCCATTACCAATACAAGTTTTTCAAATGTTTTTCAACCATAGACTGTACAATTCATGACCCTTGTCTACCACAAAACTAGTGTTAAGAGAACAAAGCAATATATAGAAGCCAATAAACGAACCTTCTCAATTCTTAGGTTAACACAAGTGAGGTGATAGAAAACAACATTACATAAAATATCAAACTAGAATCTATCTAGGCATGCTTCTTCAAATATCTCATTTTCTCTCTACGTATGCCTATGCAAGGAAATGGAAAGCCAAAATGTTACTTGAGAAAAGAAACCCTAAGTAGAAAAATCAAATAATTACCAATCTTAATGTGAAAATAGGATAGTTTAAATACACTAAATCGCATTGAGGAATTTCATCGAACGGCTTCAAGGCATCTTCTTCCAAACACAACCTGAAATAGATGAATAAGAATAACATTGTTAATTTATCCTTTATTGAAAAATTGTAAGATGACTTCATGGACTTGAGAGAGTACTACAAAGGGACAACCAAAACAAAAAAAACAGTAAGGTTATCAACCCAAGTGAATCAAAAAAGGATCATAGAGGAGGGAGGTGAGTGACTACCTACAATGATTGTCAGAAACTTCTCAATGTTGTAGGACAAGAAATATCTAACAAGGTGAAACTCAATGCCTTGTTCCCTTGCTTACAATAATTTAGGATGCTACCAGAAATACACAAAAGACCAAACTACTTAACATAACTTTCCATTCAATTGTTCAGCAACCTTGAAGAGACATATTTGGTTTGTGGGCATCAGGAGGCTCATTGAAGAGAAGAGTCACACCGTCAATTAACTGTTGTAGAAGGCAAGTAGTTGAAGCCCTATCGTTGTTCTCCACCGGTACACACAAAGAAAGCTTGTGGCGATATCAATTATCTCAGGGAAGAAGAATCGATAGAGTTGTTGGGATTTAGGAGAGTTTAGGGAAAAACAAGTTAACCTGAAAATGGAGTGTTCGACTACAATCACTTGGGGAAATGAAGAAGGTCGGCTCCGATTAAAAAGAAGAAGAAGATATAGACAGAGCACGAAGAAGGTCTGTATTGGTTCAAGGAAGAAGAAATCGAGAGAGCGGCAGAAGAGTACAAGGGTTGAAAGAAAATAGATAGGTTTTTTTTCATGTAGAATCTTCTTTTGCTAAGAAGATAGCGTTTGCTTAAACCTGCTGAACGTAAAATACCGTGCCCTATGTAATTTATGGCGTTTGTAACATAAACGCTATTATTTAATGCTATAAATGATTAACTTTGTTGTAGTGCGTCCTTAGACACGACATAGCCAAGAAAGATAGTGGTGTCCGAGCAAAAGACGCATTTGTCAAAGTTGACATACAATTGCTCTTGTCTAAGACACTCGAGCACTTGGCGAAGGTGCCCGATGTGATCCTCCAAAGACGTACTAAACACCAAAATATCATCAAAATAAACAACAACGAATGTACCCAAGAATCGGCGCAAGACGTGGTTCATGAGGCGCATGAAGGTGGACGGGGCGTTGGAGAGGCCAAAAGGCATGACAAGCCATTCATAGAGTCCATACTTCGTTTTGAACGCCGTCTTCCATTCGTCACCTTCGGCCATCCGGATTTGGTGGTAACCGCTCCGGAGATCAATTTTGGAGAAGATAGTGGCGCCATGAAGCTCATCCAACATGTCATCAAGGCGCGGGATCGGGTGGCGATATTTGACGGTGATTTGGTTGATGGCACGACAATCAACACACATCCGCCATGATCCATCTTTCTTTGGTACTAAGATTACCGGGACGGCACATGGTGATAAGGATTCACGCACATGTCCCCGGTCTAGGAGCTCTTGCACTTGACGTTGTAGCTCCTTTGTCTCTTCCGGACTGGCTCGGTAAGCGGCACGGTTTGGCAAAGAGGCACCGGGCACAAAGTCAATTTGATGTTCAATCCCTCGGATAGGTGGCAAGCCGGGTGGGAGGTCTTTGGGCATAATATCCTGAAACTCGGACAACAACAAAGACACCTCGTGTGGCACATTACTTGGGTCATGAGAAGTAGATAAACAAAACGGAACAAGTAAAAAGCATGGGAACTTGCCTTCCATGACCGGTTGCAAATCATGCCGGCGAGCTAAGAGTATCCGTGGCTCACACCGTCCTTGAATTACGGGATCCGAAGATGATAAAGGTGCGCCCGAAGAAACGATGCGACCTTTACTACCTTTGGATTCGGTAGCATGGACAAGAGGGGCGGTGTTGCGGGATTTGGAAGTACTAGCACCTACAACATCGGGACTCCGGGGGTCCGATTTTGCCGGTGCTTTAGCGGACTCATCAATAGTTTGTTGCCTCTTCCGTTCCGCATAGTCAACCAAAATTTCGTGCGGAGTCATAGGCAAAAGTGTGACCCGTTTTCCATTATATTGGAACATGTACCGATTAAGATAACCATCATGATATGTGCGGCGATCGAATTGCCATGGTCATCCTAATAGGACATGTGTGGCGTCCATCTTGATAACATCACAAAGGACCTTATCAACATAGGCGCCAATAGAAAACGGCACCCAAGCTTGTTGTGTGACGGTGTCACATGCCGTATCGGAAATCCATTGGAGTCCGTAAGGCGTTGGATGGGGGGTCGTAGGCAACTTGAAGTGTTTTACCACCCGTTCGTTGACAATATTACAACAAGAACCCCCGTCAACGATGAGAGAAAGACTCGTATTATTAACCAAGCAACGAGAGTGGAAGAGATTCTCGCGTTGATCAATAGGAATATGCTCTTTAACAGCCAAAATACGACGAGAAACAAGAGCGAATTTACCGGGTTGTGCTGGGCCGCAAGCAATCTCGTCATCACAGGGTTCCATGCCAACAAGTGGGTCGGTGTCATGGTCATCCTCAATAATGATATCACCTTCATATTGACCATCGTCGTCCTCGAAATATGTTGGGTCGGCAAACAAGACCCGTTTGGTGTTTGGGCAATCACGTTGTACGTGGCCAAAACCGCTACACTTGTAACACACGGGCTCCCTTGGGCGAGCCGCCGGTGAGGGTCCTTGTTGACCTCGAGAGGGAGGCGCCGGTGCCGGGCCACGGTTTGGTGCCTTCTCGGTACCCGTTTGCCTATTGGAAGGACCCGTCCGTTGGGTCCCTTTAGAGGCGTCGGTATCTGTAGGACTAGGCGCATCTTGAGAACGTGTGTTAGATGGATAAAGATATGGACTCGAGGAAGAGGGATACCTAGAATACCGCGGTGTTTCGAGTTGTTGCTTATATAACTTCATGGCGGCATGACATAATGCTCCCAAATCCTTGAATGGGACAATCTCGAGCGGCCGCCGGATGGAAGCATTAAGCCCACTCATGAACTTGGTGCGGAGGGCGGAGGGGGAGGCCGAGACGCCGGCCTTAATGTGCATGTCCTCAAGTTTAGCCAAGTAAGCCACCGGAGTGAGGTTGCCTTGCTTGAACTCGGCAATTTGCAACCGCATATCATTCTTAAAGTCCTCGGGTACGTACTTCTTGGTCATGCAATAGAGCAATTGCTCAAACGTCTCAATTGGTGCCCATCCTCGCCTCTCTCGGGTGAACTCATACCGGTTCCACCAAGACTTCGCATCTCCTTCAAAGTATAGAGTTGCCGCCTCGATTTTCTCGGATTCCTCCTCATAATGACAATGTTTTAATGCTCGTTTCATATCCTGCGCCCAATCAAGAAAAACACACAGATCATATTCACCATGAAAGGTAGGGAACTTAACCTTACCTTCCCTACGAGCTCGGTAGGGGTCCTGGCGGGGCGGTGGAATGTAGGCATCATCGGCACGGGCTCGCCGGTGGCCGCCATGATGACGGTGGCGCCCATGAACGGGTGGGGCCGGCCTAGGTGGATTTGGGGGAGGCAACCATTCTTCACCCCGGTCTTGGTTCTCATAGGGGTCTATGACGGGTGGGTGCCACGGACGGTTATGTGCTACCCGTTCTAAATCGGATTCATCACCGGAGAACTCATTAAAGTTGTGTTGCTCATCGTATTCATCAAAGTCAAGGGTCCTCGGTTGCCGGATTGACCGTTGGTGACGGTGTTCGGACCGATCATGTTCACGACCATGATTGGTGGTTGAGTTGGGACGGTACCGGGGCTCTTCCCGGGTTTGTCGGTCGGTGCGGGGCACACTAGGTGGAGGTGGAGAAGGAACATACCGTTGATGTTGATGCTCATAATATTGGTGCCGATGTTCCGTATCGACTATGGGCAAGTTATCTTGACGCGGGTCGGGGAATTCCTCCTCTTCTTCATGGGACTCATTTCCGTCAAGAGGTAAAGGATGGGTGCGTTCAATGACAGACGCAAGCCGGGTAACGTTTGATGGGCCGGCTCCCAAAAGTCCCTTGCCTTTCCGTTGTGCATCGGAAGTGGAAGCATTGACCACGTTCTCAATCGGATAAGTTGGGGTGGGACGGCGAGCATTCTGAAGGGACTTAAGAGCTTCTAGCTCTTTTTTCAAGGCAATGTTTTCTCGGGTCAAGGCATTAAACTTTTGTTGTGCCTTCAAGGCTTCCAATTCTCGCCTTATGGAGTCATTTTCGAGGGACAACGAAGCAGTTTCTTGAGCCAAGGGTTCACTGAACTCTTGCGGACCAGAATCCTGAGAAGTTTCCATTTCCACGTTTGTCATTGCTCCAAATCAGCACACAAGTTCAAGCAATCAAGTGAGCAAGGTGACAAGTTAGGTCAACTTTACCCAAGTTCAAGTGCGTTATCGGGTTCTACTTTGGGGAAGGCCGTTTGGCGGTTAGGCAAGGAAGGCAAATCCAACAAAATTGAACCAATTACACACAAAAAACAAGTGATATTTTGCAAACGTATGTGAGAAAATGGAGGGATAGAAGATGGACGGATTGTTCACTCGGCAAGCTTTGCTTGCTTTCGGTCTTTGACCGTTTTGTAAAATCCGATTTTTCGGATGGACCGGTTTGCCGGACGTCTTTTCACTTTGTGTGTTTCGTTTCTTTGAAACGTTTTGAGCAACACTTTCTTTTGTTTTTTTTTTTTTTTTTTTTTTGAACACAAATCCGTATTGATGAAGAGTTGTTTTGCTTTTCTTGGAATATCAAATGCGAGATATCCGAACTTTTCGTTAACAAAAATATCCCAAGAGATTTGGTGAAATTAATTAACAAAATTGTCGGATTAGGTCGGTTTAAGAAAAAGACGGGTTTGATAAATGGTTTGAAGGTAAACCAAATATCTCCTATTTTTGTTCTTTTTGTTTTGAGTTAAACACGGAAAAGAAAAAAAAAATCAGGAAAAATGGATGAACATGATGAAGAACATGATGAACAACATGAAGATCATGAAGAACAAATGAAGAACATCATGAGCAAACGAAGAACATCATGAACAAACAAAGGCTAAATAGGCTTAAGATAATAACGCACAAAAACAAGAGTAAAGAGAACTTATCTTTGATCCCTTGCTCTGATACCAATTTGATGCGTCCTTGGAGGTAACCAAGGATAACTCCGGATCTAGATCAAGCAAAACTCCAACTACTCCTTGATTCTTTGTGCGACGTTGTATCGTTTCGGATCCAAAGGGGCGGAAGCGATGAAGAAACTAGGGTTACTTCGATCTAGAGAGATCGAAGGAACCTTTTTGTGTGGAGCGAAGGTTGATTCTTAGAAAGAATCCTCGAATATGGATTTCTTGAATCAAAGACGAGATCCAAGGAAGAAGTTTGAGGGTTAGAAGAGAGGTTTTGATGCCCAAGCTAAGTGGAGGAAATTCTTCTCAAAACTTAGTAATATTGAACATGATAAATAAGTGAGGCAAGATATCTCTTATATAGAGAAACTTGCCTACCTATGGGCCAACGGGCCAAACAAGAATACATGAAGAAAAAGCCCAAAAGGGGAAAACCTAAAAGCATCCAAGCAAACCCTAAACGGATAAGGTCAAAAAGGGAATATTCCTATATGGAATATCCCTTTATTACATAAAAAGGAAAACATGAAAATATAGTCCGAAGATAAGCTAGCTTCATGCCATGGAGTCGGAAAGACGGGACATGCCGCTAACGGAACCGGTAGCCTATGCCATGGTGGTGTAGAGACAAGGCACGCCGGTAATGGGACCAAGTGAAGAAGTAATGCGGGTGATGATGGAGCCGGTGGCTCGAGCAATGGCCTTAGCTCGGGATCGGGTGATCGGTCCATCTGAGCGAACTCTAAGAGCCTCGTCCTCTTCGTCCATGGTCAACGTAAAAGGGGCATCCAAGGGCGCATCATGAAGGACAACCAAGCAAAAGAAGAAAACGAGACAACTTAAGAGAGTAACATGAAGATGTGGAAGTGGTTACCAAAGGAGATAATTTATATAAGTTCTCCAAGAAGATGCGTGGACCACTAAAGATGCGAGTCAAGGAGGAGATGGGTGCAACCCTACAATGTTAGAGACGGTGTTCCATTACGAGAAGTAAAGCTTCTCTTAGACGCTCCTAAGCATTGGATTCCAGTTGTGGAGAATGATCGAACCCGGTATGACAGACATAGGGTACCGTAAGTTAAGCTTACGAGGTACCGTTAAGTGAAGAGTCAAATTTACGAGAGTAATGAGAAGAATGGTATAGCAAGGATTCACGTGGAGTTGACCGATTTCCGTTATAACGATAAGACTAAGAAACGCCAAGGAGATAAAAGTGTGAGTAGACGTGACCCCGAGACGAGAAGTGACACAACAAGTAGTTTTAGCTATGGAAGGACTCAAGGCAACGCCCAAGTGATACGCGAGTAGTTGTTGATTAATGTTGGAGCTTTTTGGAGAAGACACACTTACAAGATGTTACGAGGTGCGGTTAAGCCTATGAAGGCGAGTTATACGGACCGTGAGGCCTAGAAGAGTATGGTTACGTATGGAAAAGGAAGAAAGCACGGAATAAGAAGGGAGCTAACGGAGTTAAGGTAGAGTACGCCAAGGAGGGTATCCTTCATAAGAATAGTGACATGAAGTATTAGAGGATTGGTAAGTCGTTGACCTTAGAGAAGGTGATAGGTGATGGAATCACTATCATTTAGGATAGTTTTTAGAGTCTTTTTATTGTATTAGTGTCGGTTTATGCTACTAACTCCTTGGTCCAAAAGAAGAAGATTAAAAGAAGTTAAAGAAGGAGTTATAAGCACTTAGGAGTGAAGATCGATCACGAAGCAAAGCTTGAGTTGCCTCACCGCCCCAGCGGATCCTTGCAGCCGCCCCTGCGGGTGACGCCTTACATCGGAGCGCTCTCTGCGCCTTCACCAACGCCAACCATGAAGCGTGTCACCGCTCCTGCGCCACTCCTTGGCGCCCATGCGGTGTCCTCCATTGAAGAAACGAAGACCAGCTCCCTTGCGCCTTCAACTGCGGTGCTGCCTGCGCCTCAACATGGGAGCTGGAAGACGAAGATGTTGTGTCACCGCCCCTGCGTCGACATAGGGATGCCCCGGCGGCCTGACATCAGAAACGCCAGGAAAGCGAAAGGTCAGACGTTGAAGAGCATTGAAGATCTGCCCCAGCGGAATTGTGTAGCCGCCCCAGCGGTTTTGAAGAAGATCAACCGATTCTGCCTAAACCGCCCCTGCGGTTCCTAAATGCCGCCCTTACGGTTTAACGCCAGAAGCTTTACTCCGGCTGTTTACACCACCTTTTGGCATTAAAGGTGGTTGTTTTGGGCCGGCCATTTACTCCTATTTAGTGCCTTTTGTAGTATAAATAGTTCTTGGTTGATTGCTAGAATCATCCATCTTATCATCTTGTTAGTCAACAAATTATCCACTTAGATTGTCTTGCTTCCTTGTAATGAGTTGCTAACTTCCTTGTTACATTGAGTTGGTTTGAAGCTGCATTGTTACCTTGGTTGTAAGTTCTTTATAATCTAAGTTTTTCATTCAGTAATACTTTGTGTTTCCTTGATCTCCATTGTCTAATTGCATGTTTACTATTGCTTGAGATTGATCACCTTAGGTTCTAAAGTGCATGTAAATAACTAGGATTAATAGGTTCCGGGTTCGGATCTTTAATCTAGTAGCAACTTTATGTAATAACGGGTTGTGATTACTTAAAGAAAAGGAACACAAATATAAAGATAAGTTTAACGGTTTTAATCTTCTCTTTATATCCCTTAGTCTTTTTTTGAAAGCTAACTTGTTATTTGTTCTTGTAGGTTTACGGAACTTTAACCTGTTAAGTTGTGTTGATGCTGGTTGGCTCAACACATATATGATCGAGATAGGAGATTACTTGAAAACTTGTAAAAGGAACTCACCAATGTAGCAATTGCATGCTTAGAATCAACCTAGTGTATATTCATCCACTATTGTCTTACTTGTCGCATTAATCGTTTTCGTAAGTTTTTGTGCATCAATTCAACCAAACC
>BSUD01000002.1:18399533-18464598 GCA_033239045.1 Fagopyrum esculentum
ACCCCCCCCCCCCCCTTGTGTTACTTGTCACTATAATCGATAATTGCATCTAGAACACCTGAACTCTCTTGGGTTCGACCCTTACTTAATCACTATACTTGTTCTTAGTGCTAAGTCGGGATTTACTATTTATTGGGTATAGACGACCACAGAAATACCATCGGTCAAATTTTGGCGCCGTTGCCGGGGAGTTTTAGTGTTTTATTGTTATTATTGATTATTGGTTTGAACCATTTTTATGGTTCAAACCCGTGCTACTAATTCTGGCTTTGCTTCTTTTGATCCAAAAATTGAGAGGACGCACATCCGGCAACGAAGACAACAACAACTTCAACAAGAGATGGCTGACCGCACTCTTCGTCAACTTACGCAGCCCACCTTGGCTCAAAACCCTCTTGCGGTCACTATACCGGCACTAGGGGAAGGAGTCAACTTTGAGATCAAGCCGAGCCTCATTCACTTGCTCTCATCCTTCCATGGGCTAAGTGGTGAAGACCCCATCAAGCACCTTGGGAAGTTCCGTGTGTATGAGCATGAAGCCGGCCAACATTACCGAAGAACAAATCAAGATGAGGGCATTCGGCTTCACACTCAAAGATTCGGCGGATGATTGGTATTACCACCTTCCATCCGGGAGTATCGACACTTGGGAGAACCTTCACAAAGTGTTCTTGGAGAAATACTTTCCAGCTAAGAAGGTCAATAGCTTGAAGAAAGATATAAGCAACATCGAGCAAGAGGCAACCGAAACTCTCTACGAGTACTTCGAAAGGTTTGCACGCCTCCGATCTAGCTGTCCTTTTCACGGATATTCAACTCAAGATCTAGTCTTGTACTTGAACAATGGCTTGCTAGACAATGAAAGGAGGATCGTCGATGCGACTTACGGAGGTAATATTCTTAACTCTACTCCTGACCTTGCTTTGGAAAAGATATAGGAACTAGCGGAAGGAACTCGGAACTTTGGACGGACCCCGGCTAAGAAAGGAGTTCATATTGTGAGTTCTGGGAAGAATGAGATTTTCACCGAGCTCGCGGAATTGAAGGAAATGGTGAAGAGGCTAACACTTATGGGAACACCGCAACAGCTCAAAGCTTGTGGAGTTTGTGCTGACCCGTATCATCCAACGGACATGTGTCCACAAGTCCAGGATGACGATGTTGAGGTAAACACAATGGGTTATGGACAACCACAACAGCAAAGACCTAGAAACGATCCCTATGCACAGAATTTCATGCAAATTGGCATGACCAACATAATTTTCGTTAGAGGGATCAATAAAACCAACAACAACAGCCCCGCCAAGGTAAGTATCACTCAACTGAAGATATGTTGCAGGTTTTAACTAAACACTTTGCTACTCATGTCCAAACAACAGAATCTAGCATCAAGAACCTTAAACAACAGGTTAGTCAAATGGAGGAAGCTATTTCAAGGACCGAATCAAGGCTTTCCGGAGGATTGTCTTCCCAGACGTTTATAAACCCCAAGGAGAATGTTAGTGCCCTAACATTAAGGAGTGGGAAGCAAATCCAACAAGAACCAACAAAATAATCACAAAGCAAACCTTCTGTCGTTTTTTCCGCACCCACAGCCGCCCCTGCGGCTGCAACTGCTCCCAGCATAGAACGGACGACGCCCCTGCGGCTGGCTGTCCCCGCCCCTGCGGTGACAACCCCTGAGCCGCCCCTGCGCTTTCAAGCTAACGCCCCTGCGGAAAACACAACAGAGGGTCCTGCTGAAAAGGATACTTACGTCCGGCCTAACTTTCCGCCACTGTACTCTGAGAAGCCACCAGCTCCTTTTCTTGAGGCTTTGAAGGAGAGAAGAATCATTGAGGACAAGGACCTCTTTGAGACTTTCTCAAAATGCGAGGTAAACATTCCCCTCCTTAAGTTGGTGAAAAGTATCCCTAAGTATGCTCGTTTTTATAAGGAACTTTGCACTATAAAGAGGAATCAGAAGCTAAAGGGGAAACAAAAAGTGCAAGTGAGTGAGCATGTGTCGGCAGTTTTCCAACGGACAATGCCCAAGAAGTGCAGCGATCCGGGCATGGTAAGCATTCCTTGTGTTATAGGGGAAACCCGCTTTGACAAAGCAATGCTTGATCTCGGTGCTTCTATCAATGTTTTACCATATTCGATTTACAAATCACTTGGCCTTGGGCCATTAATGGAAACTAGGATTGTAGTACAACTTGCTGATAGATCTAATGTGTACCCGAAAGGGATAATTGAAGATGTATTAGTAATGGTAGACAACCAAATATTCCCGGCTGATTTTTGTGTAATGGATATGGAAAATGATTTGGATGCTGCACCCATTCTGTTAGGTAGGTCATTTCTGAAAATGGCTAGGACTAAAATTGATTATGTTAGTGGTAAATTGACCATGGAGTTTTATGGGGAAGTAGTGGAATTTGACATCTATGATGCAATGAGATTTCCTAGTGATGATCATTCTTTGTGTGCTATTGACATTGTTGAACCTTTTGTGCAAGATGTTTTTAATAACTTTGACGTGGATAAATTAAGAAATGTGATTGAGCATGACATTGATGGTTTCAAATCAGATTATGTGTTAACATCTAGCATGAAAGAGGTCCTAGCCCAATTAGATGGGCATAAAAGGCTACATATCTCCAATTTGGCCATTGGGCCCACTTTACTAACCCCAAGCGAGAAGCTTGCTCCGTCCATAGTGCAGGCACCTGAAATAGAATTGAAGGACCTTCCATCACACCTCAAGTACGTTTTCCTTGGAGCACACTATACCTTGCCGGTGATTATCTCCAACAAGTTGACCACCGGACAAGAAGATAAGTTGGTGAAAGTACTAAAAGAGCACAAGACGGCCCTTGGATGGCCTATTGCGGACATCAAAGGGATAAGTTCTTCCACTTGCATGCATAGGATTCTACTTGAGGACGAAGTCAAGCCCTCTAGGCAACCTCAAAGGAGGTTGAACCCGCCAATGATGGATGTGGTCAAAAAGGAAGTGTTGAAGCTCCTCCAAGCAGATATGATCTTTCCTATCTCGGATAGCACTTGGGTTAGCCCGACCCAAGTAGTTCCAAAGAAGGGAGGCATCACTATGATGGAAAATCAACATGGAGAGATGGTCCCAAGTAAAACACAAACCGGATGGAGAGTTTGCATTGACTACCGTAAGCTCAATAAGGTAACACGAAAAGACCATTTTCCATTACCTTTTATTGATCAAATATTGGAACGTCTTGCAGGTCACAAGTACTACTGTTTCCTGGATGGATATTCGGGCTATTTCCAAATAGCCATCGCATCAAAGGATCAAGAGAAGACGACGTCCACTTGCCCATTTGGCACTTTTGCATATCGTAGAATGCCATTTGGACTTTGCAACGCACCAAGCACTTTCCAACGGTGCATGATAAGTATTTTCTCCGAATACATAGAAAATTTGATTGAAGTCTTCATGGATGATTTTACCGTCCATGGAGATAGTTTTGACGCAGGTTTAGAGCATTTAAAACTTGTTCTTGAAAAATGTGTTGAAACCAATTTAGATCTTAATTCGGAAAAATGTCATTTCATGGTCGAACAAGGAATTGTGCTAGGACATGTAATATCCTCAAAAGGGATAGAGGTAGATAATGCAAAGGTTGATGTTATTCAAAATTTACCTTACCCTACTAATGTTCGGGAAATCCGATCTTTTCTTGGTCATGCAGGTTTCTACCGATAGTTCATCAATGATTTTTCAAAAATCTCGGCACCCTTGTGTGAATTGCTCAAGAAAGATGTCACCTTCATAGTGGATGAGGATTGCAAGAAGGCTTTCGACACTTTGAAGGCATGTCTCACCACCGCACCAATCATCTGTTCCCCGGATTGGGAGAAACCTTTTGAAATCATGTGTGACGCCAGTGACTATGCCGTCGGAGCTGTCTTAGGAAAAAAAGACGGACGGGCCTCCCATGTAATCCATTATGCGTCTATGACACTCAATGGAGCGCTAAGGAATTATTCTACCACCGAAAAGGAGATGTTAGCGGTGGTTTTTGCCCTTGAGAAATTCCGGCAGTACCTACTTGGGGTAAAGGTAATTATCTTCACTGACCATGCAACTCTTAGGTACCTCATGGCAAAGAAGGAGGCAAAGCCACGATTGATCCGTTGGGTGCTTCTTCTAAGCGAGTTTAACCTAGAGATAAGGGACAAGAAGGGAGCTGAGAACCTGGTGGCCGATCATTTGAGCAGACTAGTGCAAGAGGAGGAAGATCCAGAAAAAAGAGAGATAGCCGGAAGTTTTCCAGACGATACATTCTACACAACTCTCTGTTGTGTAATCGCCCCCACGCCTCACACCAGCCGCCCCTGCGGCTATGTCTAGGCGCCCCTGCGGAATTGTCGACAGAGGTTTGTCTTAAGCTCCAATCTTTTAAGCCTTGGTTTGCTGACATTGTGAACTTCATTGTCAGGAAGGAGTTTCCTCTAGACTTCACCAAGGCACAACGAGAGAAGGTAAAGGCTGAAGCTCGAAACTACGTTCGAGATGATCCTTACCTTTGGAAACATTGTAGTGACCAAGTGATCCGGCGTTGCATTCCGGAAAATGAGGTACAATCCGTCCTAACTTTCTGTCATTCTGAAGCATGTGGGGGGCACTTTGGGGCAAACAAAATTGCAAGAAAAGTTTTGGATGCCGGTTTCTTTTGGCCACATATTTTTCGAGATGCTTTTGCATTTTGCAAACTGTGTGATAGATGCCAAAGGGTAGGAAATATTTCAAGGAGACATGAAATGCCCCAATCCTCTCTTTTATTTTGTGAAATATTTGATGTCTGGGGAATTGATTTCATGGGGCAGTTTCCTACTTCATTCGGGAACACATATATTTTACTTGCGGTGGACTATGTTTCCAAGTGGGTGGAAGCAAAGGCCACCAAAACTGATGATTCAAAAGTAGTTGCAGCTTTTCTGAAGGAAAATATCTTTGCAAGATTTGGAATCCCAAAAGCCTTAATCAGTGATAGGGGTACCCATTTTTGCAACAAGACGATCACGGCTCTCCTTAAGAAATACCACGTTCACCAAAGAGTCAACAACTTTCATCCACAAACAAACGGCCAAGCTGAGGTGTCCAACCGGAAAATAAAGACCATCCTTGAAAAGACGGTTTCTCCCGGGCGGAAGGATTGAAGTGCAAGGCTAAATGACACCCTATGGGCATATCGGACATCCTACAAAACCCCTATCGGGATGTCCCCTTTTAGGCTCGTGTTTGGGAAAGCTTGCCACCTACCGGTGGAGTTAGACCACACGGCTTGGTGGGCAGTAAAGAAGTGCAACATGAACATAGAGAAAGTGGGAGAATTCCGGAAGCTCCAATTGCAAGAGTTGGAGGAACTGAGGCTAGATGCATATGAACGAGCTACCACATACAAAGAAAAGACCAAAGCATGGCATGACCGGAACATTCTCCGGAAGGACTTCAAGGTAGGTAATAAGGTACTTCTCTTTCAATCCTGTTTGAAACTCTTTGCAGGTAGGCTGCGTTCGAGATGGACATGGCCGTTCATAGTAGCCGAAGTATACCCTCACGGGGCTGTGGATCTCTATGATCCCCAAACGCACAAGGTGTTTAAGGTGAACGGACAAAGGCTAAAGCTTTACCTTGAAGGAGTCAAGAACGATCCGATTGACGAGATGGTACTGGAGGAAGCACAGTCAGAGAAGTAGAGATCTTACGTCGAGCCAACAACGTAAAACAAAGGCGCTTCTCGGGAGACAACCCGAAGGAATAAGAAGAGGAGCTTCTGTCAAGGAAACCGCCCCTGCGGCTTTGTATCCCGCCCATACGGTGACACTCATGCCCAGCGCCGCCCCCGGCGCTGGGCCTGGGCCTGCAACACGCCTGTCACCGCCCCCGCGGTGACATCCCCACGCCCCTGCGGCGGCCATCCTTGACACGAATTCCCAGCGCCGCCCCCGCGTTGAGCCTGCGTGCCCCTCTCCCTTGTCGCCGCCCCCGCGGCGACAAACTACCGCCCCTGCGGGTTTACCCAAAAAATAAAAAAAAGAGGATCTCGAAAAACGCATACACCTACCACGCACCACCCACCAACCTTCTTCACCAAACACAAACCCTCCAAACCCCTCTTCTCCAGAAACACCCTCACGCCCCTGCGCCCTCTGCCCACCAACAATCTCGCCGACGCCCCTGCGTCGCCTCCGACAGCCAGCCACCAGTCGAAACGCCCCTGCGCCACCCTCTCTCACTACCCCCTTACTCTCTCACATCCCTACGGCCTTCCTCCTAACCCACTTCACACATTCCACTCCATCTACACCGCCGGCGAGACTAAACCACCAAGGACGTTATCGGAGCAGCCTCAGCAACACCCGTTCCATCGATCTCCAGAAATCACCTCTGCACTTCTCCCGCACCTGCGGCTGCAAGCATACGCCCCTGCGCCTCACTGCCCCTGCGCCTGCACAGCCGCCCCTGTGGAAATCACACCAGAGAGGTCGTTTTCTTTTCCTTATTTCGACATCTGCTAATCCTTTGCTTCAATTACTTTCAAGAATGGAAGCCCCAAGGAAGTGCAAGATGACCGACGCAGAGAAGGAGCGTTATAGGATTGTGCAGGATCGAGTTGTGTATGCAACTCGATTTTTGCATATTCCGAATTTGGAGAAACTATGCATGCTAGAGAGCATGCAAGCGTTTTTTGCGAATGCCGGGCTCGGAGATTTCCTCCAGAAGAGTGCTCCAACATATCCTGAGCTCAGCAGACAGTTTATCTCCACTTTCACAATGGAGAAGGAAGATCACGTGTGTATCGGCCTCACCTTCAAGTTCAACAAGGTGAAATACACTCTTGACTACGCCGATCTACGGGAGGCCTTTGGGGTGACTCTAAACCCCTCTGAAAACTGGTGGGATCCAGTCCCGGCCCCAGATCTGTGCGAGTTTTGGCAGGCGGCTACCGGGTTAGAATTCCATGCTGGGGGTGAGTACTCCAACAAACTCACTCACCCCAGCTTGAGGCTCATTTCAAAGATCCTCATGAGTGTCTTCCGTGGACACAAAGAGGAAAACAAGGTCGCTCTCAAGGACCTCCCACTACTCTACTCCTGCCTTCCACAGAGCGAGAAGGTGATGGATTGGCCCTCTCTCTTCCTTGCCGCTTTGAAGCGGATTAGGAGGGATGAGCCGAGGGATATTGTCGGCGGTGGGGTGATCTCTTTGATCGCCTCACAAGTGATGGACCTGTCCGAGTTAGAGTACAGGATGGAAGCTCCTCTCTACACTGAGGGGATGCTTAGGAGGTGCAAGCTCCTCCGGCGGGACGGGGAGAACCTATTCTGGATCTCCCTTGTAAATGGGAGCCACCTCACCTACCTCCCCCGACCTTTACCATTAGGAGGTGAGCTCTCCGAGCTCTACATTCCAGCAGATCCTTTCGTGCCGAGGAGGCCACTAGTGGCCATTGTGGAGAGACATGCTGCCAGCTCCAGCCGGGCTCATCAGGAGGAGCACCTGCCCATCCCAGATGATGAGGAGATGCCCACGACGGCACTAGAGGAGGACCCGGCCCTTGCGAGCCTTCAGGCTCAGATGGCGGCTATGACGACCCAACACCGGACATGGCAGTCCGATTACTAACGGACTATGCTGGAGCAGTAGCAGAGCTGGCAGACCAGTTTTGTCACCTCCATGACCTTACACCTTTACCAGAGGCAGGAAGCCAGGCAGGCAGCCCAGCAGCAGCAGCTAGAGGCTCAGCAGCTGGCTTGGCAGGCCAGTTTTGAGACCTCTTTTGGCCGCCGGATGACTGCCCAGCAGGACCGTATTGATGACATCTACCGCCGGCAGGAGCACTTCTTCCGCCACTTCCCTTACCCACCGGTGGAGGGTCCAGGTGGTCCATCCGGACCACCCCACTGAGGGGTACATTTATTTTCCTTCTCCCACATTTATCTTTGACTCATTTCCACTTTGAGGACAAAGTGTACTTCAAGTATAGGGGAGGGATATATAATTGCTTGTACATTTCATTGAGTTGTTTTTGGAGTTTGTTTTTGCATTGTTGAATTCAGTTTGATATTCAAGAAAAAAAAAATTAAAAAAAGCCAAAGAAGTGAAAAAAGGCATGGAAATCCTTGGATAAACCGAAAACCCGAAAGAGCGGTTTAGGTAAAAAGAAGGTAGTCCGACCAACCTTAAGTTGGTGCAAAATTGGACTTGAGGGATGTGAGTTAGAGTGAGAAAAGAAGAAGAGTGGCAAGGTGAAAACCCGAAAGGGTACCTTGGAAAAATGAGCGACCCCGAGTGTAGGTTTCCCTTCCGGCGTTTTGGCGACATAAGAAGGGGAGTCATAAGGAGGTTGTCCGGGTAGGCCACTCTTGGAGCGATAAGGATGGTAGTATTTCTTTTTCTCACATTTCCTCTCTTTTCCTTCTTTCTTTCTTGGCTTTTCTCTTGTTTTTCATTGTCTTTCTGCTTGCTCATGCTTCCTGAGGCCTTTGAGTCTAGTCGATGTAATTTGTTTTTACTCAGGACGAGTAAAAGGTCTAAGTATGGGGGAGTTTCATAGGTGATGGAATCAATATCATTTAGGATAGTTTTTAGAGTCTTTTTATTGCATTAGTGTCGGTTTATGCTACTAACTCCTGGGTTCAGAAGAAGAAGATTAAAAGAATCTAAAGAAGGAGTTATAAGAACTTAGGAGTGAAAATCGATAACGAAGCAAAGCTTCTATTGCCTCACCGCCCCAGCGGATCCTTGTAGCCGCCCCTGCGGGTGACGCCTTACATCGGAGCGCTCCTTGCCCCTTCATCAGCGCCAACCATGAAGCGTGTCACCACCCCTGCGCCTCTCCTTGGCGCCCCTGCAGTGTCCTCCATTGAAGAAACGAAGACCAGCTCCCCTGCTCCTTCCACTGCGGCGCTGCCTGCGCCTCAACATGGGAGCTGGAAGACGAAGAGGTTGTGTCACCACCCCTGCGTCGACATAGGGACGCCCCGGCGGCCTGACATCGGAAACGCCAAGAAAGCGAAAGGTCAGACGTTGAAGAGCATTAAAGATCCGCCCAAGCGGAATTGTGTAGCCGCCCCAGCGGTTCTGACGAAGATAAACCGATTCTGCCTAAACCGCCCCTGCGGTTCCTGAAGGCCGCCCCTGCGGTTTAACGCCAGAAGCTTTACTCCGGCTATTTACACCACCTTTATGGCATTAAAGGTGGCTGTTTTGGGCCGGCCATTTACTCCTATTTAGTGCCTTTTGTAGTATAAATAGTCCTTGTTTGATTGCTAGAATCATCCATCTTATCATCTTGTTAGTCAACAAATTATCCACTTAGATTGTCTTGCTTCCTTGTAATGAGTTGCTAACTCCCTTGCTACATTGGGTTGGTTTGAAGCTGCATTGTTACCTTGGTTGTAAGTTCTTTATAATTTAAGTTTTTCTTTCAGTAATACTTTGTGTTTCCTTGATCTCCATTGTCTAATTACATGTTTACTATTGCTTGAGATTGATCACCTTAGGTTCTAAAGTGCATGTAAACAACTAGGATTAATAGGTTCCGGGTTCGGGTCTTTAATCTAGTAGCAACTTTAAGTAATAATGGGTTGTGATTACTTAAAGAAAAGGAACACAAATATAAAGATAAGTTTAACGGTTTTAATCTTCTCTTTATATCCCTTAGTCTTTGTTTGAAAGCTAACTTGTTATTTGTTCTTGTAGGTTTACGGAACTTTAACCTGTTAAGTTGTGTTGATGTCGGTTGGCTCAACACATATATATGATCGAGACGGGAGATTACTTGAAAACTTGTAAAAGGAACTCACCAAAGTAGCAATTGCATGCTTAAAATCAACCTAATGTAGATTCATCCACTATTCTCTTACTTGTCGCATTAATCATTTTCGAAAGTTATTGTGCATCAATTAAACCAAACCCCCCCCCCCTTGTGTTACTTGTCACTATAATCGATAATTGCATCTAAAACACCTTAACTCTCTTGGGTTCGACCCTTACTTAATCACTATACTTGTTCTTAGTGCTAAGTCGGGATTTACTTTTGATTGGGTATAGACGACCACAGAAATACCATCGGTCAGAAGGTCAACCACAAGCTTATCGGTGATGACCTAGATTGCATAAACTGCGGATTTCCTATTTAGAAGTTGTAGATGGGAGGTATAACCTCCAGTGGAGGTTATTAAGGAGGGGTAACGAAAGCTTGGAGTTTTCCCTATGGATAGATGTCAATGGTAAGCAGTACATCAGCAGAATTGTGATTGCCTTAAGCAATTGACGTTGAATGGTTATAGCAAGTGATGGTAATAGACTTCCCGGAGAGGGATGATAATGATCCTTTTTGCGATCTTTATAGGTCTCGAGTTTTGGCATATGGAGGAATGGCGCGGTCTGGAACCGTAAAGGTTTAAGCATATAAGGACGTAGTGGATCAAGAGGAAAGTGAAGTTTCCGAGTTGCTTTAAGCAAATGGGAAGATATGGAAAGGAGATGCATGATATATCATTCTTAAGGAACGAATGATAAGTGACGCGAACAAGAGATGAGCCAAAGTTGTTAGACGCACTAAAGGAGCCATGAAGGCTACGGTGTGGAATGAAAGACCATAGCTACAGTAGCGTTGTAAGCTTTAAGCCTAAGGTAGTAGTACTTGGGGGATCATGAGTCAGAAGTTCGTGATGGGAATGGGGAATTCTTCCAGTCTTTCCTTCAGAGCATTCTGATATGAGTTTTGGGGAAATGTATGAGTCGGGAAGTTGTACCTTGGCTTCCAAAGGATATGTTTGGTGAACGACGAGTAAGGGCGGCCTCTTTGTAGTGGATGGCCCGTTTAGACTAGTTGCATGTGAGTGCGATATTTGATTAGATCAACTTGGAGTTGAAACAGCATCAGTTTTGGATGAAGAGAATAAAGAACCTTCATGAGGCGGCATTTAGGGCCAATATGGTTAATACAAGTGTAGCCATTTGAAGTCGCAAGTGCGATTGATAAGTTGGGAGTTTACACAGATGAGTATCCATCGGTTTTGGGAATCGTGTTACGATGAAGTCGGCAATTGTGTTGTTCGGACGGCTCTAGGGTGGACCCTAACCTAAGAGAGTTATGACAGTTACGATACTTGAATTGCGCTAATGATTCTTATGATTGGATTTAACAACGCCTTGTTTTACTCTCAGAATTGAGAGGAATGAGCTTGACGTGGGACGACAAGGATACCGGTTATGAAGGATAAGAGGATAACTAGAGTTATCTAGATGGGTTGGGCGTCCGAGGTGACCTCCTAAGAGACGTAGCGGGTTGAGAAGATCCAGTAGATTAGTTGAGAACGTGATGATAGTTTTGGTAATACCTTCGAGGTATGTGGAGAAGATATGAAGCACATAAATTGGTGGGCCATAACCGCCAAGTTGCAGGATGATTTTGACCCTTTCTTCCCTTCTGAAGAAGTGAATGGATCGTGGGATCTGAGACGCATCCTTGAAGTTTTGACAGAAGCAGAAGAGGTGAGTGATGTTAGCATGAAATATTGTGATATTCTAGGCACTTTTTCTAGTTGTTTTTCATCTATTATAGTGTTCATTGATGAGGCATTGAAGCAATTGTTAGCTAGTTTGTTTACATTGTCGATATAGAGGTCTACATAAGCTTTGTGTTGATTATAGGTGAATAAGAGCTAAAACCGAACCAATTGAGAGAGAAAGGAGATGATTTGAGCACATCCAAGGATTGAGGACACATCAAAGAAGCCAAGGAAGATGCTAGGATAAGGAATGGCACGACACAAAGGAAACCACAAGCAATTTACACTTCCACGCTCTAAAATACGGTCGTAGAGAAGTCCACGCCCAAAACCACGGCCGTTGATCTTGGCAACATGAACGTGGAGTATTCCAGAGAGTTACACGGTATAAAGTACGGTCGTGGAAATTGTGAAGAACCGTAATCCACTTCCACGCTCTAAACCACGGCCGTGGAACTCCATGAAACCGTGATTTAGGCGATCTTTTGACGAATAAAATATTGACATATCATTTACGTATATGGGTCGGACGGTTATTTTATCCTTCCTTATAAAAAGGCTGAAGGAGGGAGAATTCGGGAGCTTCCCTTACGCTCGCTTACACGTGCCTAGGGTTTCATTGGACGTGCGGAGAATTTGCATTTTGCAACGGAGATTTACGAACGCTTGAAGATTTGGAAGTTGTTTGTGGCGGAAGTTGCGCCTTTTATTCCTAGGTTTGATTAGAAGACGGATTGACATCCCGTTCTTCGTTCTTATCAAGGATAGTTATTGGTTTGTGTTTATTCCAAATCTGATATACATTATTACTCTTGTTTGTGGATTTGAGATTGATTTGAGATTTATTGAAGGTTTTCGAAGGTTTTCATCTTTAATTCTTCTTAATCTTGAATTTGATATTATAATGACTGTTATTGGCTAAAACCCTTTAGTAATTCTAAGGTGAAGGGTTAATAGTTGTGGCTTAGATGATGATAGATCGATCGTAAACAGATTGGACCCTGAGAGTTAGAGAGATTTCGCCGACGAACCAAAATCACGGTTTGTTCTTGAGATTCCACGGCCGTAGAACTCAAGATCTACCCGTAATTTGTACCAGTTTACGAACCTTGCTTTTACTTTGATCCAAGATTAAATATTAGCTTTAATCTAGTCTTGGCTTGCCCTTTTTTAGGTAGTAGTGAAGCCTCAACAACCTCTACTTCAATTTCGAGTGTCATAACCTAAATCGGTTTAGTTAGTCTTGATCCTTGGGTTACAAGTTTGGGTATTTGAGATCAATTCTTACCTTTAGATCCTTTCTATATTGAAGCCTCAACAACCTTTATAGAGAGTACCTTTAGATAAGTCATATAAAGCCTTGGAACTTCACCGTACATTGCTTTACCTTAGTATATCTTTGCAAACCTCAACTATGTCCTTATATCTATAGTATATCTTGAATCGATTATCACAATTGGATACCTGGATCTTTAGGGTTGCTGTTTTCCCAATACATTTGAAAAGCTTTACCCTTTTAATTGCTTGAAAACTTATAATTGAATTTGTTCCCCCCAAATCCATGTGTTTGATACTCTGGAATTCTTGCTTAACTACGTCGATCCGTACACTGCGGGTTCGCTTGCTTGATTTCTAGTTTTATAAATTTAAGACTTATTTGCACGCACGCTAAGTGGCAAACAAGTTTTTGGCGCCGTTGCCGGGGATTTGGTTTAGGCCGAATTCGGTTACCGGTTGTCAAGCTTGGGAGCTTGCTCTTGTTATTTAATATCTCTTTTGAGTGATATTTGCAGGTTACTTTAGGTTTATGCGCAGGTCTAGGAACAACAAGGACCTCTTACCTCTTGATCAAGAACTTGAGAAGACTTTGAGGAAGAAACTCAAAGAAAGAAAGATGGCTGAAGAAAAGGAGCGGGATTATCAAACAGAGTTAGCGGAATCCGAAGCTCAACTTAGATGGAGCGAGAAGACTCGCAAGGAAGAATCGGATCGTCATCAATCGAAAATTGATGAGCTAGCAGATATGATGTTTCAAATGAGGCTGGAATTAAGCGACCTCAAGAAGAAGGAGAGGAGGAAACTAACAAGATCGGTTAGAGTCAACTCATCCGATGAGGATAGCGACTCCTCCATGCCATCTCTTGAAGATCTTAATCCGACGGTCAACATGAATCAATTTAATCCAAGACAAAGACCGGCTGCCAATTATCGTGTCCCGGCTGGGGGTACGAGAGCCGCTCGTGTAGAAGAAGAGCCAAGAACTCTTGGCCAAAGGATGGATCCAATTCAGCAACCACGCCGTCTAGGTGTGAACTTTGATGTTGATGATATGCAAGGGTTTAGCTTCAACCCACAAGTTATTACCATCGTTCGCCAAAGCCAGTTTGGAGGAACGAATAGCGAGTCTCCACATCAACATTTACAGAATTTTGAGATCTTAATGGAGACAATGAAGCCAAAGAACGCAACCACCAACAACTACAAGATCAAGCCATTCTTCTTCTCCTTGAAAGGGAAAGCTTTATCTTGGTATCAAGCTCTTCCAAATGGAAGACTCAACACATGGGAGGATCTTTTTTCGGAGTTCCTAACCAAATTCTTTCCGCCATCTAAAACGGCGGAGTTGAGAGGTAAGATTAATGCATTTTCTAAGAGATCTAACGAAAGTTTGTTTCAATCTTGGGAAAGATTTCAGGATTTACTATTGGATTTCCCACACCATGGCATTTCCAAGTTGGAGCTATTGGAGATATACTATAAGGGGATGGATATGGAAACACAATTCAAGCTCCAATCCCTTTCATGTGGTACATTCATGGACATAAGGGAAGATGACGCTTGGGACTTCATTGAGAAGCAAGCCCGAGTCATTGAGAAGTATTCTCACCGGAAAGTAGAAGCAAATCATGTGGAGCAAGGAGCAAAGCTAACACAAGCTGCTCAAACTCAAATCTTTTCTCTCAACTCCGAGATTAAAGAATTGAAGGAAGTCATTAACATCAACTTTCCAAAGCAAAAGGGGCAACATGTGGGTTATTTGGGAAACAACAATAACCACAATGGGAATGAGAATACAAACCGCAACAACCGGAACAACAACCAGAACAATTGGAACAACAACAACAACAACAACCGGAATAACAAGTGGAACAACAATAGGGGTTCAAACAACAACAATTGGCGTTCCAACCAACAACACAAGTCCGGTAATTCTTATCCCAATTCAGGAAATTCACTAACTCCACCTTCTTCTTCTTTCATTCCTTTGAAAAGTCAGGAACAAGCATCTAATGGTGGAAGCACTTCTGGGAAGGAGAAGCCCGATCCCATGTTGGAAACAATTTTGGAAAAGCTACAAGGATTGGAGAGTCACATCATTAAGGTCGATGATCACATTACTAAGGTTGATAAAGCCCAAAAGGTTTTAGAAAACCAAATGTTTAGCCATGCTGAGGAAGTTCCTAGGAATCAAGGAAAACTTCCAGGAAAGATGGAGGATAAGGAGAAAGAGAAGGGGAAGGAGAAGGAAGACATCTACATTCCTCCTCCAGCTTACAAACCTCCCCTACCATTCCCTCAATCTAGAGCAAGAGCGCGCCTAGACAAGCAATTCGGTGAGTTTATTGAACTCATGAGCAAACCACCGGAATTGACTCTGCGGTTCGACCGTAGGGGCGGCCAGTCCAGGCCGCAGGGACGGATGATGGTTTTGTCAGCCCTCCCTTGCGGTCTTCTTTCCCCTTTCGCGGATATTCTTCCTCCTTCCAATCCCGTGCCTTTGCTTGGTGAGTTCCCTACCTTGAGTATGTATTCTTAGATGATATTAGAGAGCGTTGATGATAGAAGCATGCTAGGTTTGAACCTAGGATAGTTGGAATGCCATGTAGTGGCTTGTGGACCTTAGGCGAGTATGGAGAGGTTGTTGGAATGTTCTAAGGGTTAAGGGTTATATGTTTCTGAGTTGTACATGGGATGAGTGTAGGGTTGTCCTTGTGAGGCTTGTGAGGTTGAGATTGTAAGTTTATAGTTGTGAGCTTATGGTTGTTAAAATTATGGGCTAGGATATGCGTATCCTAGCATATTGTTGTTACTTATTTGACCATGGAGACTATGCATGTTATCCTAGTGGTGTTGTGAGTTATGATCTTGAGAGATCCGAGGGCTTAAAAGTCTTAGGACTTCTAGCTTCTGTTGAGTGTGATGTGAGCATGAGGGATTCTAGGATGCGGTCCTAGAATTGAGAGTCAAATGGTCTTGCATAGATCATTTGTATAGAAGTCTTAGACTTCTATTGTGAGTGGGTTGTTGTTGATATAGTTATCTTCTTGTGAGCAGGTTATGGGTTTCCTCCCTAAGGAAGCGAGAATGTTGTGAGTTGAGTGTGGTGACGAGGTAAGTCTCCAGAATTACTTAACTCGTATTCCTTGTGTTAGCGTTGATGCGTGTTTGGTGGCGTGTGTTTATTTTTTATGTTATAACATTTAACCGGAAATAGGACCACCGACCTTTATATTATTTTGCACAAGTGTATGATAACGGGCGGTGACATCACTGCCTAGCTCTTGCGAGAGCTAGGAGGTTCTCGGCGGCTAGCCGTGATGGTTAGACGGTCGGAGGCATCCGTACCATTCTATGCCGGAAATAGGGATCGAGGCGGGACCAGTCGTCCCGTGTCACAAAACTAAGTTGAATTAGAACGGGATATGACTTAATAATAATAAAGATAATAAAGCGGATTGGTGTGCTTATGAGTATGTTGTGTGTTAATGAGGAATTACTTGTGTTTGTGTCTTTCCCATTAATTCTAATTGTTCGAATATGAGCTAACGGTTTTATACCGAATGTTGTAGATTGCCTTGTAGGTTAGCAATGCGGCCAAGAGATCCGGAAGGGTGGGCAGCCGGGGTCCGTACATTTTAGGAAGGGTTTATGAGTTGGAGTTGAGTTGTGTTTTGTCCTTCGGTTATTGCATTTGTATGCCGCGTGTTTGGCGTTTGGTTTTGAGTTGTATCTCGGCTGAAGTTTGTTGTTGCATTCTTTTGGATTTCTTATCTTTTGCATCAAAAATGATTTACGGTTTTGCCTTTATTTGTGCCATGCTGGAAAGGACCGGTGAAATTGTTGTCAAGCTAAGGGTCGGGACCCATTGTGAGGTCTTGCCCGTAGCATTCCCAAGTCCCGCGGATTCGGGGTGTTGCAGGATACTCGTGTGACAAAAGAAGTTGAATTAGTAAAGTGAATCACCTAATGTAAGATAATAACCGGCTTGAGTGTGAGCATGCTTTATGTGTTATAGTACCTTATGTGTGTTTGTGCTGTTATAGTTATTTTGATAGATAGAATGTTAGTTAATGGTATATCCATTGTTGTATATGCCTTGCAGGTTAGGGATGCAAACGAGCTATCCGGTCGGAATGGTCAGTTGGGGTTCCCGTATATTGTAGGACGGGTCTATGGGATTCTTATTTCTGTTGCATGACCTTTATCATTGCAGTACTCGGCTAAGAGTCGGATTCTTTATCATTTTGTTAAACAGTTTGATGTTCATTTAGTTGGAGGTTTATATTTATTTGAGTCTTGTCGCAAGATCTGGTGAAATTGTTGTCAAGATAAGGGTCATAACTCATTGTGAGTTCCTAACCCGTAGCATCCCAAGTTCCTAGACTTTGGGGTGTTACAACTTCAGTTTTTATTTTTATCCTTCCGTGTTATAACTAGTTCTTATACACCAGCTATAACGAATAATATGATCGTATTTAATTTTTCTTGCATCTATAATACGTCATCAATACTATTCATTTATTACTGATAAGCCTTTTTATGTTGATCGTTTACTGTTTCCACCGTATAAATGGATACTTCTTATATACATATATAACAAAAATTGGTTCATATTGGAACTGATACACATGCACAGTTCATTAACTAGATATGATCAATGTCGGAACAGGCCATTAAGGTTACCGAACGGTTATGGCCCCGGGTTCTCACCCCGTTTGGGCCCGAATGCCTAATTCGGGCTAATATATGCAAAAGTCCATAACCCTCTAGATTCAGGTCAAGACCGAAGCACGGCTCAAGAAGATATGGCAAGGGTCCATAGATTGGAAAACGGTATTTAAAAAAAAAAGTCCGACCAGAGTTCATTCGTGTCACATATTAACCCTTAGTTATTTTTCATTAACATTAAGTTGTTTTATGTTTATTGTATTACAATCTCCGCTATAATATGTTTATAAACTCACTATTAAATACACATGAACTACAAAACTTAACAACTGTATTGGAAAGAGGTCGCGCGAACGCTGACCCAACTATCACAAATTATGGCATACACTCTTCCTCATGGGGAGATGTTAAGTTGACACCCCTCCAAAGTGCAATGGAGGTCACCAGCTAAGGCCATAATCCGTAATGATCGCTAATAGACCCTGCCTAGGTAAGTATGTTGTAATGTTACCAATAACATTAACTTTATACTACTTATGTCATTCACATATGTTCCTATCTTCTGATGTGGGATCTTTAAATCCTCTCAAAATGTCTAAAAAAATCAACCACTATCATAATTTAATTAGTATTGGTTTTCAAACAAAATTCATTTATTTTACTGTTCATTACATTCTCAATCATCTACAATGTACGTTATAAGACATTACTTTAGTTTTTATTTAATCCTTCCGTGTTATAACTAGTTCTTATACACCACCTATAAAGCATAATAGGATCGTATTTTATTTTTCTTGCATCTACAATACGTCACCAATGTTATTCATTTATTACTGTTAAGCTGCTTTTTGTTGATGCTTTACAGTCTCTACCGTATAAATGGATACTTCTTATATACATATATAAAAAACATATTTCGTATTTGAACTGATTCACATGCAAAGTTCGTTAACTAGACATGATCAACGTTGGGCCAGGCCGTTAAGGTTACCTGACGGTTATGGCCCCGGGCTCCCAACCCGTTCGGGCCCAAATGCTCGATTCGGGATGATACTAGCAAGGGTCCATGCCCCTCGAGAGTTGAGCCGACACCAAAGCACGACTCGAGCAGATATGGAAAGAATACATATATTGAAAAACGGTAATAGAAATATAAAAGCCCAGTCCGAGTTTGTTCATGTCGAACGTTAACCCTTAATTATTATCCATTAACATTATGTTGTTTAACGCTTATTATTTTACAATCTCCACTATACTAAGTTTATAAACTCACTAATAAGTACACAAGAACTACAAAACTTAACAACTGGATTGGAAAAAGGTCGCGCGAACGCTAGCACCACTATCACAATATATGGCGTACACTCTCTTGCTTGAGGAAATGTTATGTTAGCACCCCTCCAAAGTGCAATGAAGGTCACCAACCAAGGCCATAAGCCTTAATGATCACTTATAGACCCCACCTAGGTAAGTAATTTGTAATGTTGCCACTAATATTAACTTTATACTCCTTGTGTCATTCACGTATGTTTCTATCTTCTGAGGTGGGAGCTTTAAATCCTCTCAAAACATCTAAAAAAACATAACCCCTATCATAACTTCATAAGTATTGGTTTTCAAAGAAAATTCATTTATTTTATTGTTCAATAGATTCTCAATCATCTACAATGTACGTAATAAGACATTACTTTAGTTTTTATTTTAATTATTTTGTTTTATAACTAGTTCTTATACTCCACCTATAAAGAATAACAGGATCGTATTTGATTTTTCATGCATGCACAATACGTCACAAATACTATTCATTTATTACTGTTAGTTGTTTTTTGTAGATGGTTTACAGTCTCTACTATATAAATGGAAATTTCTTATAAACATATGTAACAAAAATTGGTTCGTATTTGAATTAATACTCATGCACAGTTCGTTAACTAGATATGATCAATGTCGGGCAGGGCCATTAAGGTTATTGGGTGGTTATGGCTTCGGGTTCTCCGCCCGTTTGACTCAAATGCCCGATTTGGGATATTACTAGCAAGGGTCCAATCTCATCTAGAATCGAGCCGTGACGGAAGCACAACTCGGTCATATACGGCAAGGGTACATGTATTGGAAAACGGTGTTAACAAAACAGAAAAGTCCGAGAAGTGTTTGTGCATGCCTGACGTTAACCCTTTGTTATTTTCATTAAAATTATGTGGTTTTATGCTTATTGTATTACAATCTCAATTATACGATGTTTATAAACTCAATAATAAAAACACATGACTACAAACTTAACAAATGGATTGAAAAGAGGTCGCGCGAACGTTGGCCCCACTATCACAAATTATGGCGCACACTCTCCCTTGTGAGGATATATTAAGCTGACACCCCTCCAAAGTGCAAGGGAGGTCACCAACCAAGGCCATAAGCCTTAATGATCGCTTATAGACCCCGCCCAGGTAAGTATGTTGTAATGTTACCACTAGCATTAACTTTATACTACTTGTGTCATTCACGTAAGTTTCTATCTTCCAATGTGAGAACTTTGAATCCTCTCAAAATATCTAAAAAAACTTAACCGTTATCATAACTTTATAATTATTGGTTTTTAAAGAAAATTCATTTATTTTATTGTTCATTTCACTCTCAATCACCTATGATCGTATTTGATTTTTCTTGTATCTACGATACGCCACCAATACTATTCAATTATTACCGTTAAGCCTTTTTTTTGTTGATTGTTTACACACTCCACCATATATATGGACACTTCTTATACACATATATAACAAAAATTGGCTCATATTTGAACTGACACACATGAATAGTTCGTTAACTAGATATGATCAATGTCGGGCCGAGCTGTTAAGGTTACCGGGCGGTTAAGGCTTTGGGTTCTCCCCCCGATTAGGCCCGAATGTCCGATTTGGGCTATTATTGGCAAGCATCCAAGCCCATCTAGGATCTAGCCGAGATAGAAGCACGACTAGATCATATATGGCAAGGGTACATATATTGAAAAACGGTGTTAAAAAATAGAAAAGCCCGACCAGAATTTGTTCGTCACGGACGTTAACCCTTAATTATTTTTCATTAAAATTATGTTGTTTTATTCTTATTGTATTACAATCTCCACTATACTATGTTTATAAACTAACTAATAATTACACATGACAACAAAACTTAACAATTGGATTGGAAAGAGGCCGGACGAACACTGGCCCCACTATCACAAATCATGGCGTACAGTCTCCCTCGTGGGGAGATGTTAAGTTGGCACCCCTCCAAAGTGCAATGGAGGTCACCAACTAAGGGCATGAGCCTTAATGATTGCTTATAGACCCCGCCCAGGTAGGTATGTTGCAATGCTGCCACTAATATTCACTTTATACTACTTGTGTCACTCACGTATGTTCCTATCTTCCAATGTGAGAACTTTAAATCATCTCAAAACATCTAAAAAAAACTTAACCCCTATCATAATTAATAAGTATTGTTTTTCAAAGAAAATTCATTATTTTATTGTTCATTACATTCTCAATCATCTATGATGTACGTTGTGAGGCATTACTTTAGCTTTATTTTAATCCTTCCGTATTATAACTAGTTCTTATTCACCAGCTATAACGAATAATATGATCGTATTTGATTTTACTTGCATCTACAATATGTCACCAATACTATTAAATTATTAGTTTTAAGACTTTTTTGTTGATCGTTTATAGACTCCGTAGTTTAAATGAATACTTTTTATATACATATATAACAAAAATTGGTTTGTATTTTAACTGATACGCATGAATAGTTCGTTTACTAAATATGATCAATGTCGGGTCGGGCTGTTATGATTACCGTGCGGTTAAGGCTTTGGATTCTCCCCCGATTAGGCCCAAATGCCTGATTTGGGCTATTACTAGCAAGGGTCCAAGCCCATCTTCAATCGAGCCGAGACCAAAGCACGGCTCAATCATATATGGCAAGGGTACATATATTGAAAAACGGTGTTAAAAAACAAAAAAGACCTACCATAGTTTATTCATGTCAAACGTTAACCCTTAATTATTTTTCATTAACATTATGTTGTTTTATGATTATTGTATTACAATCTCCACTGTACTATGTTTATAAACTCACTAATAAATTCACATGACTACAAAATTTAACAACTGGATTGAAATGAGACAGCGCAAACACATTATGGCTTACGCTCTCCCTCATGGGAGATGTTAAGTTAACCCTTAATTATTATTATTATTATTTTAAGTTGTTATGTTAAAGTAACCCTCATGGGAGATGTTATGTTAAGTTCCCCCGTGCAATGAAGGTCACCAACCAAAGTCATGAGCCTTAATGATAAAAGCACACGAAACATACATTGTCTAGAAGTTTTCGTTCTTCATAGGTTTAGAGCATGTGAATTTTTTAGGATTATGATATATAAATAATCCTAATTTTTTTTAACAAAGTTGGAAAAAGATACATTTCATCCCTAAATTTCAACTTTATTTCCAAACTGAATTGGACAATTGGAGATTCCTAACCTAGAGAATATTATATGTCAAAGTGATTCAGGGTCCAACTGGGTTTCCTATCAATAAAATCTTATTGAAGTCAAAATTAGGCAATAGAATTTCTCACCAAGAGGATATTACTTATGTCAAAGTAACTTATTGGAAAATTTAATTGGTGATCAAGAGATCATCATTTTAGACTTATAGTCAGATTGATTTATGGAGGTAATTTTTTTTAATAATTTGTATGGAGGTGAATTGAATTCATAGTGAAGATCAATGGAATATTTATTTCTTTTAATCGGGTCCATTTCTTCTATAATATTTACTTGTCTCAGTCTCATATCACACTCTCCTAATTTTATACCACTTCTAATCTTATCCGTACTTCTCTATAAACCCAAGGATTTTTTTAACAGTTTGTACCATAATAAGTTTATCATCTAGTCTCGAGCTTTTATCTTCTCAAAAATGAATTCAACAATAAATCTAAGCATTTCCGAGTTTTCATGTTCCAAACCGCCTTTACACATGTACACACATTTGGAGGTGCTACGCTTCAATATTGGAGGGCGAGCACCGCCTTTTAGTTTGAGTCGTAGGCATGTTGATTTTGCTTGTAAGCCAATGATCCCTCACGACGCGAAAATATGTAATATCATTGGCCTACATTTATTCATTTATTGTTATGTAAAGGTCTATTTGATATCTATAATTAGATGTCAAATGTCAATACATCATATATCATATATCAGTATCGTTATTGATAATAAGGTATGTGTACTGGATATCAAGATAATGGGTATGCAATTGATATCGTTATTGATAATAAGGTATGTGTACTGGATATCAAGATAATGGGTATGCAATTGATATCGTTATTGATAATAAGGTATGTGTACTGGATATCAAGATAATGGGTATGCAATTGATATCCAATATTTTTGTGTTGCAGGTTTTAATATATGAACGACAATATACAAAAAGATATAAATTTTAAGAGGAAATTTTTTTCTAGAAAAAGAGTTATGAAGAGGACGAACAGAAGAGATAAAAATAATATAAAAGACGTGATAATACTAGCAGAAAACGAGAAAATGAACATTAAAATATACCAAGATATCTAGATATGGGTACCAACGCACCATAACATTTCCTACGATCCATTTCTATTGAAGATTGTACCCGTATCGCTGTCGATACCAATATCCGATATACTGATATACCGCCAAACATGTCCCGGGAATTTAGTTTGTTATTTTATAAACATATGAGGAATACAAATGGCTCCAATGAGCAATGGAGGAAAACGTAAGCAATCAGAAGATAACATACACACAGTGGCAGATGAACAACTGAAATGAAATCAGCAACATTCAAGAAATATTCAGGAGAAGATCGAACAAGCCAGTGAGCTGATCAAATCGTGTGGCCATGGAAAGCCAAGGAAACAAGGAAAGCTACTAGCCCTAGCAGAAGCGAAGGGAAAGCTAGAGACCCAGAGTTCGGTGGGCTCATCGTCATCGGTGGGCTCATGTTCATGTTCATCGGCGACATAGCGTGGTCATGGCCCTCGTGACCTGACACTGCGAGTGCCAACACCAGGCACGATGCAGCAAACAGATAAGCTTTGACAATCATACGGACGCTGTATGCCATCTTCGAGCGTTGGTTTTGTGTTTGTTTCGATGATGTTCGATGTGTTGTGAGATGCAAATCGATTGGCTTTGTATTTATAGTCATCTTCTTACTGCAGTTTTTTAGCAGGCTGGAGTCGTTGCGGAAAAAGTCGGGAGTTTATTTTTATTTTTATTATAATTATAATTATTAGAAGAAGTCTTCTTGAGAGACTTATGAAGGAAATTATATTTATATGTTTGTTTTATATTTGAAATTTGAAGATGCAATTGCAATCATTCTTTCACTCAAGAAATGTTATGGAAGCATGAATCTTGCTGCTTTTTTTTGTGAGCAGATGATCATATATGTTTCTGAATTGAATTATTATCAAACTTAGTAAACTAATACTCATAATTTATAATCGATTTTCAAATCTTATGTTCAATTAAGAACCTTGGTTTTAATTTTTAATTTATTTTAGGTATTCAGTTTTGTTTCTAATTTTTTTTTTTACATGTTTATCCATTGTATTATAGTTCGCAATTGATTTTCAAATGTGTTAAGCAGGTACACCCAATAAGCCAGATTCAAAAACGGACCGCTGATACGGTGTGAAATCCGGCGGGACAAAAATCTGGTTTCATTGTACATTCGGAGACACATGCACATTAGGTTTGAGATTAACACTGTTATGTTAATTGATTCTTGTAACATTCTTAGCATTAGGACTTAGAGATTAAACTAGCACCTTATACTATAGTCTAAGTAGAGAGTTATAAGACTCATATGATAGCTTGCTATGTATTTGATATTGATGCCTATCTTGATCCAATGTTGCCACTTAGATTAAGTGATGTAGCTTGGTGATAGATATGGTGACAATGTTCTTATATATATGTAGGCTATTATATGAAATTAGGAGGTACAAATGTTGTAATGTGTATTGTATGTGTATTGTTGTGTATTGGTTTACTTGTCCGGCTGAAGTTGAAGACTTGGGCTTGCCAGCCCAATGCAGTTGGCCCATCTCCTTGATCCAAGATTGAAAGAGCTGCTTACGAGCTTCTGATGAGCTGGGCTGAAGGGTTTAATAAGGGCGTGTCATTAAACGATGCTTTTGACCTTGTTAAGCTTTGGTACTTAATCTTTCAGACGCAGCTTTCCTAAACCCTAGATCTGAATCTTGAGTGTTCTTCGTCCAAAGAGAAAGAGAAGAAAAAGAGAGAGAGAGAAAAGAGAAGAAGGAGAATGGATCTTCCAAATCTCGCTCTGAAGTGAGAAGGATCCGTAGAAGACAAAGAGAGATCTGTTATCTCTCATCTCTGCTTCGTTGGTTTGCAGAATAGACGAAGATCGATCTCAGATCTTCGTCAAGGTGCCTTTGAGGGGGCTTTTCTTCACTATTGCTTCTTTGTATCTCCTGAGTTCTGTCTTTGATGTTTTCTTTGCTAGAACTATAGAAAGGTGCTAGTATATCTCTTGTCCAGTGTTTGTAATCTGTATTCTTGGATACCTAGTGAAACCTGGGATCGGATCTCCCCTCTTGAGGTCTCGCAGAGTAGGAGTATTTTATATACTACCGAACTGCGTCATCAAATTGCTTGTGTGCTTTATGTTTGTGTGTCTTTGGTCGATTCTACGACTAAGGAATATAGATTGGTTAGATTTTACATTCACAAAGTGGTATCAGAGCATTCTGTGTTTTTCTTTCGAATCTATAAAAACCCTAATTTTTGGGGGTTTTCTGTTGTTCTTGATATCTTCGTATATCTTGCTTTCTGTTTTTGCTTCCGCTTATTGTTCTGCCTTGTGTGGTTGGACTTAATCTGATTAGTTTTAATAGTGATCATCTTGACTGGTTTTTTATTACTGTGTTTATCTTTACTCTCTTATCTCACCTCCTATCTGTATTCACTTTTCTCGACTGTTTTCTAACTTTTTTCGTTTCTTGTTTACAGGAGATAAAAAATGACAGAAGCTAGCATCAGACTCAAGCCATATGATGGAGTCTCTGACTTCATCATGTGGCAGGTCAAAATGAAAGCAATTTTGACCAAGGAAAAGTGTTGGAGGGCCATAACTGGTGACTACTTGGCAGAAACCTCTGCAGCCAGAAAAATGGAAATGGATGAGCAGGCTCATGTTGAAATAATGATAAGATTGACTGACGACGTGGCTCGTCAGTTTGTAAGTATCTCCTCTGCTAAACCTTTGTGGGATACTTTAGATAAGCAATACAATAAAAAATCTTTGCCCTCTAGGATATCTTCTCTACATAGATTGTTTACATTTAAGATGGATGTTAATGTGACCTTGAATGATAACCTAGATAGATTTCTAAAAATGGAAATGGACTTAGAGAGATGTGATGACACTATTAAAGATACTCACTTAGTTGTTATCCTGTTAGGATCATTGCCTTCACAATTTGACACCTTTAGAGATGTTATACAGTACAGTACTGAAACTTTAACTAAGACTAAGATCATTGAGTCAATCGTAGATAAAAATGAATCTATGAAAATTTTTAAGACTAAACCTAATGATAAGAAATCAGAAGTTAAGTCTGAAGTCTTAGTAACTAAAGAAAAATTTAAGAAATATAATAAGTCAAATAAAAAGGATAAGAAAGATGAATTCTATAATAAGAGCCCTAGTAGTGAAAATGACAAGAAAAATAAAAAATGTTTTTACTGTCAAAAACTTGGTCACTTTATTAATGACTGTAGAAAGAAAAAGAAGGACGAATCTAATAAAGGAAATACTGACAACAATGTTTCTTTATTTGAAAATCTCCATGCTCAGTACTCTAGTGAACTGTTAATGTGTACAATTCCTTTCAAATGCAAATCTGATGATTGGATATTAGATTCTGGATGTACCATGCATGCTTGTCCTGATAGAACTCTGTTTTGTTCTTTAGAAATTTTTTATGGTGGTGATGTCATGTTAGGAGATAACACTGCCTTAAAAATAAAAGGAATAGGTAATATACCCATGTGCATGTATGATGGAAAGATTAGGGTTATACAGAATGTTAGATGGGTTCCTGGCCTTAGGAGAAACCTGCTGTCTGAGTCTATGTTTGATGATTTAGGGTGTAATATAAATACTAGTAAGGTATAAGAGAAGTTGTCAAAAATGGTCTTACTCTTATTAGGAGTTCTAAAAAGGGTGGTTTGTACTTTGTAGAACAATCACCTGAATTAAATCTCTCCATTACTGATATTAATAAAAACAACCTAGAACAAACTACTTTATGGCATAGCAGATTAGGTCATATAGGAAATAATGGATTAAATCAGCTACATAAACAAGGTATTTTAACCAATAAACTGTCAAACCTTAGCTTTTGTGAAAACTGTGGGTTTGGTAAAGCAAATAAAAATAGTTTCAATAAATCTTTATACAAAGCTAGTAAACCTCTAGAATATATACATTCAGACTTATGGGGTCCTGCTCATGTAGAAACTGTAGGTGGAAAGAAATATTTTATTTCTTTTATTGACCATTATTCTAGAAAAGTTTGGATATATTTGTTGAGGACTAAAGATGAAGCTTTTGAAAGTTTTAAAAACTGGAAAATTGCAGTTGAAAATGAAACAGATTTAAAAGTTAAATGCCTTAAAACTGATAATGGTCTAGAATTTTGTAATACTAGTTTTAATGAATTTTGTAAAACAAATGGTATTAAAAGACATCTAACAGTCCCTTACACTCCTCAACAAAATGGTACAGCTGAAAGGATGAATAGAACCCTCTTAGAAAATGCTAGATGTATGCTAATAAGTGCTGGTATGAAACATAGTCTATGGGGTGAAGCTGTTACTACAGCAGCTTACCTCATTAATAGGTCTCCCTCCTCTGTAATAGACTTTAGGACACCCCAAGAGTTGTTGACTGGAAGGAAGCCTAATATTACCCACTTAAGGCCCTTTGGGTGTACTGCATATTCCCATATAATACAAGGGAAGTTGCACCCAAGAGCACAAAAGTGTGTAATGCTAGGCTATCCTGAAGGTGTTAAAGGGTATAAATTGTTACTCATACAACCACATGGCTATAAAGTAATAACATCTAGAAATGTGACCTTTAATGAAAGAGAATTCTATTTTAAAATAAGAAATAATAACTCTGTGGATAATAACAGTAAAACTGAAAATGATACTGAGTCAACTAGAAGTTTTTATTTCTACACAAACGACCATAATAGGGAAGATCAATTAATAGATGAAGAATTTGATATAGGATATTATCAAACACCTAGTACTAGTGAAGAGAACTATGATGTTGATAATACTTCTAACAATGATGAAAATGTTGATGAAAACACTACTGTAGGCAGTGAGAACTATAGGTCAGAATCAAGGGGGGTAGAAAATATAGGTGATATCTCTACTGCTCCCTCATCTCATTCTGATATTGCATTGCATGATAATAATAATGATTCACTGCATGATATTGGTGATTCTATGCATGATCAAGATGATTATTTGAATGACAATGATGAAAATAACTATCAGTTAACTAGAGATAGAAATCCTAGGGTTAGAATACCTAATAGGAGATATAATGATTCTGAATATGTTCTGATTACAAATGATTTTAATATGGTTGAGTATGCTTTCTTGACTAGTGATGTTGTTGATAATCCATATACTCCGGACACATATAGGCAAGCTATGAACTGTTCTCAATCTAAAAATTGGAAACTAGCAATGCAAGATGAAATAGATTCCATGATTGTTAACAAAACTTGGGTGTTAATAGCTAAACTTGAAAATGCAAAAATTGTGCCCTGTAAATGGATTTATAAACTAAAAGAAGCCACTAAACTAAGTGAACCACCTAGATACAAGGCTAGGTTAGTTGCTAAGGGTTTTACCCAAAGAGAGGGAATTGATTACACTGATATATTTGCTCCTGTTGTCAAATATAAAACATTGAGATTGTTGCTTGCTTTTGCTACTGTGCATGACTGGGATATAGAACAAATGGATGTAAAAACTGCCTTTTTACATGAAAATTTAGATGAAACTATCTATATGAAACAACCTGAGGGTTTTGTAGATAGATCTAAACCTGATCATGTTTGCTTGCTTAAAAAATCTATCTATGGCTTAAAACAGTCACCTAGACAATGGAACCTTAAGTTTGATGAATGCATGAAAAACTTAGGATTTTTAAGAAGCAATTATGATTACTGTTTGTATTTTAAAGGCATATCTTCCATGAATCCCTTGTTTGTGCTATTATATGTTGATGACATACTTCTTATTAGTAAGTCTACTGTGTTGATAGCTGGTGCTAAGAGGGATTTAAAATCAAACTTTGACATGAAAGATATGGGCCCTGCACAGAAAATACTAGGAGTTAAAATTATAAGGGATAGAAAGCATAAAAAGATGTGGTTATCTCAAGTTGACTATATTGAAAAAGTTTTAGAAAAATTCAATATGAAAAATGCTAAATCTACTTCTATACCCTTAGGAGGGCACTTAGACTTAACTAAGCAACATTGTCCTAGTAATCAAGCTGAAATTGAAAAAATGGCTAAAATTCCCTATGATGTGGCTGTTGGTTCTATCATGTATGCTATGCTATGTGTAACACCCCGAATTTTCAGAACTCGGAGTATTATTGGTTAGGACCTCACAATGGGTCCCGACCTCAGTTTGACAACAACATTACTAGGATCTTGCAACAAGACACAAATAAAGAAACCGAAATTCATAAAAACCATGTTTTTAGAATAATGAATGCAACATTGTCTAGCAGCCTAAAGTACTTAAACAAAAGAAAAGAACAATTGTCTTAACCAAAAGAAAGGAAAGACAAAACAACCCCAACCCCGCTCTAAGGAGTACGGAGACCCGGCTGACCACTACTTCCGGATCACTCAGCTGCTGATCTAACCTATGGTAAATCTAAAACAACAACAAGAAGAACCGTTAGCTAGTTATCTAAATATTAGCAGAATAATAGCAGCGCAAACACACTCAGAGAAATATAAACACTCATCATGCTTTCAAACAAGTCCGTTTAATTATCTTGATTTAAATTACTCTTTCACTCTAGTGATACTTATTTTGTGACACGAGGGATTCCCAAACCTCGCCTCCGCCCCCGTGTAACCATCAGGAATGGATCCGATGCATCTCACCTTGTACCTGCCTTGTCTGGGTATAGAGAACCTCCCAATCTCCTGTCAGAGCTGGGCAGTGATGTCACAGCCCGTTATACATACACTTGGGCCTTAAACGTAATAATAACAGTCGTCCTAGCAAGTTATTATTATTAAACACGCAAAAAGCACACACAACTACTATCACTCAACTAATATCCAGAAACTGGCTAAGTAAGTCGCAAGGACTTACCTTGAATCAAAACACACTCTCAATGTCCCAACTCGGTCCGCAACCGTAGAAACTCAAACGCCTGTCATACAAGGCACGTGGATCAAAATCACATCTCGATGTCCAACCTCATGCGAAGGAATTACGGAAAAAATCTCTCTTATGGTAAAAGACCATATTACCCTTGGTACCGAAAGTTCTCAAAGCTTACTCTTGAGTCTTACTAAATTCTTTTAGGATTTGTTTTCTATGATTAGTCTCTCTCTCTGAAAATTTTCTTATAATTTATAAGTTATAGATCGGACCATTTTACTCTTACCTATGTATATATATATATATATATATATATATATAGGTATGTACAAACTTTCACTTCCCTTAACTCGCATGCCTCCGTAACTACTCGGTAGTTATATATATATATATGTCTACATAATTCCGTAGTTCCAAACTCGTGCTTATATATATAACCCATATATCCATTTACTCTAATATGGTACCCACCCATATATTCCTACTAAATTTACAAGAGTCTACTATCCTTACGCTTCTACGCAAATTACACATACTCCGACTTACACCTCCATATATATATATACCTGTATCTCGCACTTCTACATAACAATTCGTCCATCCTCGCATATCTATATACTATACACGTCCGTGTATATATTCATTGACACTTATACCTATATCATATATATAACCACATATATGTACTGTAGAACTCAACATTTTCATTCTCATTAATCCAACAGGTGTTACATATATATTCTCAACATTTTTATTCCCATTACACGTATATATATATCAATGAGGTTGTACGCACCGCTTATAGTCTCGTTACGTATTCGAAGGAGTCCAGCCCGGTTCGACTCCGCAGGATGGCTCGCAGGGTCTCAGCTGCTCGTCGTTTCACCTTCTTCCCGCTTTGGGCTCCTGTAGTGGGCTTGACGCGTTCGGTGTCCGGTTTAGCACCGGAAGGGTCGTCACTGCGGTTGAAGGGGATGATTAGTGGGCTGGTTCGGGAAGGGACAGACGAGGAAGGAGAAGCGGTCACTTACCAGGGTCCCGGCGATGCCCTGGCTTCGGCGTCGGAGCGAACGGTGGTCCGGTTGCAGCACCACTACGGCCGAAGCGAAACAGCAGGTTATCCAGTGCGGGATGAGAGGAAGAAGCGAGGAACAGGAGAAGGAGGGCGCGACGGACTGGAGGACATCGATCGGCTCACCTGGTGGTCTCGGGGGGTCGATAGAAGCGGCGACGGGACGGCGGTGGCGTACTGCTGCGTAAATCCGGAGGCGGTTGTTGAGTTCCGACAGAGAAGAGAAGGAAAGGGAGTAGCGGAGAGGGACAGGCGAGACTTACCGACGATAGAAATAACACTCGTTTTATTTCATTTTAATTTATGTATTTATTTATTTAAGGTTGACGTATCGGAAATCGATAAATTTCAGGTTTAACGGAGATTTAAAATTTTCGGTTATTACATCAGTGCCCTCTTAAAAGAAGTTTCGTCCCGAAACTTAGAATAATTCTCTTAATCGCGCATTTCCTTTGGTATATTTTAATTTCCTCGACCTTTTCGTTGGCTACACGCAACTACTCAATCACCAAAGTAGACATGCGTCACATAAAACGTAATCACTCAAATCAATATAAAAACCTGAAAGGTCAAACAACACAACATCCGAGTACTAACTCGTCAAAACAGGAGTAACCTCTAACCCCACAAAGAACTCGGGATAACTATGTCTAATACTCTCCTCTATCTCCCAGGTAGCCTCATCAGCTCCTCGTCTAGACCACTGGAACTCTACAAAAGTATCAACCGGCTAAATTTTCTGATCTTCATAGTTGATGACGTATCTCGGATTCGGTAGGTACTTTCTCACGGTTTGGTTTTCTAAACTTACCTCCAGCTCTGTTGATGACTCTACCAAACCATAAAAACTTTTCCCTTTCGAAAGTTCCCGACCATCGATTATGAAATAATGATCTTAAACTTCTGTCGCCTAATGCTCTTTGTAATACAAACCGCTTGACCCGGTTTCCTCAATGTGACCTTATCGGATTGTTCCTTAATTAATTGTTTTCACCGACTACTTGTCAAGCGTTAAAAATTATATAACTCCAAACAAATCACACGCCCAAGTGGACTTTTTCATATAGATCGCTAATTCCTTATTGAAATCAGAGTTAACCTAACATTGATTTTCTTCATCTGTGGTTTATGGGCCTACCACGCTTTTGGTGTAACACCCATTAGTCACAATGGCGTCTTCCTAAGGGTCAACATGATTTACCCAACTCCCGCCTATAGTTTTCTTCTACTACTATCAAGATCCTCCTCAAACAGATCCTTACTCTCTTACTCACCCGCAGACTATTCTTAACCAACTAGTAAGCAACCTCTAACCGATTCTCTCTATATCTTTAGATCACCCCAAAAAGTTGTCGTTGCCTACTTGGGGTTCCTCCAAGTCATCGGTAAAGTTATCTCTTAAATTCGCAGTCACTAATATCTCTTCTTAACGGTACCTGCTCGTCAATACCAATCAACACTTATACATTCTCAGTTGATGTCAATCACTCTATAATTGACTTATCTCAATAATCCGGACCTGCTCTTCTCATACCTATACTGGCGTTAAATTCTTGGTGAGCATCATCTGCTCGATTAATCCTTTCATGCTTCACTAATTCATTTTCTATTCCACACTTCTGTTTCCTTAGGCTAACTCTACCTCTCGAGCTCAACTGGGTCATTCATCTTGACCTAAATAGTCATTCCAAGTCTTCAACGATAGCTGGTAAGTGTCTTTGTAGTTTTGATGATTTTAGTTATCGTCCCCTTGCAGTTCCCCTTGCACGGACCGTCGGTTTTGATGACTTAGGTTCCGTGATAGTTGGGGTTACCTTGGACTTTCGAGTCCACCAAGGCCGTTCTTATATATACATTCCTTCGCTGGTGTTACCGGCAACATTGCCTTCATGATACTCCTTTGTTTCCGCTACAGTGCTTCAACTCTTTGATACCGACATTGCGATTTCTTTCAAATTCCTAAATTTTTGAGGAGGTTAAAACCTCTCCACATTTGTAAAGTCTACATTTGCATCTACACTCCATTGTAGGTATCCCTTCCATGCACCTTAGACCCTCAGATCCGGGTTGACATTTTATCTCTTTTGGCCTTACAAGCTTGTCTTGTGAACTCTTCTACTAGGTGACTCGTCTTATACATTTTTCTTCTCTGCATCGGTCTTTAACTGTCTGTTGATCATTACTACCCATTCTGTGTTGGAACTTCAGTTGCTTTGTACTCTTGCATAGATTTCCTAAGGACATCCTCATCTCAAAACTTTATTTAAAATTTATCATAACCCGCAATTTTGATATCTGTCTTTCCTTCTCACTGGATAAGTTATACACTTGGTTTACATTAAATCAATCATAGTGTCATCAGTCTGTTGGTATGATTGTTATTAAGCATCCAATGGTACCATTTGTATACAACACATTAGGTGCATATGATTTTCCCACCAATCAAATTTCTCGCATCGCATTTATTATGTCTTCCTTATACTCATGTCGCTTTACCTTCTTTCATATTTACACCTCGTAACATGGTTAAATCCCTTTGAGTTTTCTCGTACACACTTTACAACTGCGTTGGTTGGTCTTATTACTTTCCTCAACTCTTAGGTCATCAGTCCAGCTGAATTTTCCATGGAGTACCTCCATTTCTCCTTAAATAACTGTCTTTAATCCTTTTGGTAACCATCTTATTGGTGTGATACCGGATCCATATAACAACCTTTAGTCTTTCACTTTTACTCCTTCTCATGTCTGTTTTAGTCGACCTGTAGATTCTATCTGCAATCACCTCGCACTCGACCACACATTTCACCAAGGCTTTATATCATACTCCTTATGTTTGTACCGCCTCGGAATTTCCAATAATTCTGTGTCACATCTTAAATCACAAGGGTTTTCCCTGTCAATCTAGACAGTCTGACCCTACTTTTTCTCGAAGGAGCACCATCAGTCTTACTTGTGTGGAATGCTAAGACATAGGACATGTTTCCAATCATCTACTTCCTCTTAATCTTCTAGTTCTTCTTACAAGGATCTCTTCATTTTAACTCTGATATGTATCTTTCGTAGTCAGTAGTAAGTAACTACTCCCAACAATTCCCTTTTCACCATTACTATCTTCAAGGGTCATTACCGACCGTCATGAGCTGCTCTTAAATTTCCTTATTAGAGTTATCATATTGAACTCATTTAACGTTACCCTCCAGGCTACTAGTACTTGTATTGATTTAACTTCACCATTTTCGTCGTGGATCTCCGAAAGAAATTCACTAGATGTCGATAAAATTCTTTTATAACCCTGTGGTTATTCTTCTTATCGGTTAACTAACCATCACTAGTTAATCCGTACATGTTACTTTTAAGTTGTCCAAGTAGGATGTAGTTGACCTTCTACAACATCATAGACTTACTTTTCTTCCATCTCTTTTGAGGCTTGATATACTTGGTGAAATATATCTCCTTCAGTCTCTCTGTTTATTCTTCTTTAGCTCCTCCTACAATCTACACTTTTGTAAGATTGTTATACTCTTACCAGTCCAGTTGTATCATTCTTCTTCCATCAACAGACTTTTCAATCCTTCTAGGGTAGCTTGTAGGTACATCTCCGTGATTCTTTTACCTGAGTTATCGTCTATTTGCGGTCCTCTATTATGAACTTGTAGTGTTGTTAGCTTAAATTCCTTTTGAATGAGAAGTTATTGGGGTCCCTCGGGTTCACCAATACTCTTCTCACACACTCTTCTTCTTTGGGTGTTGCTTGTAATGATGTCTTTACAGAAGCTGGTTACTGTTGTATCACGGTCTATGTCAAAATTTTCCTGTGTTCTACGAGATCACTCCACTTCCACGTTGGTGAAATCCACCTTTCCCTTTCTGGCAACGCGTAAGCTTCCAAGTTGCAGCTCTTTAATTCTTTGTATTTGGATGGATAATGTATCTCGTCTTGACTTCCATACTTTTGACTGTCTCGGTTATCAATCTGGATTGTGGTGGCAATTAGCTTGTTGAGAGTGATCATATTTCGCCTTGCTTTTGGCATCAAATTTCACTTCCTAGTCTGTCAGTGAGCTTAAATTTTATGTCTCTTTTCTTGATCGCTACTATATCTCCCTTTTGACTTTCATGTCCATGGCAAATTTTCGACGTCATCCTCTTTGTTTGTGAAGGCACTTTACACAACTTGAAAGAGCCTCTCCGTTGTCTTTCTAAATTCCCTAGTTGGCGATCATCACTTGCTTCTCCGGAACTACTCTCTTGTATATCCTTCATTTGATCCCGTTGAGTTGATTCGGGATTCTCTTCTTGTCATTGTAATTGGTGTTGTCTTTGAGTATTCACTTTTCCGTCTCGACGTTCCTCAACAAGCTCGAAGGAGTTGTCCGACGTTTGTCTACCCAAATGCACATAAGATGTGCATACTAATCTTCACGTTGACACCCTTCAAAAACTACTTAGATGTGTCCAATGGGTGAGAAACTCATTATGTTATTTCCGTTAAGGACATAACATAACTACAATTTCTACTAATCTTCGGCATATACCTATCTATATAACATATCTTTATAAACAAGCTAAAAGTCCAACTACAGTAAAACCTAAAGTCCATACTAAGCAAACTGAGATCCACGGTAGTAGTGGTGGTCAGCCGTACTTTTCTATTTCCAACCAGACTATGCATGCATTTAAAAACCAAAATTCTCTTTTTAAAACTCAGATCCCTTTTCGGGTTTTGCTTAAAACTTATTCGGTCTTTTAGAAGATTTCAAGTGCCATTGTTGCCAACCTAGAGCTCTGATACCATGTTGTAACACCCCGAATTTTCAGAACTCGGAGTATTACTGGTTAGGACCTCACAATGGGTCCCGACCTCAGTTTGACAACAACATTACTAGGATCTTGCAACAAGACACAAATAAAAAAACCGAAATTCATAAAAACCATGTTTTTAGAGTAATGAATGCAACATTGTCTAGCAGCCTAAAGTTCTTAAACAAAAGAAAAGAATAACTGTCTTAACCAAAAGAAAGGAAAGACAAAACAACCCCAACCCCGCTCTAAGGAGTACGGAGACCCGGCTGACCACTACTTCCGGATCACTCAGCTGCTGAACTAACCTGTGGTAAATCTAAAACAACAACAAGAAGAACCGTTAGCTAGTTATCTAAATATTAGCAGCATAATAGCAGCACAAACACACTCAGAGAAATATAAACACTCATCATGCTTTCAAACAAGTCTGTTTAGTTATCTTGATTTAAATTACTCTTTCACTCTAGTGATACTTATTTTGTGACACGAGGGATTCCCAAACCTCGCCTCCGCCCCCGTGTAACCATCAGGAATGGATCCGATGCATCTCACCTTGTACCTGCCTGGTCTGGGTATAGAGAACCTCCCAGTCTTCTGTCAGAGTTGGGCAGTGATGTCACGGCCCGTTATACATACACTTGGGCCTTAAACGTAATAATAACAGTCGTCCTAGCAAGTTATTATTATTAAACACGCAAAAAGCACACACAACTACTATCACTCAACTAATATCCAGAAACTGGCTAAGTAAGTCGCAAGGACTTACCTTGAATCAAAACACACTCTCAATGTCCCAACTCGGTCCGCAACCGTAGAAACTCAAACGCCTGTCATACAAGGCACGTGGATCAAAATCACATCTCGATGTCCAACCTCATGCGAAGGAATTACGGAAAAAAAATCTCTCTTATGGTAAAAGACCATATTACCCTTGGTACCGAAAGTTCTCAAAGCTTACTCTTGAGTCTTACTAAATTCTTTTAGGATTTGTTTTGAGAAAATTGGTTAAATAAGGCCATTTTTATTTAACGTAGACTAACTAGGCCCCTCTATTTTTTGCCTAAATTTTTAAATCAAAAAAAAATTAATCCAAGGGGTATAAAGGGAAAACGTAAAATATAATCCTATAAAATCATCCAACCGTCAGATTTCACATCCAGTTAGGGTTTCTCGTAGTCCGTCGCCTCTCCAAAGAAGGATGTCGGCGTTGCTTATCGATGTCGCCGCCGCACAGCCCGCGCCGCCCAGCCCCGCGCTGCCCAGCCCCGACCAGCCCCGCCCATATCCGATCTGTCGCACAGCACTTCGACAACGACTTTCATCCGGTTCGCGCCGCCCAGCCTCGCCGCAGCCCGCCTCGCGCCGCCCAGCCTCGCCTCGGCCCGCCTCGCGCCGCCCAGCCCCGCCGCAGCCTGCCTCGCGCCGTACAGCCCTCGATGTCACCGCCGCCCAGCCTCGCGCCGCGCAGCCCCGCCCAACCCAGATCCGCCGCCAGCCCCTTCGGCAATGAATGTCCTCCGGCATTGCGCCGCACAGCCCCACCCTGCCAATCACGTGCATCGACCAACGGAGCCACCACTGTGCAGTACCGAGCCGCCGTTGTGCACTCCTGGAGGCGGATCTAGGCAGTCCTGGAGGCGGATCTGGATATTTCTCGTTGCAGCTGCAGTGCAATCCCAAGAAAACAGGAAACCCTAATTTTAATTTTAAAATGTTGGCATAATTACAAAAAAGTTCCCTTGTTTATAATTGCATTTATGACCCATATTTTTTAAATTTGCGAAATTGCCTCAAACTGGATAATTACAAAATTAAAAAACGAAAGTTTAATTTTTGTAGTTATAAATACGTGATATTGACTACATATTTTATAAATACGGGATATTGACTACATATTTTATACATACTGCATATTGACTACATATTTAATAAATACGGCATATTGACTACATATTTTACCGTTATAATTGGGCTTGTGTAACTCGAATGGGCTTGAAACAAAGACGGGTTCATGTAAACGACGGACTTGTGTAAATGAAATTTATGTATTAACATTGTGTAATTGAACTTGTGTATTAAAATTGTGTAGTAAGCATTATGTACTAGTACCGTGTATGAACAAGAGAATACACGGTGTTCAATTAGTCTAGCTGGTATAAGGGTGGGAGGGAGGGGCAGTCGTCCAGAGTTTGATACTCACTAGCAACAACATTAATATTTTGTAATGGACTTATGTAACTCGAATGAGTTAACTTATGTAACTCGGATTGGGCCTGGACGACTTATGTAACTCGGATTGGGCCTGGACGACTTATGTAACTCGGATTGGGCCTGGACGACTTATGTAACTCGGATTGGGCCTGGACGACTTATGTAACTCGGATTGGGCCTGGACGACTTATGTAACTCGGATTGGGCCTATTGATCTTCAATTGAAATTGGACTTGGACTCAGTTAAATTAAAATGACTAATTAACCCTTTCAATTAATCTTTATTAATAAATGAGAGGGGCCTAGTTTGTCTACAAGATACAAAAAGGGCCTACTTTATACTACAATAGACAAAAAGTGCCTACTTAGCCAACTCATCCATTTGTTTTCTATGATTAGTCTCTCTCTGAAAATTTTCTTATAATTTATAAGTTATAGATCGGACCATTTTACTCTTACCTAGGTATATATATATATATATATAGGTATGTACAAACTTTCACTTCCCTTAACTCGCATGCCTCCGTAACTACTCGGTAGTTATATATATATGTCTACATAATTCCGTAGTTCCAAACTCGTGCTTATATATATAACTCATATATCCATTTACTCCAATATGGTACCCACCCATATATTCCTACTAAATTTACAAGAGTCTACTATCCTTACGCTTCTACACAAATTACACATACTCCGACTTACACCTCCATATATATATATATATATATACATGTATCTCGCACTTCTACATAACAATTCGTCCATCCTCGCATATCTATATACTATACACGTCCGTGTATATATTCATTGACACTTATACCTATATCATATATATAACCACATATATGTACTGTAGAACTCAACATTTTCATTCTCATTAATCCAACAGGTGTTACATATATATTCTCAACATTTTTATTCCCATTACACGTATATATATATATCAATGAGGTTGTACGCACCGCTTATAGTCTCGTTACGTATTCGAAGGAGTCCAGCCCGGTTCGACTCCGCAGGATGGCTCGCAGGGTCTCAGCTGCTCGTCGTTTCACCTTCTTCCCGCTTTGGGCTCCTGTAGTGGGCTTGACGCGTTCGGTGTCCGGTTTAGCACCGGAAGGGTCGTCACTGCGGTTGAAGGGGATGATTAGTGGGCTGGTTCGGGAAGGGACAGACGAGGAAGGAGAAGCGGTCACTTACCAGGGTCCCGGCGATGCCCTGGCTTCGGCGTCGGAGCGAACGGTGGTCCGGTTGCAGCACCACTACGGCCGAAGCGAAACAGCAGGTTATCCAGTGCGGGATGAGAGGAAGAAGCGAGGAACAGGAGAAGGAGGGCGCGACGGACTGAAGGACATCGACCGGCTCACCTGGTGGTCTCGGGGGGTCGACAGAAGCGGCGACGGGACGGCGGTGGCGTACTGCTGCGTAAATCCGGAGGCGGTTGTTGAGTTCCGACAGAGAAGAGAAGGAAAGGGAGTAGCGGAGAGGGACAGACGAGACTTACCGACAAGGACGGCGGCACGGTGGTTTGGCGGCGAAGGCGCGGTGGCTCAGCCGTTGTCGTCGGCTCTCTGTTGGCCCTGGGGTTCGAGCGTCGGAAGCTGCAGATGGGGAGGGAGCGGCGGTATCGTAGAGAGACAATAGCAGCGTTTAGGTTTTAATTAGATTAGGGTAATCTAATTAAGTTAGAGTTAGGTTAACTTAATGGGCTGGTCTTTTAATTGTTTTTGAGCCGGGTTTTGGACCAACTCGTTTACTCTTTTTATTAACAAACGGCTGAAGGAAAGCTCGTCCTTCGCCCGGAATCGCTAACATTACGGAATTATTTACGGGATTGTTTACTAGTTACTAGTTATTATTTTATGAGGAATAAAGTCAATTAAATTGATAGAATTTTATTTCGTTTCTTTTCTTTAAAAGAAAACAAGGTCGGCGGATCGAAGTCCGATTTAAATTCGTTATTAAACGGAGACTAAATTTTCCGGTTACAAAGTTCCATCATCTTATGTGAATTAGAGTCACATAAAATGATAGAAATAACACTCGTTTTATTTCATTTTAATTTATGTATTTATTTATTTTAGGTTGACGTATCGGAAATCGATAAATTTCAGGTTTAACGGAGATTTAAAATTTCCGGTTATTACACTATGCACTAGACCTGATCTTGCTTTTGGTATAAGTGTATTGAGTAGATACATGTCTAATCCTGGTGAATTACATTGGACTGCTATGAAATATATTCTTAGATATATCAGTGGAACTAAAAACCTGTGTTTAATGTTTTCTGAGCATGATAATATTGGCGAAGTGTTTGGTTATGTAGATTTTGATTATGCTAGTAATAAGGATAATAGAAAATCTACTACTGCATATTTTTACACTTGGACTGGTAATTGTGTTTCATGGAAATCTCAACAACAATTTGTGGTTGCTTTATCCTCTACTGAAGCTGAATATATTGCTGTTGTTGAAGCTTCTAAGGAAGCTATTTGGCTTAAAGGTTTAGTTAGTGAAATATCTCATAAACCTTGTATTCCTGTAATTCATATGGATAGTCAAAGTGCCTTGTACTTGTGTAAAGATCCTGTTTATCATGAAAGATCTAAACATATTGATGTTAGAAATCATTTCATTCGAGATAGGGTTAAAAAGAAACATTTCTTAGTTAAAAAGATTAGGGGTGAGTTGAATCCTGCTGACTTTGGAACTAAGATTGTTACTGCTGATAAGTTTGTTTTCTGTAGAAATTTTCTACAGATTTTTGATGCTCCTTGAGTGGTTGTGCAGGTCCTAGACTGGTGATGGACAGGAAGGATGATCCATGGCACACTATTGGGGAACAGAACCAGATTGACATGATACAAGAATCAGGAGGGCATTTGTTATGTTAATTGATTCTTGTAACATTCTTAGCATTAGGACTTAGAGATTAAACTAGCACCTTATACTATAGTCTAAGTAGAGAGTTATAAGACTCATATGATAGCTTGCTATGTATTTGATATTGATGCCTATCTTGATCCAATGTTGCCACTTAGATTAAGTGATGTAGCTTGGTGATAGATATGGTGACAATGTTCTTATATATATGTAGGCTATTATATGAAATTAGGAGGTACAAATGTTGTAATGTGTATTGTATGTGTATTGTTGTGTATTGGTTTACTTGTCCGGCTGAAGTTGAAGACTTGGGCTTGCCAGCCCAATGCAGTTGGCCCATCTCCTTGATCCAAGATTGAAAGAGCTGCTTACGAGCTTCTGATGAGCTGGGCTGAAGGGTTTAATAAGGGCGTGTCATTAAACGATGCGTTTGACCTTGTTAAGCTTTGGTACTTAATCTTTCAGACGCATCTTTCCTAAACCCTAGATCTGAATCTTGAGTGTTCTTCGTCCAAAGAGAAAGAGAAGAAAAAGAGAGAGAGAAAAGAGAAGAAGGAGAATGGGTCTTCCAAATCTCGCTCTGAAGTGAGAAGGATCCGTAGAAGACAAAGAGAGATCTGTTATCTCTTATCTCTGCTTCGTTGGTTTGCAGAATAGACGAAGATCGATCTCAGATCTTCGTCAAGGTGCCTTTGAGGGGGCTTTTCTTCACTATTGCTTCTTTGTATCTCCTGAGTTCTGTCTTTGATGTTTTCTTTGCTAGAACTATAGAAAGATGCTAGTATATCTCTTGTCCAGTGTTTGTAATCTGTGTTCTTGGATACCTAGTGAAACCTGGGATCGGATCTCCCCTCTTGAGGTCTCGCAGAGTAGGAGTATTTTATATACTACCGAACTGCGTCATCAAATTGCTTGTGTGCTTTATGTTTGTGTGTCTTTGGTCGATTCTACGACTAAGGAATATAGATTGGTTAGATTTTACATTCACAAACACATAAGCTCATTGATGTTTCATAAAAAAACAATTCACCTTATGAATAGTCCACCAAACATAAATAAAGGGTTTGTTATTTCGATACGAGAACATTTATCCGTCCGTATAACAATGAAATGTATAGCCTTATATTCATTTTTTGTACACAATATATTTTGAATGAGACCTCGTGTATGGTCATGCTATAATAAAATGGACGGTTTGAATGCAAGTACCGACATATCCTTAGTGCAACTCAATATTTGCATTTTCAGTCCAATATTCCTTTTATGTTTTGGGGAAAATTTGTCCTTATTGTTACGCGCACCCTTAGTTCACTCCTCAATGAAAAGTTAATGTTTGGTTGCATCTTGTCTTATGAGCGTCTTCAAGTATTTTGGTGTCTTGCATATGCTTCGAAGACGGTTTAAATCATGAGAGCGCAACATACATCTCCATTTTACTCACTCTTCCATCGCTCCCGCAGTCTCAAGATTGCCTTCACCGTCCACGGACCGTCTCTATACTGGGTCACTATAATCATCTACCGCATTCATACATTTGTCTATAATATAATGTACTCCACGGCCCATGGACCAGGGCAGAGCCATAAATATTTAGGGGTGGGCAAAATTTAAATCGAAAGGCATAAAATATATAAGTTTTGAAATTATAATAGATATTGTAAAGTATACAAATAATTAATTGTATTTTAAACTAAAAATAAAACAAATGGGATGATTTTTTATTCTTAGGCACTGATTTTAATAAATTATACATAGGCACATAACACAAATAAATACATATTTACAATTACCATTAATAAATATAATAAATAAAAAATACTTAAATTTATATAATAAAATACGATCCGTAATACATAAATGACATAGCCATTTAAAGGAGCGGTGGTTAAACATATGTAAACAATAGAAATAAAGTTATAGATGATTAAAATAGTATAATGAAATTATAATAAGAGAAAATTGGTGTAGGGAAGCCCTTTTTGTATCCATTATACAATTTAGTCCCCTCCAATTTTTTCCCTAAAAATAAAACTAAATTAAATTATAAAAAATCTATTAATTGTAGGGGACCACTCTAATTAAAAAAATTTTCTCCCTTAAGAAGACTAAATAACTATAAAAAATTAAAAAGATAAGTGAATATTAATTGTGAACACCACTCTCATTAAAAAGATTCTCTCCCTTAGTTAATATGGCTGTTTTTTAATTAAATAAAAAAAATGAGAGTGGCCTCCACAAATTCCGTACATAATTTTATGTACATAATTTCGCATGCAGATTATGTACATAATTTCGCACGCAGATTATGTACATAATTTCGCACGCAAATTAAGTACATAAAATTATGTAATTAATTTTAATGCCAACAAATAAGCGACTCTTTGAAAGAAAAAAAAAAAAAGCAATATTAATTAAGGGAGAGAATCTTTTTAATGTTAAAACTAATTCCTTAATTGTAGGGGACCACTCTCATTTTTACTTTTTTATTTTAAAAAATTAAGGGGGAGAATCTTTTTAATTTTGAATAATTGTAGGAGACCACTCTCATTTTCCTTTTTAATTTTGAAAATATCTTAATTTTTTTTAGATTTTATCTTTTTCTCAAAATTACAAGGGGCCTAGTTAATACACATTGAAACAAAAAAGCCTATTTAATCTACATTTATACAATAAAAGCTTACTTACTCCTTTTACTCAAATTATAATAGGATTTATTGGATGGTATAGGAGAGTAGGCTAGTAGAACTAGTGGTTAAACGTAAACAGTAGAAATAAAATGGATGAGTTAGCTAAGTAGGCAACTTATGTAATAGTGTGTACAAACTAGGCCTATTTCATTTCATGTTAACAAACTAGGTCCTCTATATTTTACTAAAAAGATTAATCCCATATAATATAGAAGATTCTGTAGATTTGCTAAATATCTCTATAACCTAATTAGGCGTATTAATTATCTTAATTAAAAACATTAATAGTTATTGTCAACCGTTAACCAAGGAAATAAATCGTGGAAAATCTTCATTAATTTGGGGATATCAATCAAACGAGCCATTACAGAGAAAATTCGGACGCCATTGTTGCGGCAACCGAGTTTATGATCTTGAGTTCTTCAAAATGGAAGTCATTGTTTCTCCTCTTGATTTCTTCATAATTGTTGAGAGAGCTCAATCAGATACATAAGATGGAGACAATCTGATACATATTGACAGTGTCCTTCGAAGTTTGTTGATATAGATCGATCTGTTACATAATACGGTGACAATCAACTACATTATTTGCTTTATTTAAATAACTCGTACATAATGTTTATCAGCAAATATTTATCAGCAAATATGTGTGATGCATAACTAGTACATAATATTTATTAGCAACTACATGTGATACATAATGTTTGTTTTGACAAAATCGGGTACATAATCCTGTAATATGTCACAAGAAACTTACATCCGAGTTAGAAAATGTACCTGTTTGTAGTCGGAGAAGACGATAACTTGTGAAGAGGTTTCGAGCGGCCTTCAATGGAGATGAATATAACCGAACTTCAATAACCTTCAATGGAGCGGGATAGAAACGATAACTTGTATCGGCTTCAATGGAGAATAAAATAGAGACGAAATGGAAGGAAGAAAGATGATATCTAGAAGGAAGAAATATGAGACCTTGAATCTTCCTTCAATGGAGATGAAAATGAGAGTAAAGCAGCGGTGATTGTGTTTGTGATTGACGGATGTAACCACTCATATATAGATTGCGAGAATCTCTCCCATTCGGTTTCCTTTTTTTTCAAATCCGTTTCAGTATTTAAGGTAGATTATTATTGGGGAATTTATTAAATGCCCAATTATCTCCCTAATTTATCTTCTTAATACTTTTATTTATCTTTATATTTTTGTTGGATATTACTAGGGGCTTAGTCAATCTACACTAAACAAAAAGGGCCATATTCCACCAATTTTCTCAAATAAAATTGTAGATGCAGTTTATCATGAACCGGTGGATTTCACCTCAAATATAGGTTATTTTAGGGACAGAAATTTCCATTTGGCTGAAAGCTAAGAATCCTAAGAAATAAACTCATCTGACAAATTAACCGGGCTTAACAAAGCCATTCCCACTAAGCATGTCCACGGGTCACGGGTTACCCGTGACCCGGTGGGTTACGTGCGTGTAAGGGTCGAGGTGATCCTTACCCACAAACCCGGCGGGTCGACCCGCCAACGGTCAATTTTAAAAAAAAAAAGAAAAGAAATTTCGAACCCAACGGCTAGTTTAGCCGTTGGGCAAACCCATTGGCAGGTCGACTGTTCGCTCAAAAGTGTGTGCGTCAAAGTCTTAATATTTATATCTAGAACTCGAAAGCAAAGCGAACCCGCAGTGTACGGATCAGTTGTAGAAAGGTAAGAATTCTAGAGTCGAACTCAGGGATTTGGTGAGAATAATTCCGGTTTCAATTATCTAGCGAAAAGTATGAAAGCTTTTGTGATTTGATAAAGAGAGAAATGATTCCAAGGGTTCAAGTATCCGATTTCGGCTTTCGATTCAAGACACTTCTATAGATATAAGACAGAGTTTATATTGTCAAGATTAAATGTTCAAAAGTAGATATCGTACGGTGAAGTTCCGAAATCTATATAACTAATCTAAAGATTCTCTCTATAAGGGTTGTTGAGGCTGCAGTATAGAAAGATCTAAAGACAAGAATTATGCTCAAACTAACTATCTAAAACTCCAGGATATGACTCTCCAAAGTAAAGATTAGAAAGCACACTTTAAATCTTAATAAAGGATGTTGAGTCTCTTTATTACCCAAATCTTATAACCTTAGTCTATTAAATGTAGAATCAAGTTTTGAAGTCTCTTCATACACTCTATTAGAGGCCAATAAGGTCAATCAATGTTGGGATTTAGACAAGGATTAGTTTTGGTTAAAGATTAATTCACTTGAAGTTCGTCAGAAGAATATATCGTGCTGTTCATAAGAAAATCGGCCGATTTTCCTCAAGAACAGTCCGATTTATCTATTTATCGCAAAACTAAAATCTAAACTCTCAGGGTCTTAATGTTTGAATGAGTTCAGTCTATCATCATCTAAGCCTTAATCATCAACTATTCTCCCCGGAATCACAAGGTTTTTAGCCAACCATTTTCAAAATCGAATCAAATTAATTATTGAGATAGATAACGCAAAGAAACCAAATCTTGAATGAAAAATCCAATAACCTTCAAATCTGTAAACGATTGTCAAAACAAATCAACGTATCTCTTAAGTTACTCAAATTAGTGCCTAAAAACAGTAAACACTTCAATGAACAAAGAAATCTCACAACTAGAATCAAGACTTGCTTTCCGGCAAAGAGCTCTTCAATCTCCTTCCAAGAATCTTCAATTCCTCTCAAACGTGTAAAGATTTCCCGCTGCGGCCTTTTCGTTTTCGTTCCTAGGGTTCTCTTCTACAGGTTCTTGCAAATGGGCCGTTTGGCAAAACTCTCCTCTAGCCCAAAATAATTAGGCTTTGTGTCGTCTTTCCATTTGGCCGAATTACATAATAAATCGACCTAGGCGATTTATGCACAAAATCGTTCGAATTCTGAAGAGGAAAATCGTCCGATTTTGCTTGCATATTGGCACGATTTTCTTCAACAGAAAGTGCTTTTCTCTTAGCTCGTTTTCTATGCTTCTTCTTTGCAATTCCTTAGTTCTTGGTGACTCCCTTTTGACTCCTTTAGCTTTCTTAACATCCTTAGATGCTTCTTGCTTTGCTTTAGCTTCCAATTTCACTCCATTTACCTACAAATCATCCAAAACTCGTGTAGATCTCTATTTCCGACAATTTATTGAATAGAACATAAAAGGCATAATAAAATCTCTCTAAATGCAAGGTAAATGGAGATAATCTTCTGTAATATGCATGAATATGATGATACATAATTCATGTCATCATCGACCCGCCAACGATCCCTTTTCTATTTTTTTTAAAAAAAAATCGGGTTTGAAAAAAAAGGGCCACCACGTTGACCTGTCAGGTCTGACCCGTTATCCGACGGGTCACCAACCCGGAGGGTTGGCCTATTAGGCGGGTCCGGGTCCGGGTCACCCTTTCCGGACCCTTGACCCGGCGGGTCAGACCCGTCGACCAGGCGGGTCCGACTCGTGGACATACTTAATTATCACAATCAAATCATATTCATCTTTTATGATACAAAAGATTTAAAAAAAAAGCAACTATAACAATCGAAACAAAATTGACGACTACCAATAAATTAAAAAATGATGATCATGATAAGAACCCCACTAACGTCATGAATCGAAACCTCCCTAATAAAAAAAACGCTATGTACACTTAGCCCGATCTTGCGGGGACCATGATTTCAGGCCCACGATACCCTCTAAATTGAACATATCTGATGCGTCCTTGGAGGTAACCAAAGATAACTCCGGATCTAGATCAAGCAAAACTCCAACTACTCCTTGATTCTTTGTGCAACGTTGTATCGTTTCGGATCCAAAGGGGCGGAAGCGATGAAGAAACAAGGGTTACTTCGATCTAGAGAGATCGAAGGAACCTTTTTTGTGTGGATCGAAGGTTGATTCTTAAAAAGAATCCTCGAATATGGATTTCTTGAATCAAAGACGAGATCCAAGGAAGAAGTTTGAGGGTTAGAAGAGAGGTTTTGATGCCCAAGCTAAGTAGGAGGAAATTCTTCTCAAAACTTAGTAATATTGAACATGGAAAATAAGTGAGGCAAGATATCTCTTATATAGAGAGACTTGCCTACCTATGGGCCAACGTGCCAAACAAAATACATGAAGAAAAGCCCAAAAGGGGAAAACCTAAAAGGATAATAGCAAACCCTAAAAGGATAAGGTCAAAAAGGGAATATTCCTATACGAAATATCCCTTTATTACATAAAAAGGAAAACATGAAAATATAGTCCGAAAATAAGCTAGCTTCATGCCATGGAGTCGGAAAGACGGGACATGCCGCTAACGGAACCGGTAGCCTATGCCATGGTGGTGTAGAGACAAGGCATAACGGTAATGGGACCAAGTGAAGAAGTAATGCGGGTGATGATGGAGCCGGTGGCTCGAGCAATGGCCTTAGCTCGGGATCGGGTGATCGGTCCATCTGAGCGAACTCTAAGAGCCTCGTCCTCTTCGTCTATGGTCAACGTAAAAGGGGCATTCAAGGGCGCATCAGTCCCCCCATCTTGGCTGTGAAACGTCCCCGTTTCACCATCGTCAAAGAGGGGCTCAACATAAGGGGCAAGGTCCTTGACGTTGAACGTTGGGTGTACTCCGTAGGAATCCGAAAGCTCTAACTTGTATGCATTTGGACCATGACGGGCTAAGATGCGGAATGGGCCATCACCACGGTCCGAGAGCTTGCTCATGCGGCGAGTAGGAAAACGCTCCTTCCGTAGGTGGAGCCAAACAAGATCACCGGGTTCAAAAGAGACGTCGCGGCGGCCCTTGTTGCGTTGTCCGGCAAGTTGGGCGGCACGACGTTCAAGTTGTGTCCTAGTCCGCTCATGAAGCTCAATGATTTGGGCGGCTCGGTTTCCGGCGATGATGTGTTCTCCATCCTTGAGCGGTCGGGGAGTGAAATTCAATGGTGTGTGTGGATTGAGGCCGTAGACAACTTCAAATGGGGACAATTTAGTTGCCGTGTGCCTAGACCTGTTATACGAAAACTCTACAACAGAAAGTAAGTCCTCCCACCTACGTGGGTTGGTCTTAGTGGTGGCTCTAAGTAGAGCACCAAGAGTCTGATTGGTCACCTTCGTTTGACCATCGGTTTGGAGGTGATAACTACTTGAAAACAACAAGTTGGTTCCAAGTTTTCCCCACAACGTTCTCCAAAAATGACTTACGAATTTCACGTCCCGATCACTAACGATGGAACGTGGTATCCCATGTAAACGCACCACATTGTCAAAGAACAAGGTGGCAACTTCACTAGCATTTAGGGTGCTTTTACATGCGATGAAATGAGCCATTTTGGAGAAGCGATCGACTACCACGAAAATGGAGTCTTTGCCTCGTTTTGACATAGGCAACCCGACCACAAAGTTCATGGATAGATCCTCCCAAGGTCCCATTGGTATAGGCAAAGGAGAATACATCCCATCCGGACCTTGGCGCGACTTGGCATGATGACATGTGATGCAACCCTTGCAAAACCGTGTCACATGCATACGCATCCGGGGCCAAAAGAAATGCTCTTGGAGAGCGGAAAGGGTCTTGGTAGCACCGAAATGACCACGGCCCTCATGAGCTTCCTTGACCAACAAATGGCGTATAGATGAGCGCGGAATACAAAGTTTTCCCGCTCGAAAAAGATAGCCATCGTTAATAAAGAAAGACTCGTGCTCTCGGAGGTCGAGGCATTGTGCCCATATGTCCTTGAAATCAAGATCCGTGGCATATAACTCTTTGATAAGAGCAAAGTCATGTATCTTGGTATCCATATACACAAGGAGGGCATAGCGGCGAGAAAGGGCATCGGCTACCACATTCTCTTTGCCTTTCTTATGCCGAATGACATAAGGAAAGGTCTCTAAAAACTCTACCCAACTAGCATGGCGCCGACTGAGATTTGTTTGACTCTTGAGATACGAAAGAGCCGCATGATCCGAATGAATCACGAACTCCTTCGGCCACAAGTAATGTTGCCATGTCTTAAGACAACGAACTAGAGCATATAGTTCCTTGTCATAGGTAGGGTAGTTGAGCGAAGGACCGGACAGTTTTTCACTGAAGTAGGCAATTGGACGATTCTCTTGTAAGAGAACTCCTCCAATGCCCACATTTGATGCATCACACTCCACCTCGAAAGTTTTCGAAAAGTTTGGGAGTTGGAGTAATGGTGCATTACAAAGGCGGTCTTTGAGCGCATCAAACGCTCGAGCATGGATATCACGCCACTCAAACGTGACACCCTTGGTAGTGAGCTCATGGAGCGGTGCCGATACCGTGCTAAAGTCCTTGACAAAGCGTCGGTAGAAACCCGCTAAGCCGAGAAAGGCTCGGACCATGGTGACCGTAGTAGGAGTAGGCCACTCCTGAATAGCACGAACTTTGGATTTGTCTACTCGTAGTCCGTCCTTAGACACGACATAGCCAAGAAAGATAGTGGTGTCCGAGCAAAAGACGCATTTGTCAAAGTTGACATACAATTGCTCTTGTCTAAGGCACTCGAGCACTTGGCGAAGGTGCCCGATGTGATCCTCCAAAGACGTACTAAACACCAAACTATCATCAAAATAAACAACAACAAATGTACCCAAGAATCGGCGCAAGACATGGTTCATGAGGCGCATGAAGGTGGACGGGGCGTTGGAGAGGCCAAAAGGCATGACAAGCCATTCATAGAGTCCATACTTCGTTTTGAACGCCGTCTTCCATTCGTCACCTTCGGCCATCCGGATTTGGTGGTAACCGCTCCGATGATCAATTTTGGAGAAGATGGTGGCGCCATGAAGCTCATCCAACATGTCATCAAGCCGCGGGATCGGGTGGCGATATTTGACGGTGATTTGGTTGATGGCACGACAATCAACACACATCCGCCATGATCCATCTTTCTTTGGTACTAAGATTACCGGGACGGCACATGGTGATAAGGATTCACGCACATGTCCCTGGTCCAGGATCTCTTGCACTTGACGTTGTAGCTCCTTTGTCTCTTCCGGACTAGCTCGGTAAGCGGCACGGTTTGGCAAAGAGGCACTGGGCACAAAGTCAATTTGATGTTCAATCCCTCGGATAGGTGGCAAGCTGGGTGGGAGATCTTTGGGCATAATATCCTGAAATTCGGACAACAAAAAAGACACCTCGTGTGGCACATTACTTGGGTCATGAGAAGTAGATAAACGAAACGGAACAAGTAAAAAACATGGGAACTTGCCTTCCATGACCGGTTGCAAATCATGCCGGCGAGCTAAGAGTATACGTGGCTCACACCGTCCTTGAATTACGGGATCCGAAGATGGTAAAGGTGCGCCCGAAGAAACGATGCGACCTTTACTACCTTTGGATTCGGTAGCATGGACAAGAGGGGCGGTGTTTCGGGATTTGGAAGTAGTAGCACCTACAACATCGGGACTCCGGGGGTCCGATTTTGCTGGTGCTTTAGCGGACTCATCAATAGTTTGTTGCCTCTTCCGTTCCGCATAGTCAACCAAAATTTCATGCGGAGTCATAGGTAAAAGTGTGACCCGTTTTCCATTATATTGGAACATGTACCGATTAAGATAACCATCATCATATGTGCGGCGATCGAATTGCCATGGTCGTCCTAATAGGACATGTGTGGCGTCCATCTTGATAACATCACAAAGGACCTTATCAACATAGGCGCCAATAGAAAACGACACCCAAGCTTGTTGTGTGACGGTGTCACATGCCGTATCGGAAATCCATTGGAGTCCGTAAGGCGTTGGGTGGGGGGTCGTAGGCAACTTGAAGTGTTTTACCACCCGTTCGTTGACAATATTGCAACAAGAACCCCCGTCAACGATGAGAGAAAGACTCGTATTATTAACCAAGCAACGAGAGTGGAAGAGATTCTCGCGTTGATCAATAGGAATATGCTCTTTAACAGCCAAAATACGACGAGAAACAAGAGCAAATTTACCGGGTTGTGCTGGGCCGCAAGCAAGCTCGTCATCACAAGGTTCCATGCCAAAAAGTGGGTCGATGTCATGGTCATCGTCAATAATGAGATCGTCTTCATGTTGACCATCGTCGTCCTCGAAATATGTTGGGTCGGCAAACAAGACCCGTTTGGTGTTTGGGCAATCACGTTGTACATGGCCAAAACCGCTACACTTGTAGCACACGGGCTCCCTTGGGCGAGCCGCCGGTGAGGTCCTTGTTGACCTCGAGAGGGAGGCGCCGGTGCCGGGCCACGGTTTGGTGCCTTCTCGGTACCCGTTTGCCTATTGGAAGGACCCGTCCGTTGGGTCCCTTTGGAGGCGTCGGTATCTGTAGGACTAGGCGCATCTCGAGAACGTGTGTGAGATGGATAAAGATATGGACTCGAGGAAGAGGGATACCTAGAATACCGCGGTGTTTCGAGTTGTTGCTTATATAACTTCATGGCGGCATGACATAATGCTCCCAAATCCTTGAATGGGACAATCTCGAGCGGCCGCCGGATGGAAGCATTAAGCCCACTCATGAACTTGGTGCGGAGGGTGGAGGGGGAGGCCGAGACGCCGGCCTTAATGTGCATGTCCTCAAGTTTAGCCAAGTAAGCCACCGGAGTGAGGTTGCCTTGCTTGAACTCGGCAATTTGCAACCGCATATCATTCTTAAAGTCCTCGGGTACGTACTTCTTGGTCATGCAATAGAGCAATTGTTCAAACGTCTCAATTGGTGCCCATCCTCGCCTCTCTCGGGTGAACTCATACCGGTTCCACCAAGACTTCGCATCTCCTTCAAAGTATAGAGTTGCCGCCTCGATTTTCTCGGATTCCTCCTCATAATGACAATGTTTTAATGCTCGTTTCATATCCTACGCCCAATCAAGAAAAACACACGGATCATATTCACCATGAAAGGTAGGGAACTTAACCTTACCTTCCCTACGAGCTCGGTAGGGGTCCGGGCGGGGCGGTGGAATGTAGGCATCATCGGCACGGGCTTGCCGGTGGCCGCCATGAGGCCGTTGGCGCCCATGAACGGGTGGGGCCTGCCTAGGTGGATTTGGGGGAGGCAACCATTCTTCACCCCGGTCTTGGTTCTCATAAGGGTCTATGACGAGTGGGTGCCACGTACGGTTATGTGCTACCCGTTCTAAATCGGATTCATCACCGGAGAAATCATTGAAGTTGTGTTGCTCATCGTATTCATCAAAGTCAAGGGTCCTCGGTTGCCGGGTTGACCGTTGGTGACGGTGTTCGGAACGATCATGCTCACGACCATGATTGGTGGTTGAGTTGGGACGGTACCGGGGCTCTTCCCGGGTTTGTCGGTCGGTGCGGGACACACTAGGTGGAGGTGGAGAAGGAACATACCGTTGATGTTGATGCTCATAATATTGGTGCCGATGTTCCGTATCGACTATGGGCAAGTTATCTTGACGCGGGTCGGGGAATTCCTCCTCTTCTTCATGGGACTCATTTCCGTCAAGAGGTAAAGGATGGGTGCGTTCAATGACAGACACAAGCCGGGTAACGTTTGATGGGCCGGCTCCCAAAAGTCCCTTGCCTTTCCGTTGTGCATCGGAAGTGGAAGCATTGACCACGTTCTCATTCGGATAAGTTGGGGTGGGACGGCGAGCAGTCTGAAGGGACTTAAGAGCTTCTAGCTCTTTTTTCAAGGCAATGTTTTCTCGGGTCAAGGCATCAAACTTTTGTTGTGCCTTCAAGGCTTCCAATTCTCGCCTTATGGAGTCATTTTCGAGGGACAACGAAGCAGTTTCTTGAGCCAAGGGTTCACTGAACTCTTGCGGACCAGAATCCTGAGAAGTTTCCATTTCAACGTTAGTCATTGCTCCAAATCAGCACACAATTGCAAGCAATCAAGTGAGCAAGGTGACAAGTTAGGTCAACTTTACCCAAGTTCAAGTGCGTTATCGGGTTCTACTTTGGGGAAGGCCGTTTGGCGGTTAGGCAAGGAAGGCAAATCCAACAAAATTGAACCAATTACACACAAATAAACAAGTGATATTTTGCAAACGTATGTAAGAAAATGGAGAGATAGAAGATGGACGGATTGTTCACTCGGCAAGCTTTGCTTGCTTTCGGTCTTTGACCGTTTTGTAAAATCCGATTTTTCGGATGGACCGGTTTGCCGGACGTCTTTTCACTTTGTGTATTTCGTTTCTTTGAAACGTTTTGAGCAACACTTTGTTTTGTTTTTTTTTTGTTTGTTTTGAACACAAATCCGTATTGATGAAGAGTTTTTTTGCTTTTCTTGGAATATCAAATGCGAGATATCCGAACTTTTCGTTAACAAAAATATCCCAAGAGATTTGATGAAATTAATTAACAAAATTGTCGGATTAGGTCGGTTTAAAAAAAATACGGGTTTGATAAATGGTTTGAAGGCAAACCAAATATCTCCTATTTTTGTGCTTTTTGTTTTGAGTTAAACACGGAAAAGAAAAAAAAATTCAGGAAAAATGGATGAACATGATGAAGAACATGAAGATCATGAAGAACAAATGAAGAACATCATGAGCAAACGAAGAACATCGTGAACAAAAAAAGACTAAATAGGTTTAAGATAATAACGCACAAAAACAAGAGTAAAGAGAACTTAGCTTTGATCCCTTGCTCTGATACCAATTTGATGCGTCCTTGGAGGTAACCAAGGATAACTCCGGATCTAGATCAAGCAAAACTCCAACTACTCCTTGATTCTTTGTGCAACGTTGTATCGTTTCGGATCCAAAGGGGCGGAAGCGATGAAGAAACAAGGGTTACTTCGATCTAGAGAGATCGAAGGAACCTTTTTTGTGTGGATCGAAGGTTGATTCTTAAAAAGAATCCTCGAATATGGATTTCTTGAATCAAAGACGAGATCCAAGGAAGAAGTTTGAGGGTTAGAAGAGAGGTTTTGATGCCCAAGCTAAGTAGGAGGAAATTCTTCTCAAAACTTAGTAATATTGAACATGGAAAATAAGTGAGGCAAGATATCTCTTATATAGAGAGACTTGCCTACCTATGGGCCAACGGGCCAAACAAAATACATGAAGAAAAGCCCAAAAGGGGAAAACCTAAAAGGATAATAGCAAACCCTAAAAGGATAAGGTCAAAAGGGGAATAATCCTATACGGAATATCCCTTTATTACATAAAAAGGAAAACATGAAAATATAGTCCGAAATAAGCTAGCTTCATGCCATGGAGTCGGAAAGACGGGACATGCCGCTAACGGAACCGGTAGCCTATGCCATGGTGGTGTAGAGACAAGGCATGCCGGTAATGGGACCAAGTGAAGAAGTAATGCGGGTGATGATGGAGCCGGTGGCTCAAGCAATGGCCTTAGCTCGGGATTGGGTGATCGGTCCATCTGAGCGAACTCTAAGAGCCTCGTCCTCTTCGTCTATGGTCAACGTAAAAGGGGCATCTAAGGGCGCATCAGTATCCTTACGAGGTTACTATGATAATAAGCTCATGAAAATAAGAGGTATGGGCAGGAGTAACCTCTGAGCAAATCTCAAAGCCGTTTGCAAAATACAAAATATCAACATAATTGCTCTAGCAGAAACAAAATCTGAAAAGCCGCTGGAAGATCGTCTTTGGAGATCGGTGGATTTTGATAACATCATTTACTGTCCCGCTAGTGGGAGAACAATGCTTATGCTTACGTTGGAAAGCCTACCAACTCAAGAATCAATCGATTAATCTTATCTCAAAAAGAGACCGATTCATTTATATTGAATTGGTCAGTAACAATCAAAACCGCAAAATGAACATTATTTTTGCTTATGCACCACTTCAGAATATATCAAAAAACTCGTTATGGGATTCAATAACCAACCTAATTCATGCATAACCAACACCATGCATAATTACGGGAGATCTGAAAGAAATCCAAAATCAATCGGAAAAACAAGGAGGAGGCACAATCAATTCAAACTGATTTAATAGATTCAATAACTTTAAAAACGTATATAATCTAGATGATGCTCAAACAACAGGAAACCAATTTACTTGGAGGAAAAATGTGACGGCTCAAATAATATCCTTAAAAAACAAGACCGTGTTCTAGTCCACAATCACATTCCTCAAGTATCCCCTATAAAAAACAAAAAAAAATCACACATTCACACTCCCGAATCCCCATCAAATCTCAGTAGAATTAGCGGACTCGATACCGTTCACGCCACAATTGTTTAAATTTAAAATGATGCGGACTAAACGCAAAGTATTTGAGAACATCGTTAAACAAACTTGACGGGCTAATTTAAGGGGAACGAAATGTTTAATGATGCAGGGTTGATGCCACAATTTTCCAATCTGTATTGAACTCCACGAAATCAACAATACAAATAAATCTTGGTGCAAATCTCGGGCGAGATTTGATATTGGTAAGGCTGAGATTTGTGAAAACTCAGAGAATGAGAACGTGAATGTTATGGATGATAATTGTAAGATAAAGAAGATGATAATGGGATGAATTGGATGAAAAATATAGGAAGATAGAATCAAGATAGACAATTACCAAGAACCTTGACCAATTGGATCAAAACCCTCAACAAATAGTTACCTTAACCCTTCCTTCTTCAACCTTACACGAGCCTTCAAATTGAGACAAGCACAAGGAGGGACTAATTTGACTAGTAGCACCAATCTATAATAAGATTAACACACAAAAGAACAACCTAGGAAGGACTCACAACTATTCAATCAAAGACTCTTTTTTTATTAAATTGGAATGAATAAAATGCACACTTCATAAACGAGTGATGAGAGACTATCACCAACACCAAGTATACAAGGACCAATCACTAGATCAAGAGCAAGAAGAATCCGAGTGTAACACCCCGAATTCTCAGAACTCGGGACATTACTAGTTAGGACCTCACAATGGGTCCCGACCTCAGTTTGACAACAATATTACTAGGATCTTGCAACAAGACACAAATAAGAAAAATCGAAGTTTATAAAATAGTATTTTAAAGGAATGAATGCAACAACGTCTAACAACCTATAGTACTTAAACAACGAAAAAGACTAATTGTCTTAACAAGAAGAGAGAACAACAAAGCAAACATCCCAACCCCATTCTAAGGAGTACGGAGACCCGGCTGACCACTACTTCCGGATCACTCAGTTGCTGCTCTAACCTGTGGTTAATCGAAAAACACAACCGAATAACCATTAGCTAGCTATCTAAACATTAGATGAATTAATAATAGCACACACACACATCATAGCAAAAGTAAACACTCATCATGCTTTTTAAACAATCCATTTATTATCTTTACTTAGGTCATTCACTCTTACTAATGATACTTATTTTGTGACACGAGGGATTCCCAAACCTCGCTTCCGCCCCCGTGTAGCCATCAGGAATGGATCCGATGCATCTCACCTTGTACATGTATGTTCTGTGTATAGAGAACCTCACAGTCTCTTGTCAGAGTTAGGCAGTGATGTCACGGCCCGTTATACATACACTTGGGCCTTAAAATTTAATAATAACAGTCGTCCTATCAAGTTATTATTATAAACACACATTGTACACACCACTATTATCACTCAACTAATATCCAGAAACTAGCTAAGTAAGTCGCAAGGACTTACCTGAATCAAATCACACTCTATCAAATCTCAACTCGGTCCGTACTCGTGGTAACTCAACGCCTGCCAAACAAGGCATGTGGATCAAAATCACATCCCTAAACTCGTAGAAGTTATAAACTTCTAAGTTGTACAATCTCATGAAGAGCAAATACGAAAAAATCTCTCGTAATGTGAAAAGACTATTTTACCCCTGGTTCCGAAAATCCTAAGATCTTCCTATACTTATTTCCCACTCTCTTTTGGAGCCTATTTCCATACTCTAGTACTTACAGAAAAGTTTAGTACAAAAATACAGGAGTTATACAAAATTCTAGATTTTCATTAAATGGTCATTAAGGTCCGATTTTAGTTAAGATCAAAGACTTAGATTAAAAGATAAAAAATTCCGGAAACACTCTCTAGACCCTCTAAAATATGTATACTAAACATATGGCAAAGGTCTCTCAAAAACTCAACCATAACTCTTATATAAACTCTAAGGTTGGACTAGAAGCTAAAATTCTATACTTAGTCAAATATTTTCCTGCTTCAAAAACAGCTCAAGTGCTCTACTTCGGAACCTTATAAAATCTAATCCGACCGTTAACTTTCTCCCAAATTTTAACACATTAAACTATATGTATTCATCTACGACATATCAAAAATTCAACGGTGGATTCTCGATTTAAGCTATAGAAATTAGGTCCTAAAGTCAGCAGGTCGAAGCTGAATTATTAGGTGTGCAGAAAGTCCTAGGTTCGAGTCTCTCCTCCAGCAGCCCCTCAAAATCACCATGATCAGCAGGTCCCCAGTTCGAATCCTACAGAGCCCCTAAAGTCTAATTTTATTAACTTAAAAGATATTAAACATTTTGTCCCTCTACGGTCTTTACTCCTCTTCGTTTCTCGCCTATCTATCTCTACTCCACTCGGTAATCAACAACACCCTCTATACAATGTTATGGGCAAGACAGGGAGAAGTTGTGCACTCACCTACAGCACGGAGCTCGACCTGGAATTACCCTCCTGAAGAAGACTCAGTCGGAACACAACAACTCTACGCAGAAGACTGTTGCACAGATTAGGGTGGTTGGTTAGGTTAGGCGCATAAGGGGAGAGAAGTGAACCAGGCGGCGACTTACCCCGGTCCAGATCCGTAGCAGAGGAGTGCAGCCGGTTGTAGTCCAGACGACAACACAGTCGCGTGCTTGGTACAGGTCCGGCTGTGCAGAATATTGGAGCAGAAGCAGTGGATCCGGCGGCCTGTGCAGATCGTTGGCGAGCAGCAGGGGTTCCGGCGGCCGGTGTAGTTCGTTGGTGAGTCGCAGTGTGTCTCTCTGACTCCGGTGCAGACGAGGCGGTTGATCAGTGCGAGGATGGAAGAGATTGGTGTGGGCAGTCGAGCGGTAGGGAGAACATTAGGTTAGCGTTAATTAGTATTAAGAAGCTGATTAGATTAGGTTAAAAGGTAATTTAGGGTTTAGGTTGCGTTTGGGCCGGCTGAAGGCTTTTGGGCCAGAATTGGGCCTGCTCCTCAAATAAAATAAATTGGCTGAAGGAATACTCGTTATTTGCCCGGAACCGCTCCTCGGTTTTAAATTAAATGTACGGAATTATTTACGGTTACATAACTTATCATTTTATGTGAATCAAGGTCATATAAAATGATAGAAATTAATATCGTTTTCTTTTATTTAAAAGAATTAAGGTTGGTGGTTCGGAATCCGGTTTGATCCGGTATTAAACGGAGTTTAAATTTTTCGGGTATTACACCGAGAGTAGATGCTATTGAAGATGATCAAGGAACCAAGGAATATGAACCAATGAAGAATTTTTGGCCCTGAGAAAGAAATCTCGCATGAGATTTAGACTGAGATTTCGTGTATGTCGATATCAATAAGATCCGTCGAAGATCTTATTAGTTAGGGTTATAATTTAGTTATTTTTAAAGCTCTCAAACTTTCTGAAAGTATATTTTGATTTTGATCCTATCTTTTAGGATTATTTTACTATTTATCTTTTAGAGGAATCTCTCCTATAAATACCTTAGAGGATGAGATTCATAGGAAGCTTAGTTTTGATTATTGATTTCCACATTATTGTGAGATACTTTTGACTTCGCTTACGGGGTTTTCATTTTATCGTTTCTATTCAATCAAAAAGAGAGTCTTTGATTGAATCGTTATGAGTCCTTGTGTGTGTTAATCTTATTGAAGATTGGTGCTACTAGTCAAACTAGTCCCTCCTTGTGCTTGTCTTATATAGAAGACTTGTGTAAGGTTGAAGAAATAAGAGTTAAGGTACTTTGTTAAGGGTTTTGATCCAATTTGATCAAAGTTCTTTGCAAGTCTAACATCTAGTCCTATCTTCCTATATTTCCATCAATTTCAATCCACATTATCATCTTTTTATCTATCCATAATCATTCCATCAAACTCACGTTCTTTTGTTTGGGTTTTCATAAATCTCGGCCCACGCCTATAATCTCGCCCGAGATTCTAGAACAGGATTTGTTCTCTGAGATTGTTCGTGGACTTTCAATTTAGATCGGGAACTGAGGCATCAACCCAGCATCAAAGTGGTATCATACTAACTGATTGAAGTTCAACTCAGCCATACACCAAATTTTTTAGTATTTTTATTTGAGTCTTCTTTGAGTCACATAAAAATTGAGTCTTTTGTGTTTTCTATATCTTTCGACATTATTTGACCTTAATGTGTGTTGCCTTGTGACTACTGGAATAGAGAGAATAACCATAGCCAAACACAAGTTAGCCGTAACCTAAACAATAAAACCTCATTCCAAAATTTCACTGTAGAAGACAAATCTCGGCCCCGTTAAAGAAATCTCGTCCGAGATTTAGTGGAGATTGCCCAAGATTTGTTATAACGAAAGAACGAGACTTTCTTTCCAAATCTAAACAGATCCAAAGTTATCTTTGGAACATATCTTTAGAGATATCTTGCCAAGTGGCAAAAAGGAAGGAAAGAGATATATGGAATACCATATTGTTGAGATCTTAGTTAGTAGGTGAGATCTTACCATATCTTCAAATTCTAACTGAATATCTCCTTAAATTTCAATCATATCTATTAGCCAACAACCTTATATCTAAAAGTTCAAGTGAAGCCTTTCAGACGAGAGTTACTGCAATCCAAGAGTATATATATATATATATATATATATATATATATATATATATATATATATATATATATATATATATATATATATAAAGCATCAAGGAAGAAGCATGCCACAAGCCCTAACTAGTTTCCATCACAAAAACCTTGCCTTTTGACAAATGTCGCCCCATGGACCAAATCTCGCCCGAGAGTTTGCTACTGTCAAAACTTAACCCTATCGGTTATCTCTCTCACCAGTTTCTCAAGTGCAAGGTAATTAAAACTCTCTTCTTAGTCTCTTGTGATTCTATGTCTTGCATATTTTCTACTCTAAACACATTGAGTCAATTTCTTTGGTTGTGCTAGTTAGTATTTATACTTTCTATCATACTATTGTGTCTACTTGCAATATTTTTTCTACTTTGTGTCAATTGTGTGAAGAGACCTACAACACGAGTTCCTAAACTATCTTTCAACACAAGAAACTTCTTCTGAACCAAGTTAACTACTTGAGGTATTCAAGGAGTTCTAGTTGAAGCTAGTTCATCGATTTGTAAAGAAGTATTAATTCTACCAAGGCAATTACATAAAATTAGCTTGAGCTACAAAATAGAGTGTAAGTGTGAGAGAAGACAAGTAAGGAACCTTTGTTTTCACTAACTGTAATATCCGGAATTTTTATTCCGTTTAATTCCGTAGTAAACCGGTTTTCGATCTTTTGATCCTTAGTTGTCTAGTTAATTGGACACAATATCTTAAAATTTTATCATTTTATGTAATATCACTTCACATAAAATGATAAGATTTTTATAGCAAACTCTAATTCAAACCCTAGTTTTTAACATGACTTGTCTTTGACAAAGTCGTGACGAGTTTTGACGAGATCAAGACGAGGCCATGACGAGACCATGACGATGTCTTGACAAGGCTATCCGGGCAAGTTTGACAACAACTTATTTGGGTTCTTTTAGCCTTGCCTTATCCAGCCCAGCCTTGCCTACTCCAGCCCAGTTTTAGCCTTGTCCCAGCCCAGTTTTAGCCTTGTCCCAGCCCAGTTTACAGTGGACCCGTCACTTGAGCAGGCGCTGGCAGCCAAGGAGGATACGGGCCGGCTTCCTTCTTGCCCTCGCAACGCAGGAGCCCAGGTAACAGCCGTTACAGACGTTCCCTTCCTCCCTCCTAAATCTCTCTCTCTCCTATCGTAAGATCTCCCACGATCTCCACCCAGTATATCGGCTTCCTATCTCGCAGATCTCGCTTGCCAATTGATCGAAGCCTCTGCACGCCAAACACCAACTCACCTCTAGCGCCTCCCTCCTGCCGCCGCAACAATGGAGCAACCACGATCTCGTCGAGTCTGTAGGGTGCAACGAGCAGGACGAGAAGCCTCCAACGTCTACAATCGACAGGAAGTTGTGCGAGAGTCGATCTGTCCGGATCGCATCACTAGCGCCGAGTTCCACTTCACCCTTCGATCGGACGAATCTCCATTCCCCTCTGTTCCTCCGGTAAGGCCAGCTTCAGTTCCCTTCTCATCTTCCTGCAGTCTTGAGAATAGTCGCTCACGTTTCTTCTCTGTGCCGGACGGATCTCCAGTCTCGACTCAGTCGGAGTGTCAAAAGTGAAACAAAGCTGGGCCTTCCAACCCTGCAACGGTGAAGCAGATTTAAGCCAGCAATCCAGGAGGTGGGTAGTGCCCATCGGTGCCAGCGACGAAAGCTTCCTCTGAGTTACTGCAGTCCGGTATGTGAGGATCTTCGGATGATATGTTTTGTACAGCTTTTAGATGAAGTTTGTGGGTGTATGGTTTGATGACTGTCATCATGTGCTGAACCTAGAATGTGTGGATTAGGGTATACATTTTTTTTAGTGCTCAGTGAGACTCGAACTAGGGACCTCTGGATAGACTATATGGCGATTTATGTTGATAGGGAGAATCGAAGTTGAGACCTAATACATGCTTTGTTTTCCAGCCTTAACCTGCTGACTTTAGGAGCAAGTTTCGACACCTTAAAACGAACATCCACCGTTGAATTTTTAATATGTTGTAGATTGCAATACGTAGTTTAGTGTGTTAAAATTTGAGAGAAAGTTAACGGTCGGATTGGAAATTACGAGGTCCTAAAGTAGGACAGTTGGGCTGTTTTTACAGCATAGGAAATTGACTAAGTATGAGAAACTTCAGCTTTTATCTCAACTTTGAAGATTTATGAGAGAGTTGTGGTTAAGTATTTTTGGTGAGATCTTTACCCCTATGTTTAGTATGTATATCATATAGGAGCTAGAATTTTATTTCGGAATTTTATCTCTTTATCCAAGCCGTGTAGATGAACCCAAAATCCTACCGTAACGACTTTTGTGTAAGCTAGGAACGTTGGATAACTCTTATAAAACCTTGCTAAATCCTTACCAAACTTTTCAATGAGAACTAGATTATGGACATAGGATCTAAAAGAAAATTTGAGAACTAAATGTTTGACTTTGAGAATTTTCGACACTAAGGGTAAAATGGTCTTTTACCGTAAGAGAGCTTTTTCCGTAATTCCTTCGCATGAGGTTGGACATCTGGATGTGATTTTAATCCACATGCCTTATTTGACAGGCGTTTGAGTTACCACGGGTTCGAACCGAGTTGAGATTTGAGATAACGATTTTGATCAAGGTAAGTCCTTGCGACTTACTTAGCCAGTTTCTGGATATTAGTTGAGTGATAGTGGTTGTGTGTGATATGTGTGTGTTTTAATAATAATAACTTGCTAGGACGACTGTTATTATTACGTTTAAGGCCCAAGTGTATGTATAACGGGCCGTGACATCACTGCCCAGCTCTGCCAGGAGACTGGGAGGTTCTCTATACCCAGACCATCCAGGTACACGGTGAGATGCATCGGATCCACTCCTGATGGGTACACGGGGGCGGAGGCGAGGTTTGGGAATCCCTCGTGTCACAAAATAAGTATCATTAGCGTGAAAGAGTAACTTAACTCCAGATAATAAAACGGACTTGTTTGAAAGCATGATGGGTGTTTATATTTTTATGTGTGTGTGCTACTATTATTCTGCTAATATTTAGATAACTAGCTAACGGTTCCTCTTGTTGTGTTTTTAGATTTACTGCAGGTTAGACCAGCAGCTGAGTGATCCGGAAGTAGTGATCAGCCGGGTCTCCGTACTCCTTAGAGTGGGGGTTGGGGGTTGTGTTTGTCTTTCCTTTCTTTTGGGTTAAGACAGTTGTTCGTTCTTTTGTTTAAGCACTTTAGGCTGCTAGACAGTGTTGCATTCATTACCTTAAATATACTATTTTTATGAATTTCGGTTTTCTTTATTTGTGTCTTGTTGCAAGATCCTAGTAATATTGTTGTCAACCTGAGGTCGGAACCCACTGTGAGGTTCTAACCAGTAATACTCCGAGTTCTGAGAATTCGGGGTGTTACAACATGGTATCAGAGCCAGGTTGGCAACAATGACACTTGAAATCTTCTGAAAGACCGAATAAGTTTTAAGCAGAACCCGAAAAGGGGTCTGAGTTTTAAAAAGAGAATTTTGGTTTTTAAATGCATGCATAGTCTGGTTGGGAATAGAAAAGTACGGCTGACCACCACTACTACCGCGGATCTCAGTTTGCTTAGTATGGACTTTAGGTTTTACTGTAGTTGGACTTTTAGCTTGTTTATAAAGATATGTTATATAGATAAGTATATGCAGAAGATTAGTAGAAATTTATAGTTACATTATGCCTTAATGGAGATAACAAGAATGAGATCCTCATTCAGATGACACACCTAAGTATGCTGAGATTATGAGCATTAAGTTAGGCGAGCATCCGATCAATCCATGGCATTCGTTGAGGAACATGGAGACGGGAGAGTGAAGACTACAAGGTAATACCCACGAAAATGGCAAGCGGAACCTGAGTCAACTCAACGGGATCAAATGAAGGATATACAAGAGAGTAGTTCCGGAGAAGCAAGAGATGATCGCCAACTAGGGAATTGAGAAAGACAACGAAGAGACTCTTTCAAGTTGTGTAAAGTGACTTCGCAGACAAAGAGGATGACGTCGAAAATTTGCCATAGACATGAGAGTCAAAAAGAGAGATATAGTAGCGATCAAGAAAAGAGAAAAAAAAATAAAAAAAAAAAAAAAATTATTTTTAAGCTCCTTGACAGACTAGGAAGTGAAAGTTGATGCCAATAGCAAGGCGAAATATGATCACTCTCAACAAGCTAATTGCCACCACAATCAAGATTGATAACCGAGACAGTCAAAAGTATGGAAGTCAACACGAGATACATTATTCATCCAAATAGAAAGAATTAAAGATCTGCAACTTGGAAGCTTACGCATTGCCAGAAAGGGAAAGGTGGATTTCACCAACGTAGAAGTGGAGTGATCTCGTAGAACACAGGAGAAATTTGACATAGACCGGGATACAACAATAACAAACTTCTGTAAAGGTAGCATTACAAGCAATACCCAAGGAAAAAGAGTGTGTGAGAAGAGTATTGGTGAATCCGAGGGACCCCAATAACTTCTCATTCAAAAGGAATTTAAGCTAACAACACTACAAGTTCATAATAGAGAACCGCAAGTAGACGATAACTCAGATAAAAGAATCGCAGAGATGTACCTGCAAGCTACCCTAGAAGGATTGAGAAGTCTGTTGATGGAAGAAGAATGATACAACTGGACTCGTAAGAGTATAACAATCTTACAAAAGTGTAGATTG
>BSUD01000002.1:18464608-18514641 GCA_033239045.1 Fagopyrum esculentum
TGTCTAGTTAATTGGACACAATATCTTAAAATTTTATCATTTTATGTAATATCACTTCACATAAAATGATAAGATTTTTATAGCAAACTCTAATTCAAACCCTAGTTTTTAACATGACTTGTCTTTGACAAAGTCGTGACGAGTTTTGACGAGATCAAGACGAGGCCATGACGAGACCATGACGATGTCTTGACAAGGCTATCCGGGCAAGTTTGACAACAACTTATTTGGGTTCTTTTAGCCTTGCCTTATCCAGCCCAGCCTTGCCTACTCCAGCCCAGTTTTAGCCTTGTCCCAGCCCAGTTTTAGCCTTGTCCCAGCCCAGTTTACAGTGGACCCGTCACTTGAGCAGGCGCTGGCAGCCAAGGAGGATACGGGCCGGCTTCCTTCTTGCCCTCGCAACGCAGGAGCCCAGGTAACAGCCGTTACAGACGTTCCCTTCCTCCCTCCTAAATCTCTCTCTCTCCTATCGTAAGATCTCCCACGATCTCCACCCAGTATATCGGCTTCCTATCTCGCAGATCTCGCTTGCCAATTGATCGAAGCCTCTGCACGCCAAACACCAACTCACCTCTAGCGCCTCCCTCCTGCCGCCGCAACAATGGAGCAACCACGATCTCGTCGAGTCTGTAGGGTGCAACGAGCAGGACGAGAAGCCTCCAACGTCTACAATCGACAGGAAGTTGTGCGAGAGTCGATCTGTCCGGATCGCATCACTAGCGCCGAGTTCCACTTCACCCTTCGATCGGACGAATCTCCATTCCCCTCTGTTCCTCCGGTAAGGCCAGCTTCAGTTCCCTTCTCATCTTCCTGCAGTCTTGAGAATAGTCGCTCACGTTTCTTCTCTGTGCCGGACGGATCTCCAGTCTCGACTCAGTCGGAGTGTCAAAAGTGAAACAAAGCTGGGCCTTCCAACCCTGCAACGGTGAAGCAGATTTAAGCCAGCAATCCAGGAGGTGGGTAGTGCCCATCGGTGCCAGCGACGAAAGCTTCCTCTGAGTTACTGCAGTCCGGTATGTGAGGATCTTCGGATGATATGTTTTGTACAGCTTTTAGATGAAGTTTGTGGGTGTATGGTTTGATGACTGTCATCATGTGCTGAACCTAGAATGTGTGGATTAGGGTATACATTTTTTTTAGTGCTCAGTGAGACTCGAACTAGGGACCTCTGGATAGACTATATGGCGATTTATGTTGATAGGGAGAATCGAAGTTGAGACCTAATACATGCTTTGTTTTCCAGCCTTAACCTGCTGACTTTAGGAGCAAGTTTCGACACCTTAAAACGAACATCCACCGTTGAATTTTTAATATGTTGTAGATTGCAATACGTAGTTTAGTGTGTTAAAATTTGAGAGAAAGTTAACGGTCGGATTGGAAATTACGAGGTCCTAAAGTAGGACAGTTGGGCTGTTTTTACAGCATAGGAAATTGACTAAGTATGAGAAACTTCAGCTTTTATCTCAACTTTGAAGATTTATGAGAGAGTTGTGGTTAAGTATTTTTGGTGAGATCTTTACCCCTATGTTTAGTATGTATATCATATAGGAGCTAGAATTTTATTTCGGAATTTTATCTCTTTATCCAAGCCGTGTAGATGAACCCAAAATCCTACCGTAACGACTTTTGTGTAAGCTAGGAACGTTGGATAACTCTTATAAAACCTTGCTAAATCCTTACCAAACTTTTCAATGAGAACTAGATTATGGACATAGGATCTAAAAGAAAATTTGAGAACTAAATGTTTGACTTTGAGAATTTTCGACACTAAGGGTAAAATGGTCTTTTACCGTAAGAGAGCTTTTTCCGTAATTCCTTCGCATGAGGTTGGACATCTGGATGTGATTTTAATCCACATGCCTTATTTGACAGGCGTTTGAGTTACCACGGGTTCGAACCGAGTTGAGATTTGAGATAACGATTTTGATCAAGGTAAGTCCTTGCGACTTACTTAGCCAGTTTCTGGATATTAGTTGAGTGATAGTGGTTGTGTGTGATATGTGTGTGTTTTAATAATAATAACTTGCTAGGACGACTGTTATTATTACGTTTAAGGCCCAAGTGTATGTATAACGGGCCGTGACATCACTGCCCAGCTCTGCCAGGAGACTGGGAGGTTCTCTATACCCAGACCATCCAGGTACACGGTGAGATGCATCGGATCCACTCCTGATGGGTACACGGGGGCGGAGGCGAGGTTTGGGAATCCCTCGTGTCACAAAATAAGTATCATTAGCGTGAAAGAGTAACTTAACTCCAGATAATAAAACGGACTTGTTTGAAAGCATGATGGGTGTTTATATTTTTATGTGTGTGTGCTACTATTATTCTGCTAATATTTAGATAACTAGCTAACGGTTCCTCTTGTTGTGTTTTTAGATTTACTGCAGGTTAGACCAGCAGCTGAGTGATCCGGAAGTAGTGATCAGCCGGGTCTCCGTACTCCTTAGAGTGGGGGTTGGGGGTTGTGTTTGTCTTTCCTTTCTTTTGGGTTAAGACAGTTGTTCGTTCTTTTGTTTAAGCACTTTAGGCTGCTAGACAGTGTTGCATTCATTACCTTAAATATACTATTTTTATGAATTTCGGTTTTCTTTATTTGTGTCTTGTTGCAAGATCCTAGTAATATTGTTGTCAACCTGAGGTCGGAACCCACTGTGAGGTTCTAACCAGTAATACTCCGAGTTCTGAGAATTCGGGGTGTTACAACATGGTATCAGAGCCAGGTTGGCAACAATGACACTTGAAATCTTCTGAAAGACCGAATAAGTTTTAAGCAGAACCCGAAAAGGGGTCTGAGTTTTAAAAAGAGAATTTTGGTTTTTAAATGCATGCATAGTCTGGTTGGGAATAGAAAAGTACGGCTGACCACCACTACTACCGCGGATCTCAGTTTGCTTAGTATGGACTTTAGGTTTTACTGTAGTTGGACTTTTAGCTTGTTTATAAAGATATGTTATATAGATAAGTATATGCAGAAGATTAGTAGAAATTTATAGTTACATTATGCCTTAATGGAGATAACAAGAATGAGATCCTCATTCAGATGACACACCTAAGTATGCTGAGATTATGAGCATTAAGTTAGGCGAGCATCCGATCAATCCATGGCATTCGTTGAGGAACATGGAGACGGGAGAGTGAAGACTACAAGGTAATACCCACGAAAATGGCAAGCGGAACCTGAGTCAACTCAACGGGATCAAATGAAGGATATACAAGAGAGTAGTTCCGGAGAAGCAAGAGATGATCGCCAACTAGGGAATTGAGAAAGACAACGAAGAGACTCTTTCAAGTTGTGTAAAGTGACTTCGCAGACAAAGAGGATGACGTCGAAAATTTGCCATAGACATGAGAGTCAAAAAGAGAGATATAGTAGCGATCAAGAAAAGAGAAAAAAAAATAAAAAAAAAAAAAAAATTATTTTTAAGCTCCTTGACAGACTAGGAAGTGAAAGTTGATGCCAATAGCAAGGCGAAATATGATCACTCTCAACAAGCTAATTGCCACCACAATCAAGATTGATAACCGAGACAGTCAAAAGTATGGAAGTCAACACGAGATACATTATTCATCCAAATAGAAAGAATTAAAGATCTGCAACTTGGAAGCTTACGCATTGCCAGAAAGGGAAAGGTGGATTTCACCAACGTAGAAGTGGAGTGATCTCGTAGAACACAGGAGAAATTTGACATAGACCGGGATACAACAATAACAAACTTCTGTAAAGGTAGCATTACAAGCAATACCCAAGGAAAAAGAGTGTGTGAGAAGAGTATTGGTGAATCCGAGGGACCCCAATAACTTCTCATTCAAAAGGAATTTAAGCTAACAACACTACAAGTTCATAATAGAGAACCGCAAGTAGACGATAACTCAGATAAAAGAATCGCAGAGATGTACCTGCAAGCTACCCTAGAAGGATTGAGAAGTCTGTTGATGGAAGAAGAATGATACAACTGGACTCGTAAGAGTATAACAATCTTACAAAAGTGTAGATTGCAGGAGGAGCTAAAGAAGAATAAACAGAGAGACTGAAGGAGATATATTTCACCAAGTATATCAAGCCTCAAAAGAGATGGAGGAAAAGTAAGTCTATGATGTTGTAGAAGGTCAACTACATCCTACTTGGACAACTTAAAAGTTACATGTGCGGGTTAACTGGTGATGGTTAGTTAACCGATAAGAAGAATAACCACAAGGTTATAAAAGAATTTTATCGACATCTAGTGAATTTCCTTCGGAGATCCACGACGAAAATAGTGAAGTTAAATCAATACAAGTACTAGTAGCCTGGATGGTAACGTTAAATGAGTTCAATATGATAACTCTAATAAAGAAATTAAGAGCAGCTCTTGACGGTCGGTAATGACCCTTGAAGATAGTAATGGCGAAAAGGGAATTGTTGGGAGTAGTTACTTACTACTGACTACGAAAGATACATATCAGAGTTAGAATGAAGGGATTCCTGTAAGAAGAACTAGAAGACTAAGAGGAAGCAGATGATTGAAAACATGTCCTATGTCTTAGCATTCCACACAAGTAAGACTGATGGTACTCCTTCGAGAAAAAGTGGGGTCAGACTGTCTAGATTGACAGGGAAAACCCTTGTGATTAAAGATGTGACACAGAATAATTGGAAATCCGAGGCGGCACAAACATAAGGAGTATGATGTAAAGCCTTGGTGAAATGTGTGGTCGAGTTGTGATGTGATTGCAGATAGAATCTACAGGTCGACTAAAAGAGACATGAGAAGGAGTAAAAGTGAAAGACTAAAGGTTGTTATATGGATCCGGTATCACATCAATAAGATGGTTACCGAAAGGACTAAAGACTGTTATTTAAGGAAAAATGGAGGTACTTCATGGAAAATTCAGCTGGACTGATGACCTAAGAGTTGATGAAAGTAATAAGACCAACCAACGCATCTGTAAAGTGTGTACGAGAAAACTCAAAGGGATTTAACTATCTTACGGGGTGTAAATATCAAAGAAGGTAAAGCGACATGAGTATAAGGAAGACATAATAAATGCGCTGAGAGATTTGATTGGTGGGAAAATCATATGCACCTAATGTGTTGTATACAAATGGTACCATTGGATGTTTAATAACAATCATACCAATGGACTGATGACACTATGATGGATTTAGTGTAAACCAACTGTATAACTTATCCAGTGAGGAGGAAAGTCAGGTATCAAAATTGCGGGTTATGATAAATTTCAAATAAAGTTTTGAGGTGAGGATGTCCTTAGGAAATCTATGCAAGAGTACAAAGCAACTGAAGTTCCAACACAGAATGGGTAGTAATGATCAACAGACAGTTAGAGACCGATGCAGAGAAGAAAAATGTATAAGACGAGTCACTTAGTAGAAGAGTTCACAAGACAAGCTTGTAAGGCCAAAAGAGATAAAATGTCAACCCGGATCTGAGGGTCTAAGGTGCATGGAAGGGATACCTACAATGGAGTGTAGATGCAAATGTAGACTTTACAAGTGTGGAGAGGTTTTAACCTTCTCAAAAATATAGGAATTTGAAAGAAATCGCAATGTCGGTATCAAAGAGTTGAAGCCCTGTAGCAGAAACAAAGGAGTATCATGAAGGCAATGTTGCCGGTAACACCAGCGGAGGAATGTATATATAAGAACGGCCTTGGTGGACTCGAAAGTCCAAGGTAACCCCAATTATCACGGAACCTAAGTCATCAAAACCGACGGTCCGTGCAAGGGGAACTGCAAGGGGACGATAACTAAAATCATCAAAACTACAAAGACACTTACCAGCTATCGTTGAAGACTTGGAATGACTATTTAGGTCAAGATGAATGACCCAGCTGAGCTCGAGAAGTAGAGTTAGCCTAAGGAAACAGAAGTGTGGAATAGAAAACGAATTAGTGAAGCATGAAAGGATTAATCGAGCAGATGATGCTCACCAAGAATTTAACGCCAGTATAAGTATGAGAAGAGCAGGTCCGGAATATTGAGATAAGTCAATTATAGAGTGACTGACATCAACTGAGGACGTATAAGTGTTGATTGGTATTGACGAGCAGGTACCGTTAAGAAGAGATATTAGTGACTGCGAATTTAAGAGATAACTTTACCGATGACTTGGAGGAACCCCAAGTAGGCAACGACAACTTTCTGGGGTGATCTAAAGATATAGAGAGAATCGGTTAGAGGTTGCTTACTAGTTGGTTAAGAACAGTCTACGGGTGAGTAAGAGAGTAAGGATCTGTTTGAGGAGGATCTTGATAGTAGTAGAAGAAAAGTATAGGCGGGAGTTGAGTAAATCATGTTGACCCCTTAGAAAGACGCCATTGGACTAATAGGTTTTACACCAGAAGCGTGGTAGGCCCATAAACCACAAATGAAGAAAATCAACGTTAGGTTAACTATGTTTTCAAGTTAAGGAATTAGAGATCTATATGAAAAGTTCCACTTGGAAGTGTGATTTGTTTGGAGTTATATAAATCTGAAATCTTGACAAGAAATAGTTAAAAAAAAAAAAAAAAAAGGCAAGTGGGCCAATGGAAGGAAAAGTTTGGTAGAGTCATCAAAAGAGCTGGAAATAAGTTAGAAAACCAAACCGTTGATGGAGTACCTACCAAACCCGAGACACATCCGTAGTCATGAAGGTCTGATAGTTGAGCCGACCATACATCTATGGAGGATCCAGTAGTATAGACGAGGAGCTGATGAGGCTACCCGGGATATAGAAGAGAGTATTAGACGTAGCTATCCTAAGTTCTTTGCAGGGTTAGCTGCTACTTCTGTACCGACGAGTTAGTACCATGATGATGTTTTGTGTGACCTTATGAGTTATATTGATTTGTGTGATGGCGTTTCTTTTATTTATGGTCTGATTATGATGATTGAGTGATTGCATGTTAAGAAACTAAATTTAACTGTTATTGAGACCAAATAATACTAATCTTTTTGAGAAAGAGTTTAATTAGATACTTTACTCTAAGTTTCGGGACGAAACTTATTTTTAAGGGGGTACTGATGTAATATCCGGAATTTTTATTCCGTTTAATTCCGTAGTAAACCGGTTTTCGATCTTTTGATCCTTAGCTGTCTAGTTAATTGGACACAATATCTTAAAATTTTATCATTTTATGTAATATCACTTCACATAAAATGATAAGATTTTTATAGCAAACTCTAATTCAAACCCTAGTTTTTAACATGACTTGTCTTTGACAAAGTCGTGACGAGTTTTGACGAGATCAAGACGAGGCCATGACGAGACCATGACGATGTCTTGACAAGGCTATCCGGGCAAGTTTGACAACAACTTATTTGGGTTCTTTTAGCCTTGCCTTATCCAGCCCAGCCTTGCCTACTCCAGCCCAGTTTTAGCCTTGTCCCAGCCCAGTTTTAGCCTTGTCCCAGCCCAGTTTACAGTGGACCCGTCACTTGAGCAGGCGCTGGCAGCCAAGGAGGATACGGGCCGGCTTCCTTCTTGCCCTCGCAACGCAGGAGCCCAGGTAACAGCCGTTACAGACGTTCCCTTCCTCCCTCCTAAATCTCTCTCTCTCCTATCGTAAGATCTCCCACGATCTCCACCCAGTATATCGGCTTCCTATCTCGCAGATCTCGCTTGCCAATTGATCGAAGCCTCTGCACGCCAAACACCAACTCACCTCTAGCGCCTCCCTCCTGCCGCCGCAACAATGGAGCAACCACGATCTCGTCGAGTCTGTAGGGTGCAACGAGCAGGACGAGAAGCCTCCAACGTCTACAATCGACAGGAAGTTGTGCGAGAGTCGATCTGTCCGGATCGCATCACTAGCGCCGAGTTCCACTTCACCCTTCGATCGGACGAATCTCCATTCCCCTCTGTTCCTCCGGTAAGGCCAGCTTCAGTTCCCTTCTCATCTTCCTGCAGTCTTGAGAATAGTCGCTCACGTTTCTTCTCTGTGCCGGACGGATCTCCAGTCTCGACTCAGTCGGAGTGTCAAAAGTGAAACAAAGCTGGGCCTTCCAACCCTGCAACGGTGAAGCAGATTTAAGCCAGCAATCCAGGAGGTGGGTAGTGCCCATCGGTGCCAGCGACGAAAGCTTCCTCTGAGTTACTGCAGTCCGGTATGTGAGGATCTTCGGATGATATGTTTTGTACAGCTTTTAGATGAAGTTTGTGGGTGTATGGTTTGATGACTGTCATCATGTGCTGAACCTAGAATGTGTGGATTAGGGTATACATTTTTTTTAGTGCTCAGTGAGACTCGAACTAGGGACCTCTGGATAGACTATATGGCGATTTATGTTGATAGGGAGAATCGAAGTTGAGACCTAATACATGCTTTGTTTTCCAGCCTTAACCTGCTGACTTTAGGAGCAAGTTTCGACACCTTAAAACGAACATCCACCGTTGAATTTTTAATATGTTGTAGATTGCAATACGTAGTTTAGTGTGTTAAAATTTGAGAGAAAGTTAACGGTCGGATTGGAAATTACGAGGTCCTAAAGTAGGACAGTTGGGCTGTTTTTACAGCATAGGAAATTGACTAAGTATGAGAAACTTCAGCTTTTATCTCAACTTTGAAGATTTATGAGAGAGTTGTGGTTAAGTATTTTTGGTGAGATCTTTACCCCTATGTTTAGTATGTATATCATATAGGAGCTAGAATTTTATTTCGGAATTTTATCTCTTTATCCAAGCCGTGTAGATGAACCCAAAATCCTACCGTAACGACTTTTGTGTAAGCTAGGAACGTTGGATAACTCTTATAAAACCTTGCTAAATCCTTACCAAACTTTTCAATGAGAACTAGATTATGGACATAGGATCTAAAAGAAAATTTGAGAACTAAATGTTTGACTTTGAGAATTTTCGACACTAAGGGTAAAATGGTCTTTTACCGTAAGAGAGCTTTTTCCGTAATTCCTTCGCATGAGGTTGGACATCTGGATGTGATTTTAATCCACATGCCTTATTTGACAGGCGTTTGAGTTACCACGGGTTCGAACCGAGTTGAGATTTGAGATAACGATTTTGATCAAGGTAAGTCCTTGCGACTTACTTAGCCAGTTTCTGGATATTAGTTGAGTGATAGTGGTTGTGTGTGATATGTGTGTGTTTTAATAATAATAACTTGCTAGGACGACTGTTATTATTACGTTTAAGGCCCAAGTGTATGTATAACGGGCCGTGACATCACTGCCCAGCTCTGCCAGGAGACTGGGAGGTTCTCTATACCCAGACCATCCAGGTACACGGTGAGATGCATCGGATCCACTCCTGATGGGTACACGGGGGCGGAGGCGAGGTTTGGGAATCCCTCGTGTCACAAAATAAGTATCATTAGCGTGAAAGAGTAACTTAACTCCAGATAATAAAACGGACTTGTTTGAAAGCATGATGGGTGTTTATATTTTTATGTGTGTGTGCTACTATTATTCTGCTAATATTTAGATAACTAGCTAACGGTTCCTCTTGTTGTGTTTTTAGATTTACTGCAGGTTAGACCAGCAGCTGAGTGATCCGGAAGTAGTGATCAGCCGGGTCTCCGTACTCCTTAGAGTGGGGGTTGGGGGTTGTGTTTGTCTTTCCTTTCTTTTGGGTTAAGACAGTTGTTCGTTCTTTTGTTTAAGCACTTTAGGCTGCTAGACAGTGTTGCATTCATTACCTTAAATATACTATTTTTATGAATTTCGGTTTTCTTTATTTGTGTCTTGTTGCAAGATCCTAGTAATATTGTTGTCAACCTGAGGTCGGAACCCACTGTGAGGTTCTAACCAGTAATACTCCGAGTTCTGAGAATTCGGGGTGTTACAACATGGTATCAGAGCCAGGTTGGCAACAATGACACTTGAAATCTTCTGAAAGACCGAATAAGTTTTAAGCAGAACCCGAAAAGGGGTCTGAGTTTTAAAAAGAGAATTTTGGTTTTTAAATGCATGCATAGTCTGGTTGGGAATAGAAAAGTACGGCTGACCACCACTACTACCGCGGATCTCAGTTTGCTTAGTATGGACTTTAGGTTTTACTGTAGTTGGACTTTTAGCTTGTTTATAAAGATATGTTATATAGATAAGTATATGCAGAAGATTAGTAGAAATTTATAGTTACATTATGCCTTAATGGAGATAACAAGAATGAGATCCTCATTCAGATGACACACCTAAGTATGCTGAGATTATGAGCATTAAGTTAGGCGAGCATCCGATCAATCCATGGCATTCGTTGAGGAACATGGAGACGGGAGAGTGAAGACTACAAGGTAATACCCACGAAAATGGCAAGCGGAACCTGAGTCAACTCAACGGGATCAAATGAAGGATATACAAGAGAGTAGTTCCGGAGAAGCAAGAGATGATCGCCAACTAGGGAATTGAGAAAGACAACGAAGAGACTCTTTCAAGTTGTGTAAAGTGACTTCGCAGACAAAGAGGATGACGTCGAAAATTTGCCATAGACATGAGAGTCAAAAAGAGAGATATAGTAGCGATCAAGAAAAGAGAAAAAAAAATAAAATTTAAGCTCCTTGACAGACTAGGAAGTGAAAGTTGATGCCAATAGCAAGGCGAAATATGATCACTCTCAACAAGCTAATTGCCACCACAATCAAGATTGATAACCGAGACAGTCAAAAGTATGGAAGTCAACACGAGATACATTATTCATCCAAATAGAAAGAATTAAAGATCTGCAACTTGGAAGCTTACGCATTGCCAGAAAGGGAAAGGTGGATTTCACCAACGTAGAAGTGGAGTGATCTCGTAGAACACAGGAGAAATTTGACATAGACCGGGATACAACAATAACAAACTTCTGTAAAGGTAGCATTACAAGCAATACCCAAGGAAAAAGAGTGTGTGAGAAGAGTATTGGTGAATCCGAGGGACCCCAATAACTTCTCATTCAAAAGGAATTTAAGCTAACAACACTACAAGTTCATAATAGAGAACCGCAAGTAGACGATAACTCAGATAAAAGAATCGCAGAGATGTACCTGCAAGCTACCCTAGAAGGATTGAGAAGTCTGTTGATGGAAGAAGAATGATACAACTGGACTCGTAAGAGTATAACAATCTTACAAAAGTGTAGATTGCAGGAGGAGCTAAAGAAGAATAAACAGAGAGACTGAAGGAGATATATTTCACCAAGTATATCAAGCCTCAAAAGAGATGGAGGAAAAGTAAGTCTATGATGTTGTAGAAGGTCAACTACATCCTACTTGGACAACTTAAAAGTTACATGTGCGGGTTAACTGGTGATGGTTAGTTAACCGATAAGAAGAATAACCACAAGGTTATAAAAGAATTTTATCGACATCTAGTGAATTTCCTTCGGAGATCCACGACGAAAATAGTGAAGTTAAATCAATACAAGTACTAGTAGCCTGGATGGTAACGTTAAATGAGTTCAATATGATAACTCTAATAAAGAAATTAAGAGCAGCTCTTGACGGTCGGTAATGACCCTTGAAGATAGTAATGGCGAAAAGGGAATTGTTGGGAGTAGTTACTTACTACTGACTACGAAAGATACATATCAGAGTTAGAATGAAGGGATTCCTGTAAGAAGAACTAGAAGACTAAGAGGAAGCAGATGATTGAAAACATGTCCTATGTCTTAGCATTCCACACAAGTAAGACTGATGGTACTCCTTCGAGAAAAAGTGGGGTCAGACTGTCTAGATTGACAGGGAAAACCCTTGTGATTAAAGATGTGACACAGAATAATTGGAAATCCGAGGCGGCACAAACATAAGGAGTATGATGTAAAGCCTTGGTGAAATGTGTGGTCGAGTTGTGATGTGATTGCAGATAGAATCTACAGGTCGACTAAAAGAGACATGAGAAGGAGTAAAAGTGAAAGACTAAAGGTTGTTATATGGATCCGGTATCACATCAATAAGATGGTTACCGAAAGGACTAAAGACTGTTATTTAAGGAAAAATGGAGGTACTTCATGGAAAATTCAGCTGGACTGATGACCTAAGAGTTGATGAAAGTAATAAGACCAACCAACGCATCTGTAAAGTGTGTACGAGAAAACTCAAAGGGATTTAACTATCTTACGGGGTGTAAATATCAAAGAAGGTAAAGCGACATGAGTATAAGGAAGACATAATAAATGCGCTGAGAGATTTGATTGGTGGGAAAATCATATGCACCTAATGTGTTGTATACAAATGGTACCATTGGATGTTTAATAACAATCATACCAATGGACTGATGACACTATGATGGATTTAGTGTAAACCAACTGTATAACTTATCCAGTGAGGAGGAAAGTCAGGTATCAAAATTGCGGGTTATGATAAATTTCAAATAAAGTTTTGAGGTGAGGATGTCCTTAGGAAATCTATGCAAGAGTACAAAGCAACTGAAGTTCCAACACAGAATGGGTAGTAATGATCAACAGACAGTTAGAGACCGATGCAGAGAAGAAAAATGTATAAGACGAGTCACTTAGTAGAAGAGTTCACAAGACAAGCTTGTAAGGCCAAAAGAGATAAAATGTCAACCCGGATCTGAGGGTCTAAGGTGCATGGAAGGGATACCTACAATGGAGTGTAGATGCAAATGTAGACTTTACAAGTGTGGAGAGGTTTTAACCTTCTCAAAAATATAGGAATTTGAAAGAAATCGCAATGTCGGTATCAAAGAGTTGAAGCCCTGTAGCAGAAACAAAGGAGTATCATGAAGGCAATGTTGCCGGTAACACCAGCGGAGGAATGTATATATAAGAACGGCCTTGGTGGACTCGAAAGTCCAAGGTAACCCCAATTATCACGGAACCTAAGTCATCAAAACCGACGGTCCGTGCAAGGGGAACTGCAAGGGGACGATAACTAAAATCATCAAAACTACAAAGACACTTACCAGCTATCGTTGAAGACTTGGAATGACTATTTAGGTCAAGATGAATGACCCAGCTGAGCTCGAGAAGTAGAGTTAGCCTAAGGAAACAGAAGTGTGGAATAGAAAACGAATTAGTGAAGCATGAAAGGATTAATCGAGCAGATGATGCTCACCAAGAATTTAACGCCAGTATAAGTATGAGAAGAGCAGGTCCGGAATATTGAGATAAGTCAATTATAGAGTGACTGACATCAACTGAGGACGTATAAGTGTTGATTGGTATTGACGAGCAGGTACCGTTAAGAAGAGATATTAGTGACTGCGAATTTAAGAGATAACTTTACCGATGACTTGGAGGAACCCCAAGTAGGCAACGACAACTTTCTGGGGTGATCTAAAGATATAGAGAGAATCGGTTAGAGGTTGCTTACTAGTTGGTTAAGAACAGTCTACGGGTGAGTAAGAGAGTAAGGATCTGTTTGAGGAGGATCTTGATAGTAGTAGAAGAAAAGTATAGGCGGGAGTTGAGTAAATCATGTTGACCCCTTAGAAAGACGCCATTGGACTAATAGGTTTTACACCAGAAGCGTGGTAGGCCCATAAACCACAAATGAAGAAAATCAACGTTAGGTTAACTATGTTTTCAAGTTAAGGAATTAGAGATCTATATGAAAAGTTCCACTTGGAAGTGTGATTTGTTTGGAGTTATATAAATCTGAAATCTTGACAAGTAGTCGGTGAAAACAATTAATTAAGGAACAATCCGATAAGGTCACATTGAGGAAACCGAGTCAAGCGGTTTGTATTACAAAGAGCATTTGGCGACAGAAGTTTAAGATCATTATTTCATAATCGATAGTCGGGAATTTTCGAATGGAAAAAGTTTTTATGGTTTGGTAGAGTCATCAAAAGAGCTGGAAATAAGTTAGAAAACCAAACCGTTGATGGAGTACCTACCGAATCCGAGATACGTCATCAACTATGAAGATTAGAAAATTTAGCCGGTTGATGCTTTTGTAGAGTTCCAGTAGTATAGACGAGGAGCTGATGAGGCTACCCGGGATATAGAAGAGAGTATTAGACGTAGCTATCCTAAGTTCTTTGCAGGGTTAGCTGCTACTTCTGTACCGACGAGTTAGTACCATGATGATGTTTTGTGTGACCTTATGAGTTATATTGATTTGAGTGATTACGTTTTATGTGACGCATGTCTACTTTTGGTGATTGAGTAGTTGCGTGTAGCCAACGAAAAGGTTGAGGAAATTAAAATATGCCAAAGGAAAGGCACGATTAAGAGAATTACTCTAAGTTTCGGGACGAAACTTATTTTTAAGGGGGTACTGATGTAATATCCGGAATTTTTAAATCTCCGTTAAACCTGAAATTTATCGATTTCCGATACGTCAACCTTAAATAAATAAATACATAAATTAAAATGAAATAAAACGAGTGTTATTTCTATCATTTTATGTGACTCTAATTCACATAAGATGATGGAACTTTGTAACCGGAAAATTTAGTCTCCGTTTAATAACGAATTTAAATCGGACTTCGATCCGCCGACCTTGTTTTCTTTTAAATAAAAGAAACGAAATAAAATTCTATCAATTTAATTGACTTTAATTCTTATAAAATAATAACTTAATTAATTCCGTAAATAAGTCCGTAATTATTTTCCGTACTTTTAATGGTTCCGGGCGATTAACGAGTATCCTTTCAGCTCTTTGTTTTATTTGAAGAACAGGCCCATTTCTGGCCCAATTACCCAGCCAGCCCAATTTTATCCTAAACCCTAATCCACTCCTAATCACGTTCAGCCTAAACTAATTCCATTGCCTAACCTAATTGCCGCTGCTTCCCCTTCTCTCTCGCGTGCTTCCCCTTCTCTCTCGCGGCACTAAGGAGCAGCAGCAGTCACGCTTGACCGAGCCACTACGCCGCCGCCGGAACCACTGCTGTTCACCAACGATTCGCACAAGCTTCCGGAACCACTGCTGCTCACCAACTGCACAGGCCGCTGGAATCACCTCTTCTGCTCCAACGTTCTGCACAGCCGAACCGGTACTAGGCACGTGCTGTGTTGTCGTCTGGACTGCAACCGGCTGCACCCTCTGCTACGGATCTGGATCGAGACTGCTTTCGGATCTGCTGTAGTTTCGACCCACTGCAGCCCATCGCAACGAAGCCGGGACGCTGCTGGAGCCGCTGTAACAGCCGTGAGACCTCTTTCCACAGCAACAGTCCGACACAGCAGCCGCAACCCTCTGCAGCCAGCGCCGGAAGCCAACGCCGGGTCTTCCTCCTTGCCGACCTGTAGCGAGTAAGCAGCCCTCCCTTCTGCATACAGTATTGTGAGAATGTACGGTTGTTGTGGGTGTTGAATGAGAGTAGTGTAGGTTAGAAAATGTTGAACAAATGTATGTTAAGGGAGTAGTGTAGGCTGGATTTAGAAAGGCTGAAGAGGAGTTCGAACTTGAGACCTTCAGACCATGATAAATAAGAGAGACTGCTGACAGTGAGACTCGAACTTAGGACCTTACTCTTCTTAAGAAAATTTCAGTTTTGTGAGCTGAAAGTGCTAACTTTGAATCCGTTTTTGGACACCTTAAAACGAACATCCACCGTTGAATTTTTAATATGTTGTAGATTGCAATACGTAGTTTAGTGTGTTAAAATTTGAGAGAAAGTTAACGGTCGGATTGGAAATTACGAGGTCCTAAAGTAGGACAGTTGGGCTGTTTTTACAGCATAGGAAATTGACTAAGTATGAGAAACTTCAGCTTTTATCTCAACTTTGAAGATTTATGAGAGAGTTGTGGTTAAGTATTTTTGGTGAGATCTTTACCCCTATGTTTAGTATGTATATCATATAGGAGCTAGAATTTTATTTCGGAATTTTATCTCTTTATCCAAGCCGTGTAGATGAACCCAAAATCCTACCGTAACGACTTTTGTGTAAGCTAGGAACGTTGGATAACTCTTATAAATCCTTACCAAACTTTTCAATGAGAACTAGATTATGGACATAGGATCTAAAAGAAAATTTGAGAACTAAATGTTTGACTTTGAGAATTTTCGACACTAAGGGTAAAATGGTCTTTTACCGTAAGAGAGCTTTTTCCGTAATTCCTTCGCATGAGGTTGGACATCTGGATGTGATTTTAATCCACATGCCTTATTTGACAGGCGTTTGAGTTACCACGAGTACCGATTGTTTGAGATTTGATAGAGTGATTTTGATCAAGGTAAGTCCTTGCGACTTACTTAGCCAGTTTCTGGATATTAGTTGAGTGATAGTGGTTGTGTGTGATATGTGTGTGTTTTAATAATAATAACTTGCTAGGACGACTGTTATTATTACGTTTAAGGCCCAAGTGTATGTATAACGGGCCGTGACATCACTGCCCAGCTCTGCCAGGAGACTGGGAGGTTCTCTATACCCAGACCATCCAGGTACACGGTGAGATGCATCGGATCCACTCCTGATGGGTACACGGGGGCGGAGGCGAGGTTTGGGAATCCCTCGTGTCACAAAATAAGTATCATTAGCGTGAAAGAGTAACTTAACTCCAGATAATAAAACGGACTTGTTTGAAAGCATGATGGGTGTTTATATTTTTATGTGTGTGTGCTACTATTATTCTGCTAATATTTAGATAACTAGCTAACGGTTCCTCTTGTTGTGTTTTTAGATTTACTGCAGGTTAGACCAGCAGCTGAGTGATCCGGAAGTAGTGATCAGCCGGGTCTCCGTACTCCTTAGAGTGGGGGTTGGGGGTTGTGTTTGTCTTTCCTTTCTTTTGGGTTAAGACAGTTGTTCGTTCTTTTGTTTAAGCACTTTAGGCTGCTAGACAGTGTTGCATTCATTACCTTAAATATACTATTTTTATGAATTTCGGTTTTCTTTATTTGTGTCTTGTTGCAAGATCCTAGTAATATTGTTGTCAACCTGAGGTCGGAACCCACTGTGAGGTTCTAACCAGTAATACTCCGAGTTCTGAGAATTCGGGGTGTTACACTAACTTCACGAGTTTGTTGTTACTTTGTGTCATTGTGTAGGATGTCTTCACAACGGGGTGACCCAACGACTCTAATAACCAATGACGTGCTGAAGGAACTCATGACCACAATCTCAACATTGACTAGACAAATGGAGAGGCTGAAACTCGCCCCAAAGAACAAATTTCGGCCCAAAATCTCACTCTAGTGCAACCAAGATTTCACCCAAGATTTGCTACTGACATGGGAAAAAGTTCACATAACCCACCCATACCTCCAGCCCTTGATCCGCTTCCAAGAACTCCTCAAGGGCCAAGTATGAGATATCCGAATTCCAATTTTCATTCATCTTATATTGCAAATTTTGTTGATGAATTTCAGGAAATGGAGGAAGAGAATGATGAAGACATGTGAAGAGACTATCCTAGACGTAATCATCGTCTTAAGCGAGGTCGAGACTTGGAACCTTATAGGCCTCACCAAGAAAATGATAGAATTGGAAAACTGAAGGTCAAAATTCCAAGTTTTGAAGGCAAATACGATCCGTACATTTACATGGAATGGGAGACTAAAATCGAATAAATTTGATCTTGCCATAACTTTAATGAGCAAAGGAAGGTCCAACTTGTTACGTTGGAAATCCAAGGATATGCCCTAGTTTAGTGGGATCATCTCATCAAAGAAAGGAGATAAACGCTAGATCCGGACATCAACGCTTGGGAGCAAATGAAAGTGTTGATAAGAGCAAGGTCCATACCTCTATACTATGTTAGGGAAGCAAGGTAAATATTGGAGAACTTCAAGCAAGGAACCCAGAGCGTGGATGATAGGTGATGAAATCACTATCTTATTAAGGTAGTTTAAGTATGTTTTTAGAGTCAAATGGTTGTATTTTGTTTCCAACTGTGTATATCCAGCTGAAGAACTAAGCAATCCAAAGATTTAGCAACAGTTAAAAGAAGAACGGAAGCAAAGAGAAGTCCAGAGGAACCCTGTTACGGCACCCGCGGCGACACTGTCCCGCCCCGCGGCGACAATGATTCCAGAGGAACCCTGTCACGGCACCCGGGGCGACACTGTCCCACCCCCGCGGCGACACTGATTCCAGAGAAACCCTGTCACGGCACCCGCGGCGACACTGTCCCGCCCCCGCGGCGACACTGATTCCAAAGGCACCCTGTCACGGCACCCGCGGCGACACTGGCCCGCCCCGCGGCGACACAGACTCCAGAGGAACCCTATCACCGCCCCCGCGGCGACACTGTGCCGCCCCGCGGTGACACTGAGCCGCCCCCGCGGTTTGACACCAGAAAGGTCAAGAAGATCAACAGCCAGCCGTTCCAAAGCATTAATGACCCGCCCCCGCGGCCCTGGCATGCCGCCCCGCGGCTCAGTTGAAGATGAAGCGTTTTGCACTAAACCGCCCCAGCGGCTCTCAGATCCGCGTCCGTAGTTATGCAACAGTCGTAATAATTTTGGCTATTTAGACTCTCACTTTGTGGAATTTAAAGTGACGGTTTGGGCTGCCTATTTAATGCAATTTAATGTCCTAATTAGTATAAATAGAGATGTTAGGTTAGTGTTAGGATATTTCATTTTCACATCGTCATATCAAAAACACTTTTATTTTTTGTGTTTTGTTTTGTTCTCTATGGAGGGCTAAGCACCTTTAGTTGTGCTTGACATTGGAAGCTCTCGACATAGATCTGGTTGTAAGTTTTATAATTGAATTTGTTATTCCATAATGATTTGTGTTATGTTCTTGTGCTTAACTTCTTGATTGTATCTCACCCTCTATCTAGCTTGATCGTCTAGGTACTTGGGTCTATCCAATGTGCTAGGAATTGTGGTTTCGGGTTCGGGTCATCTTTCTAGTAGCAAACACATTTACATAAGCGGGTTGCAAGTGTAATTAGTGAGTGGAACATAACCACATGAGTTTAGTAACGGGTTGTTTCTAAATCTCATGTGTCTCTTTATCTTTATTTGAATGCTATTGTTAAAATCTGATTTTGTAGGTTTACGAGTTAGGATTAACAATAAGTAATATCGGGGCTGGTTGAACCGGTATTTAAATACGATCGAGATGAGAACAAATTTTGGAATAAACTTCATGAAAACAATGATCAACCATATCTTATGTTGAAGCGGATAATTATCAAGTGCAACGTTTTCTTAAAATCATTGAAATCAACTTCTTGTTCGCTTTGCCTATTTGTCACTTTAACAATCACAAACCCCCTTGGTTACATATAGTTGATAGTTTAATCACATTTGTGCTTTAATTACTCTCTATCTCTCTTGGGTTCGACCCTTACTTAATCACTATACTTGCTTTAGTATTGAGTTCGGAAATTACTTTGATAGGATATAAACGACCTAAGAAAATATCCTTGTCAAATTTGGCGCCGTTGCCGGGGAGATTAGAGTTTTTATGTACTTTGTTATTTTTATTGTCAATTATTGGTTTGAACCATTTGTATGGTTCAAACTCATGCTACTAATCTCTCTTTTGCACTAGAAGAGAGTGAGAAAACAAGTGGTTGGATCATGGATGACATCAACGGGATAAGACCTCAATAGCAACGAATTGATCCTGGAGGAGTCATACAAGCATGATCAAGGACTTACGTCGAGCAAACGATGTAAAATAAAGGCGCTGCTCGGGAGGCAACCCGAGGAAGGAGGAATAAAATTCTTTCTATCGTCTATCCGCCCCCGTGGCTAGGAACGTCCGCGACCGCGACTAACCCAACAGTGGCCCCACCTGCGGCAAAGAAGAAACCGCGACCGCGGTGGCCATGACGACAGGTATGTAAATAAAAAAAATTCACCTCCACTCAAATCTCCGACCACCATCCCCTCTTTCCCTCACCACTTACATTCACCATTCTTCTCCACTCAAAACCTATCTTCCATACTCACATCCACTTATGCACCATGCCACCACCTGATCTCCACTAGTGGAAGGAGTTCTTCTTCTCATACTTCCCGTACCGACAAGAGTACCCCGATTGCCCACCATCTCATCAATAAGCTTGGTCTTCATCCTTCTCCCTTTTTAGTTTTTTCCCTCATTTTCACACTTTGAGGGCAAAGTGATCTTCAAGCATGGGGGAGAGATCTGTCTTTGTTATGTTTGATTATTGAATTGTAATGTTTTATATTCAGTCAGAAAAAAGAAAAAAAAAAGAGAAAAAGCCAACAAAATTGAAAAAAAAAGGCATGAAAAATCCTTGGATAAACCGAAAATCCGAAAGGGTGGTTTAGGCAAAAAGAAGGTAGTCCGACCAACATTAGGTTGGTGCAAAAATGGACTTGAGGGATGTGAGACTGTGGTGAGACTATTTTAGAAAAAAGAAGAGTGGCAAGGTGAAAAACCGAAAGGGCTCCTTGGCAAAATGAGCGTAATCCGAGTGATAGGTTCCCCTTTTTGACGTTGGCGACATAAGAAGAGGAGATATAAGGAGGAACGGTAGGCCACTCTTGGAGGAATAAGGATGGTAGTTTTTTCTCTTTTAACATCACTTTGATAGATTTTCGATTTTTGCTCTTTTGCATGCTTTGTTTCATTGACTTTCTATATTCATCATGCTTCCTGAGGCTTTTTGTTTCACATTAGGTAGATTTTTAGTTTACTCGGGACGAGTAAGAGTCTAAGCATGGGGGAATTTGATAGGTGATGAAATCACTATCTTATTAAGGTAGTTTAAGTAAGTCTTTAGAGTCAAATGGTTGTATTTTGTTGTCAACTGTGTAAATCCAGCTGAAGAACTAAGCAATGAAGAAATCCAAAGATTTAGCAACAGTTGGAAGAAGAACGGAAGTAAAGAGAAGTCCAGAGGAACCCTGTCACGGCACCCGCGGCGACACTGTCCCGCCCCGCGGCGACACTGATTCCAAAGGAACCCTGTCACGGCACCCGCGGCGACACTGTCCCGCCCCGCGGCGACACTTATTCCAGAGGCACCTTGTCCCGCCCCCGCGGCGACACTGTCCCGCCCCCACGGCGACACTATGGGCCGCCCCCGCGGTGACACTGAGCCGCCCCCGCGGTTTGACACCAAAAAGGTCAAGAAGATCAATAGTCAGCCGTTCCAAAGCATTAATGACCCGCCCCCGTGGCCCTGTCATGCCGCCCCCGCGGCTCAGTGGAAGATGAAGCGTTTTGCACTAAACCGCCCCAGCGGCTCTCAGATCCGCGCCCGCGGTTATGTAACAGTCGTAATAAGTTTGGTTGTTTAGACTCTCACTTTATGGCATTTAAAGTGACGGTTTGGGCTGCCTATTTAATGCAATTTAATGTCCTAATTAGTATAAATAGAGATGCTAGGTTAGTGTTAGGTTATCTCATTTTCACATCATCACATCAAAAACACTTTTATTTTCTTTGTTTTGTTTTGTTCTCTATGGAGGGCTAAGCACCTTTAGTTGTGCTTGACATTGGAAGCTCTCGACATAGATCTGGTTGTACGTTTTATAATTGAAGTTGTTATTCCATAATGATTTGTGTTATGTTCTTGTGCTTAACTTCTTGATTGTATCTCACCCTCTATCTAGCTTGATCGTCTAGGTACTTGGGTCTTAACCAATGTGCTAAGAATTGCGGTTCCGGGTTCAGGTCATCTTTCTAGTAGCAAACATATTTACATAAGCGGGTTGCAAGTGTAATTCGTGAGTGGAACATAACCACATGCTTTTAGTAACGGGTTGTTTCTAAATCTCATGTGTCTCTTTATCTTTATTTGAATGCTATTGTTAAAATCTGATTTTGTAGGTTTACGAGTTAGGATTAACAATAAGTAATATCAGGGCTGGTTGAACCGGTATTTAAATACGATCGAGATGAGAACAAACTTTGGAATAAACTACATGAAAACAATGATCAACCATATCTTATGTTGAAGCGGATAATTGTCAAGTGCAACGTTTTCTTAAAATCATTGAAATCAACTTCTTGTTCGCTTTGCCTATTTGTCACTTTAATAATCACAAACCCCCCTTAGTTACATATAGTTGATAGTTTAATCACATTTGTGCTTTAATTACTCTCTATCTCTCTCGTGTTCGACTCTTACTTAATCACTATACTTGCTTTAGTATTGAGTTCGGAAATTACTTTGATAGGATATAAACGACCTAAGAAAATATCCTTGTCAGTGGAAGAGGTCTACACCACCATGCAAATGGCGATGGTTAAGGCCAACATTCAAGAGGATGAGGAGTCTACTATGACGAGTTTTAAGAATTTTGCATCCATCTTTAACTAATGAAATTGATTTATATCCCTGCGATAATACGACTAACTTGTTGCATTTGGCTATTACGGTGGAAAAGAAGTTTAAAGGACGAGATCAAGAGACGAACTCTTGGAAACAACAAAAATCTCGGCCAAATCGAGACAATCTCGGTCGAGATTTCGACCCAGATTCCTACATAGGCGAGTCTCGAGGAAGGAGCGACAACCAAGGAGCTTTGAAAACCTCGCCCTAACGGTCACATTCTCTCCCTTTGAATGAGCCTTCAAAGGATCCTAAAAGGAGCACTTTTAACTCTATTTTACATTCCAAGTGTTTTAAATGTCAAGGTACATGTCATTATAAAAAGGATTGTCCTAACAATAGGGTGTTATTCATTAATCAACAAGGGAATTATGAAAAGTGAAGAAGAGCATGATAATGACCACACTCACCTTAATGCATTGCATAAAAGGGCTAGTGAAAGTGATGAAAGTTGTGAATATGAGCATGGACAATATTTGATTGCTAGGAGAAATTTGCATACAAATATAGCTCCTTGTGAAGATAATCAACGAGAAAATCTCTTTCATACTAGATGTCTTGTTAAAGGGAAGGTGTGTAACATGATAAGTGATGGAAGTAGTTGTTGTAATATTACTAATTTTGAATTAATTACTAAATTGCAACTTCCTACATTTTATCACTCTAGCCCTATAAGTTGTATTGGGTGAATGATTGTGGCACTTTGCAAGTCAACAAGCAAGCTAGAGTGACTATTATATTAGGACATTATACCAATGAGGTCTTATGTGATGTAGTACCTATGTAGGCTTGTCGACAAGCGTAAAATCGATGGTCGTTATTTTTAGACTTATCAAAGTAAATGTAATACCCGAAAAATTTAAACTCGGTTTAATACCGGATCAAACCGGATTCCGATCCGCCAACCTTAACTCTTTTAAATAAAAGAAAACGATATTAATTTCTATCATTTTATGTGACTTTTATTCACATAAAATGATAAGTTATGTAGCCGTGAATAATTCGGTGCATTTAATTAAAAACTGAGGAGCGGTTCCGGGCGAATGACGAGTCTTCCTTCAGCCCATTTATTTTATTTGAGGAGCAGGCCCAATTCTGGCCCAAAAAGCCTTCAGCCGGCCCAAACGCAACCTAAACCCTAAATCACCTTTTAACCTAATCTAATCAGCTTCTTAATTCTAATTAACGCTAACCTAATGTTCTCCCTACCGCTCGACTGCCCACACCTATCTCTTCCATTCTCGCGCTGATCAACCGCATCGTCTGCACCGGAGTCAGAGAGACACACTGCAGCTCACCGACGAACTACATCGGCTGCTGGAACCCCCTGCTGCTCGCCAACGATCTGCACAGGCCGCCGGATCCACTGCTTCTGCTCCTATTTTCTGCACAGCCGGACCGGTACCAAGCACGCTGTTGTGTTGTCGTCTGGACTGCAACCGTCTGCACCCCTCTGCTACGGATCTGGATCGGGGTAAGTTGCCGCCTGGTTCACTTCTCTCCCCTTTATGCGCCTAACATAACCAACCGCCCTAATTTGTGTTGTCTTCTGCGTAGAGTTGTTGTGTTCCGGCTGAGTCGTCTGGAGGGTCATTGTAGGTCGAGCTTTGGGTTGTAGGTGAGTGCACAGCTTCTCCCTGTTTTGCCCATAACATTATATAGAGGTGCTGTGATTACCGAGTGGAGTAGCGATAGTTAGGCGAGAAACGAAGAGGAGTAAATACAGTAGAGGGAGAGAATGTTTTATATCTTTTAGGTTAATAAAATTAGACACTTTAGGGGCTCTGTAGGATTCAAACTTGAGACCTGCAAATCATGGTATTTATGAGGGACTGCTGGCGGAGAGACTCGAACCTAGGACCTTATTCATTATCAGAAAATTTCAGTTTTGTAAGCTGACATTGTTAACTTTGAACCCGTTTTTGGACAGCTTAGATCGAGCATCGACCGTTGAATTTTTGATATGTTGTAGATGGAATTATGTAGTTTAATGTGTGAAGTTTTGGGTGAGAGTTAACGGTCGGATTAGGATTTACAAAGCCCCGAAGTAGGATAGTTGGGCTATTTTTGCAACAGAGGAAGAAAAATGACTAAGTATAGAAATGTTAGTTTTACCCCAACTTGATAATTTTATGTAGGAGTGTTGGGTGAGAATTTGTGAAAGATCCTTGCCCTATGTTTAGTATACATATCATAGAAGATTTAGAATTTTTATTCCGGAAATTTTATCTTTCATTAGAGCCTTGGATCCTAACCCAAAGTCGGACCTTAACGAATTTTTATAAAAATTTAGAAGTTTGTGTAACTCTTATAAATCCTCACTAAATCTTTCTATGAGAACTAGATTTAGGACATAGGTCCTAGAATAGAATTTTAGAACTAAATGATAGACTTCTCGGAGTTTCGATATCAAGGGCAAAATGGTCTTTTTAACCTAAGAGAAACTTTTTCGTAAATTCTCTTCATGAGATTGTACAACTTAGAAGTTTATAACTTCTAAGATTTTGGGGATGTGATTTTGATCCACATGCCTTGTTTGACAGGTGTTTGAGTTACCACGAGTACGGACCGAGATGAGTTTGATAGAGTGTGATTTGATTCAGGTAAGTCATTGCGACTTACTTAGCTAGTTTCTGGATGTTAGTTGAGTGATAATAGTGGTGTGTGCAATATGTGTTATTATATTAACTTGATAGGACGACTGTTATTGTTATAGTTTAAGGCCCAAGTGTATGTATAACGGGCCGTGACATCACTGCCCAGCTCTGCTAGGAGATTGGGAGGTTCTCTATACCCAGACCATACAGGTACAGGGTGAGATGCATCGGATCCATTCCTGATGGTTACACGGGGGCGGAGGCGAGGTTTGGGAATTACTCGTGTCATAAAATAAGTATCATTAGTAAGAGTGAATGACTTAAATGAAGATAATAAATGGATTGTTTGAAAGCATGATGAGTGTTTACTTTTGTTATGTGTGTGTGTGCTATTATTATTCTTCTAATGTTTAGATAGCTAGCTAATGGTTGTTCTGTTGTATTTTTAGATTTACCGCAGGTTAGAGCAGTAGCTGAGTGATCTAGAAGTAGTGGTCAGCCGGGTCTCCGTACTCCTTAGAGTGGGGGGTTGGGTTGTTACTTTGTTGTCCTTTCCTCTTGTTAAGACAGTTAGTCTTTTTCGTTGTTTAAGTACTATAGGTTGTTAGACGTTGTTGCATTCATTCCTTTAAAAATACTATTTCATGAATTTCGGTTTTTCTTATTTGTGTCTTGTTGCAAGATCCTTGTAATATTGTTGTTAAACTAAGGTCAGGACCCATTTTGAGGTTCTAACCAGTAATGCCCCGAGTTCTGAGAATTCGGGGTGTTACAACATGGTATCAAAGCTCTAGGTTGGCAACAATGGCACTTAAAATCTTCTGTTAGACCGAATAAGTACTTAAGCAGAACCCAAAACGGGATTTGAGTTTTAAAAAGGACTTTTGGTTTTCAAATGCATGCATAGTCTGGTGGGGGATAGAAAGTACGGCTGACCACCACTACTACCGTGGATCTTAGTATGCTTAGTATGGACTTTAGGTTTTTACTTTATGTTGACTTATTAGCTTGATTATAAAGATATGTGATATAGATAAGTATATGCCGAAGATTAATAGAAATTATAGTTATGTTATGTCCTTAACGGAGATAACATAATGAGTTTCTCACCCCTTTGACACACCTAAGTAGATTTGAAGGGTGTCAACGTGAGGATTAGTATGCACATCTTATGTGCATTAGGATAGACGAACGGCGGACAACCCCTTCGAGCTTGTTGAGGACCGTCGAGACGGAAAAGTGAAGACTAAAAGACAACACCAACTACGATGACAAGAAGGGAATCCCGAGTCAACTCAATAGGATCAAATGAAGAATATACATGAGGGTAGTTCCGGTACCGCATCGGATGACCGGCAAGTATACAAATTGGAAGAGACAACCCATAGGTTCTTTCAAGATGGTGTAAAGCAACGTTACAAACAAAGGGGGATGCCTTCACAAACACAAATAGGCATGAAGGTCAAGGTGAAATATAGTAGCGATCCAGACAAAGGTGAAAGTTTGAGGCTAGAAGCAGAGCGGAATATGATCACTCTCGACAAGCTACTTGCCACCACAATCAAGATGGGAAACCGAGACAATCATAAGCGTAGGAGTCAAGATAAAATACATTGTCCATCCCGATACGAAGAATTAAAGAGCCGCAAAATGAAAGCTTACAGGTTGCTAGAAAGGGGAAGGCCGATTTCACCAACATGGAAGTGGTGTGACCTCCTAGAACACACAAGAATTACAACAAGGATCGGGATACAACAAAGACCGGATTTCTATAAAGGCGGAAGTACAAGCAGCACCCCAAGGAAGGAGGGTGTAGGAGAATAGTCTTGGGGAAAAACAGGGTCTCTAATAACTTCGCACTCACGAAGGGATTTAAATTAATAACACTAGCGGGTCATAACAGAGAACCGCAAGTGAACAATAACTCGAGTAAAAGGAATCATGGAGAAATGCCTACAAGTTATCGTAGAAGAATTAATAAATCCGTTGACGGAAGATGAAGATACAACTAGACTCGTAAGAGTATAGTGCTCTTATAGGAGTGTAATTTGTAGAAGGAGATAAAGGAGTATAAATGGAAAAGAATTATTTTCACCTGGTATATCAAACCTCAAAAGAGATAGAAGAAAAGTAAGTCTACGATCTTATAGAAGGTCAACTACATGCTAATTTGTAACAACGGAGAATTTGCACGTGCTGGCTAACTAGTGATGATTGGGTGACAAATAAGAAGAATAACCACAAGGTTATAAAGGAATTTTATCGACATCTAGTGAATTTCTTTCAGAGATCAACGACGGCAATGGTGAAGTTAAATTAATACAAGTACTAATGACCTTGATGGTAACATTGAATGAGTCCAATACGACAACTCTAATAAAGAAATTAAAGAGAAGCTCTTAACGGTCGGTAATGACCATTGATGATAGTAATGATGTAAAGAGAATTGTTGTGAGTGGTTGCTTACTACTGATTAAGGAAAGATACCTATCAAAGTTAGTAGGGAGGGATCCCTATAAGAAGAACTAGAAGAGTAAGAAGAAACAGATGATTGTGGACATGTCCTATGCCTTAGCATTCCACACAAGTAGGACTGACGGTGCTCCTCCGAGAAAAAAAAAAGTGGGGTCAAATTGTCTAGATTGACAAAGGAAGCCCTTGTGATTAAAAATGTGACACAGAATAATTGAAATTGTAGAGGCGGCACAAACATAGAGAGTATGATTTACATCCTTGTGAAATGTATGATCGAGTTGTGAGGTGATTGCAAATGGAATCTGCATGTTGGCTAGAACATACATGAGAAGGAGTAAAGTTGAATGACTAAAGGTTGCTAAATAGATCCGATATTACCCCAATAAGATAATTACCGAAAGGTGTCTATATAAGAGTAATGAGAAATGGTGGTACTTCGATGAAAATTCAAGCTCGACTGATGACATAAGAGTTTATACAAGTAATAAGACCAACCAACGTGGTCCGTAAGGCGTATACGAGGAAACACAAAGGGATTTAACTATCCTACTAGGGGGTAAAGATTTGTAGAAGATAAAGCGACACGAGCATAAGGACAACATAATAAATGTGAGTCAAGAACTTTGATTTTTGATAAAATCATATACAACTGAGGTTTCTTATCCAAATGGTACCGATAGGTGTTTAATAAAAGTCATACACATCGGACCGATAATGCTTGGATGGATAAAGTGTAAACCAAAAGAATAACTTAACTAGTAAGAAGGAAAGGCATGTATCAAAAGGTGGGTCTTGCTAAATTGGAATAAAGTGTTGATATGATGATGTCTTTGTATAATCTATGCAAGAGTACAACGTAACTGAGGTTCCAAAATAAAATGAGCAGTAATGATCAACTGAAAGTTGAGACCGATTAAGGGGAGGAAATTGTTATAAGACGAGTCACCTAGTAGAAGAGTTCACAAGACAAGCTTGAGAGGCCAAAAGAGATAAAATGTCGATCCGGATATGAGGGTCTAAGGTGCATGGAATGGGATACCTACAATGGAGTGTAGAAGCAAAATGTAGACTTTACAAGTGTGGAGAGGTTTTGACCTCCTCAAAGATATAGGAATATGAAAGAAATCACAATGCCAATATCAAAGAGTTAAAGCCCTATAGCGGAAATAACGGAGTTTCATGAAGGCAATATTGCCGGTAACACTAGCGAAGGAATGTATATATGAGAACGGCCTTGGGGACTCGAAAGTTCAAGGTAACCCCAATTATCACGGGACCTAAGTCATCAACACCGACGGTTCATTCAAGGGGAACTGCAAGGGGATGATAACTAAAGTCATCAGAACTACCAAGACACTCACCAGCTATCGTTGAAGACTTGGAATGATTATTTATGTCAAGATGAATGACCCAGTTGGGCTCGAGAAGTAGAGTTAGCCTAAGGAAACAGAAGTGTGGAAGATAAAACGAATTAGCGAAGCATGAAAGGATTAAGCGAGCAGATGATGCTCACCAAGAATTTAACGCCAGTATAGGTATGAGAAGAGTAAGTCCGGGATATTGAGATAAGTCAATTATAGACTGACCGACGTCAACTGAGGACGTGTAAGTGTTGGTTGGTACTGACGAGTAGGTACCGTTAAGAAGAGACATTAGTGACTACGGTTTTAAGAGGTAACTTTACCGATGCCTTGGAGGATTCCCCAAGTAGGCAACGACAACCTTTTGGGATGATCTAAGGATATGGAGAGAAATCGGGTTAGAGGTTGCTTACTGGTTGGTTAAGAACAGACTACGGTTGAGTTAGAGAGTAAGGGTCTGTTTGAAGAGGATATTGCTAGTATTAGAAGGGAAGTATAGGCGGGAGTTGGGTAAATCATGTTGACCCTCATAAAGACGTCATTGTGCCTAATGGGTGTTACACCAGAAGCGTGGTAGACCCATAACCCACAGATGAAGAAAATCAATGTTAGGTTAACTATGATTTCAAGTTAAGAAATTAGAGATTTATATGAAAGGGTCCACTTGGGTGTGTGTTTTGTTTTGAGTTATATAAATTTGAAAGCTTGACAAAAAAGTAGGTGAAAACCCAATTATGGAACGATCCGATTAGGTCCCATTGAGGAAACCGGGCCAAGCAGTTTGTATTACAAAGAGCATTTGACACTTAGTAAAGAGCCGAGAGAAGTTTAAGATCATTATTTCAGAATCGATAGTCGGACCCTGAACCGGAACCCCGAACACCAAGTCGGACCCTGAATCGATAGTCGGACCCTCCATTTCCAACCGCATCCTTGTTTGTTATTTCATCCTTTTTCCCTCTTGAGAACACCAAGTCGTCCATCTTTAGATCTCCATTCTCGTTGTGACGGTATCCATGAACCTCTTGACACTATTGGGATTCTACAAGTCATGGTGTCCTTCAATTCTCAACATAGGTGAGTTTTAGGGCATGTTTGGAAGTGCTAAGAATCATTTTCGATAACGAAATGATTTCGAATTATTAAAAAATTATGTTTATTTACAGGTCTTTTAACACATCATCTTCTTTACGCGTTGTGGGTAAGCCATGTATGCGATGCCTATATAGCTTTGGGAAAGGTTATCTCGTTCGAGCCGTACAAGTAGTGTAAACTTTATCTTACTTTCCACTTCAGCTGTGTTCATCTTGAAAAGCGTTCACATTAGAAGCAAATGATGAACACCTATCTTGTCTATCGACGATTAACAAGTTTCGATCGAGTTTTCTTCATATCGTTCATATCGTGTATCTGATAGAACTTAAAACTTAAGTGTTTAAGCGAGGTTAATAAGGTCCTATAATGGTTTTATGGAAGTTAATTTAGACTAGTTTAGGTTGGTTATACAACATAAAAATATATAAAATTAAGGACCAGATATTTGATCAAGGACATAACAAATAGTGGATAGAGATTTGTGGATTCATAAAGGAGGATAAAGGATTCAAGAGTGATTCAGAGAATATAGTTGTGTTTAACACAATATTTACATAGAATGGATTATAGTTCTATATGAAATATTTAGTTCTATATGAAATATTGAAATTAGGGTGAGTTAGTTGTATAGAAGTAAAGAATGGATTATAGTTTTATATGAAATAATGAAATTAGGGTTTACGGCTAGTAATCAAAATGTGAATTACAAGTCGGGTGTGTTGTTGTACGAAGAACGAATATTTGGCGGGGTTTGAAAATGCCACTACGGTAGCTTGTATTAGGCCGGTTCGAGGGAATTATATTGGTGTGGGGTTGAGGTTGGAAGGTGTCAGCAATCGGTGTGGGAGATGATTAGGGAAAGGCGGGCTGGCCTGTAGGGGGTGAAAGGAGAGGTGGGCCAGGAGGGAGGGAAACAGAAGGTGGGCTGGTCTGTGAGCAGGCCCGTGAGGGGGATGTGGCAGTGGGCTGAGGTGGGCCGGGTAAATCATCAGCAGGAGGGAAAGAAGGGCGGGCTGGCGCATCAGGGGAAACAGGGCGGGTTGGGCTGGTTTGGGCCGTCGTGACAGTGGGCTGGGATGCACGCTGTTGGGCCAGGTGGTATGGTGACCAACCTGAATCAATATCGAGATGCACAGGAGTGGAAGAAAAAGACGCCGATTTTTTAAACGAAAAACGAACTCATCGAAGGTAGCATGACGGGAAATGATAATCGTATTTGAATTCAAATCCAAACATTTATATCTCTATGATGACTAGGAAAACCTAGAAAAACACAAGGAGTAGATTGGTGAGTTAATTTATGGACAATTGTTATGCTTTGATTTGGATAGCAAAGGTACCCAAAAATGCGGAGATGATGGAAAGATGGTGTTGAAAGATACAACACTTGGGTTGGAGATTGATTATGAATCGTGGTGAAGGGAAGAATGTTGAGGAGAAAACATGACATGTTTAAGGCATGTGACAAAAACGAGATGGGTAAGGAAGCATGGAAAAGAAGGGAGCGCATCATGTTGTTGATGGTTCGGATGACACTTTCGGCTTTTTCATTTTCTGGTGAGGTATGAGGACATGAGAACCGAAAGTGAATGTCATGGAGGGCGAAAAACGAATGAAATTGGTGATTATTAAATTCGCGACCCATGTCACATTGGAAATTTTTAATAAGCACATTGAATTGTGTTTTTACGAATTTATGGAATTGCAAAAACAAATCAAACACTTAAGAGATTTATATTTAATTGGATAAACTCAAAGAAAATGTGAGAAATCATCAAGGAAAAAGAGGTAATATTTGAAGCCTTCCCGGCTAGGAACCGGTGATGTCCAACGATCACTGTGAATGATATCAAACGGTGCAACTATAGTATTTAAAGAACGTTCAAATGGGAGACTATGAGTTTTCCAAGTTGACAAGCATGACAAAGCGAGCTCGCTCCTTATTAAAATGAAAAAAAGGAAGACTTCCTAAGAACACCTAGTATTGGCGTGCCGGGATGACCTAGACGAGTATGCCCAAAACTCGAGGACTGAGCGGAAAGAGCATGAGTTGACGTAGAGCTTGTGGTAACTGGATAAAGATCCCCAGAGCTATTGCATCTCAGACGTATGGTCCTCGTGTGTAAAATCTTCACAGAAAAACCAAACGGGGCAAACTCAATACTGGCTTGGTTATCAGTCGTGAAGTGACGAACAAAGACAAGGTTTTTGACTATTTGAGGGACTATAAGGACTTTGGATAAATAGAGGAGATTGGTGGTAGTGCTAATGTGATCGTCACCAAGACCTGTAGATGGTATCCGCATGCCATTTCCGACAACTATCGAACTTAATAAACCATTATACGAGATGGACGAGAGGTTACCTGAATTATTTGCCATGTGGGATGTAGCACCGGTATCCATGTACCAAAGATTATATGGGGGATTTAACGTCATGGATGCGAAAGCGTGATCGACGGAAGTGGGTTGCAAATAGGAGCCATCATCAGCGATGTGGGCTTGTCGTAGTGGTGGATCCAAGGGGTGGGTTGGCTAGGCCATGGCCCATCCCAACTCAAATTATTATTTTTATTATTTTTTTTACATAGCATCCCATTTTTAAACTAGATTTTTGTTTATTCTTGGCTCAACAATTGTATTAATGTAAAATATATAAATAAAAGTATAATGATACATTAAAATTTTAATATTGATAATTTTATCCGTTATTTTTATTTAAATTTTTTTATAAATTGTATATGACTGATTTTTAATTACAATTTATTAGATTTTAAAAATATTGGAGTTTTTTTAAATTTTCGCCCATCCACCGAAAATTTCTGGCTCCGCCCCTGGCTTGTCAGTCAATGGATTGCGTAGGGGATGAGCCCAAAATGCCATTCTGAGACGGATATGGGCTAGGCGGCTTCTGTTGCAGATGGGTTGGAGAAAATTGTTGCTAGTGGGCCTGATTCCATTGGCCCTGAGGTGGAGGTGGGCCTGACATCACAAGAGCCCAACCAAAATTAGGTGTGAACACAAAGTGTGTAGGGGTTGTGGAGGACCTTCCGGCCTCGACCACGGTGGCGTAGAGGACCTTCCGGTTGGCCGGCAGTGGTGGTTCCACGGTGGTCCGAAGGCGGCGGGTTCGGGCGGACCACTAGTAGATGCATGAAGAGCCGCTGATTCCTTTCCGGGCGCTTGTTGTTTTGCCATACGAGTTTCTTCAAGGATAAGTTGCGAATGGGTTTTGTGAAACGTTGGCAACGGATTCGATTGCTGAATGCAACTTGCAGTTGCGTTATATTCAGCAGGTAAATGTGACAAAATTTGAAAGACTAACCAATTATCGGAGATCGGAGATCGGAGAATCGACGCCCTTGAGTTGATTAGACAGGGCTTTCATGTGTTGACAATATGCGGATATACAAGCACAAGACGCTAATTTGCAGTTGAAAAATTCATGTTCCAAATAGATTGTGTGTGTGCTTACAGTCTTGAAAAATATCCTGAATGCGACCCCAGGCTTTGAGAGCGGTGTCGTGAGGATCAAGAATTTGAATAAGAATGTCCTTAGCTACCGTACTGTAGATCCATTGGAGAACCGTTGCATCAACTTGGTTCCAAAGAGCAGCATCTATGTCCGCCGGGCGAGGAACCTTAGCATCAATATGATCCAAAACATTATGTGCCTTGGCGGTGACACGAAAGAGAGTGACCCAGGATGCATATGGGGTGTCATGATCGAGAACAAGAGCGATGTTGTTCTTGATGTTGGAAATCCCAAGAGCGGAATGAAATGTTTGTTTCTTCTCTGTAGACATTGTAAGTGTGATGGAGGGAATTTAGAACTAGGGTACGCGGCGGCCACAGGAAGAGGGCGGCGCCGGCAACGTAGAGAGGGAGAGGCGGAAGCGTGAAAAAAAGGTGAAGAGGATATTAGGGATCGAAACCCTCTGATACCATGTGAGAATGAATGAATTCCCTTTTGGGTTTCCGTCGTCAAACGTCTCATATTAATAACGAATACGAGTTTACATAATTATATAGGGCAACCCTCTACTTACAATAAATACATAATTTATCTGCTAAGTATAAACGTATTGACTCTTAGTAATTTTTCCCAGAAATGTAAGCAAACTTACTATTGGGACGGACAAAATGTCTCGCCAAGGCAGAGTCCGCATGCGCCAAGGCTTGGGGCGCAGACGGACCTTGAGTCCGCCCCAAAGCTCACAGGTGGGGTGCATGCGGACTGCGCATGCACCCCATTTTATTATAACATAAACCAACGACGTTATTTGTAACTAATGCTGGTGTTGTCCAGCGGTTAGAATATCAACCATTTATCCTAGGGACCTGGGTTCAGTTCTTGTCCTATTACCAAGAATCAAACCCGGGTTTCTAAGGTAAAACGCAGATTTCCTAGCCGTTGGACTACGATGAACAGTCTTGGGAGTGAAGAAGGGTGGAGGAAACATGGTAGACTACGCCCGGTCGCATCTGCAATGTGCCCAGAGCGCAGTCCGTCTGCGCCTGGCTTGGTGCGGGGGCGGACTCCGCCTTTGTTAGCACGATGTCCGCCCCAATAATATCACTCAATGTAAGGCACCTTAACTGATTTTTCAATTTCGCAAATGACGTCACATAACTCCATTTAATCATACCTTAGAATTTTTCAATCAAATCATCTCCAACTCATTGATAACTTAACCACTCGATTAAATCCAAAATTAGTTCGATCATAAAAATTCCGAAACCCGGATGTTACAGTGATTGGTGGCTAACCTTTATACTTCGTGGAGTGCATTCTATGAGAGTAGCCCGTTTATTTCTCATGAGCTAGTGAAATCCTTTGAGAAGATGTCGATGAAGAAAAGAGGGTCCATTTGTGTACGAGGTGTTGTCACTAAGATTGCGAAGCATTTTGGAATTTGTTTGGAAATATATGTTTCTTTGCCCGCCCCTAAGCTCAACCTAGCTCTCTTCTAACTCCTATAGGTAGTTCAACATAAAGCATCATTGTAGGTGAGAACACAAAATTTGGGATCGACAGAGAAACTTGTATTGGATATCGACATTTCCATATAGGTCTACAAGTCTTTAAGACATTTTTTTTTTCTTTGAACATATGCCTAATATGAAATTCATCAAAGAAGAGAAGATTCAGTTTAGAGTTGGATAAAATCATCTTTACCTCCTATGGACAACTTGAGATGTATTAAAGTGCTTTGACGATACACAATTTATCATACTCAATTTCAGTCCTTTTGATTTTCATGTCGGTAAAAACGAAAAGTTTTAAATCCAACTTAAATATCCTTAAAATCTCAAACTTAACAGACGCTTTTATTTATTAGAATGAGAACTTACAAGGCTATATTTAGATTATATTTCTAATTTAATCTATAAAGTATATGTGTTTTCACCCTTATTATCATAAAATGACAAGACTAGATCGTAGACTAGAGACGTACAAGTCTGCAAATTAGCTAGGTGGTTTGTGTACAACAACCATTTTTATTATTGTGCACAATCCGGGCAATCACAGTATATAAATTGACTTTCTCATCAAAACATGTATATATGTATTTAGGGGGAATACAAAGAAGTAATCCTCAATGAGATAAACAAATGAACATCTCAAGTGAATCCAAATATCTCCAATCGATCAAAATAATGAAAAAAGTAGTAACAACAAACACAAAGACGAAGAAATGAGAAGTCAACAATATTGAACAAATGCACACATGAGGTAAATCAAGATTGATTGTTTGATTAAACGAGGCGATCAAATCTTGTAGCCATGGAAAGCCATGGAAACGAAGAGAGCGACGAAGCCGAGCACGAGGGAGGGGAAAGCAAGAGTGCCGGAGTTATGCTTGTGCTCGGTGGGTGCCGCTGCTGGGGCATGGACGTGGCCCTCATGAGCAGACGCTGCGAGCGCCAACACCAGGCAGAAAGCGACAAATGCGTAAGCCTTCACTGAAGCCATTTGATCAAGTTGGTGTATAAGCTCGAATTGATCAGAGAAAATTAATTAGATGTGATTAGATGATGTTTAGTGACAATATTTAGGGCAGTATTTATAGTCTTTACAGTTGACATTTTGGCCGGCTTCTTAGCTGGCTGGATTGATGTAGTCACAATTTGTAGAATTTAAATTACTTAGAACAAGTCTTTGGTGAGAGACATTTGAAATTAAATCAAACAAATCGTTGGTTGCAATAATTGACAAAAGTTTAATAAGATACGTTAAGTACTGAGTAGTACACCTTTCTGTACATGTACGACCACTACGTAGAGTATGTACTGCGTGAATCTTGCTGCTTCCAATTTAGAATGATATGATATGAAGATCGTTGCGTTATTATGAAGCCTGCTGTTTTAGCTCCATTATTTTTTGGGCAATTTTGGTTTTAATCCTCCTATAACTAAAAAATTGTTTATTGTAATTGTTATGATCACCAATTCATGACGAATTCAGTTCTTGTAATCTTTTGTTGATTGCATTCCAATACTAGTATATATCGTTAAGAAGGGAGACAAAAAATCATTAATGGAGGGTTTAAATTGCGGATTCTAGAAGACGTAGATCTAGAATAACCTATACGGTAAAAATCTTTTATGAAAAAACAAATTGGAGGGTTACAAGGATAATTTTCTATGGTTGTTTTATATCCTATCAAAGTGAATTTCGAACTTAATACTAAGCAAGTATAGTGATTAAGTAGGGGCAGAAGTTAAGAGAGAACGAAAGTAATTAAAGTGCAAATGAGATTAAATTATCAATTATATGTAACAAGGGGATTGTGATTATCAAAGTGACAAGACAAAAGCATATGAAATAAATAAAGATGATGATGATATTGAGAGAAAAATGCCACACTTGGTTAAATATCCATTTTCATACAAATTAGTTGATCATTTTTTAGAAGTCTTCAAGTATTTGTTCTCATCTTGATCTTATATATATAAATATATATATATATATATATATATATATATATATATATATATATATATATATATATATATATAGTAAGCCAACCCCCTTAATATAACTTAACAAGTACTTTAATTCGTAAATCTGCAAGATCAAATAACAAGTTAGCATTCGAACAAAGATAGAAAGATATATAAAAGATAAACAAACCGTTAATCTTAATTATATAGTTATATTCCTTTACACAAGACATTCACAACCCGTTTATGTCTATTATGTTTGCTACTGGATTAGTGACCCAAACCCGGAACCAACTAATCTTAGCATTTTGCATGAGATTAAGCCACTTAGTTGATCAAACTAGGTAGATAATAACATGCAAACAAACAGGCCCGGCCCAAAAGGGGGGACAACAAGGGCTTCCGCTCTGGGCCCATTTTTCATGGGGTCCAATTTAAAGCTTAGATATGTATTTATATTATATGAAGTAGAGATAAAACAGACCCAAAATAGCCCAAGAACACTAAAAAATAAACCCACAACCCATGTCTCCTCTTAAAATGAGCTGATTTTTAGTCAAAAAAAATGAGTTAAATAAAAACAAAATTCCACCCAACATTGTCCACTTATTCATGGGTCTAATTAAAAATTTAGGTGTTTTTTAGTTTAATTAAAGAATTTTGTATACATTAAGGGCCTCTAATTTTTATTTGCACCGGGGCCTCCGTTATGCAAGGGACGGCATTGCAAACAAAGTTAGAAATAAGGAATATAACACAAATATGACTTGAATATGAACTTCTATTAAAAAGAACTAACAACTAGCTTAATTGTATGAAAGCTTCAATCAACCCAATGTATCAAGGAGACTTTAGCACTCCATATAAAACTAAGAAAGGCAAATAACAAAGAGAGGTTTTGGATGTGGAAGAGATGATTCAAACACCATCCTAACATCTCTATTTATACTACTTAGGACACTAATTGTAGTAAATGAGCTGCCAAAACCGTCACCTTAATGGCCAAATAGTGAGAGTTTAAACAACCAAACTTATTAAGATTATTGCACAACCGCCGGCGCGGCGTCAGGGAGTCGCGGGTGCGGTTTAGTGCAAAGCACTTCATCTTCACCTTGGCCGCAGGTGAGGAATGGGAGGGCCGCAGGGGCGGCTTCTTTAGAGTTCTTGAAACGTTTGGACTCTTCACTTTCTGTCGTTAATACGCGGATGGGGCCTAGTGTCACCGCAGGGCGGTGACACAATCGTCACTGTGGGGGCTTCTCTGATCCGCAAGCAAGGGGCGTTGTCATGAGGCTTCATGCGGTGTCGCCTCGGGTGTTGGGCAAGGCCGGCGCGGGGGCGGTGACTTGAGGCTTCCAGCCGGTCGCCTCAAGTGCAACGCTCCTTAGCCGCAGGGGCGGCTAGCCAACAAAAACCTCATCTTGGTTTCTTCTTTGCTTCTCTTTCTCTTCCAATTGTTGCTAAATCCTTAGATATCTTCATGATCGACTTCTTCAACTGGATTTACACAGTAGCAACAACATACAACCAAAAGACTCTAAAAACATGCTAAAACTACCTAGATAAGATAGTGATTTCATCACCTATCAAATTCCCCCTTGCTTAGACTCTTACTCATCTCGAGTAAACATACATTCTATCCAATGTGAATCAAAAAGCCTCAGGAAGCATGATGAAGTAGAGAGGTAATAAAGCATGCAAAAGAGCAAAAATAAAAATCTATCAAAGTGATGTGAAAAGAGAAAAACTACTATCCTTATCTCTTCAAGAGTGGCCTACCCGGAATCCTTCTTATATCTCCTCTTCTTATGTCGCCAACGTCATAAAGATAAACCTATCAGTCAGATTTTTCACTCATTTTGCCAAGGCGCGCTTCTGGGTTTTCACCTTGTCACTCTTGTTTTTTTTCTATGATGATCTTACCAATTCTCACATCCCTCAAGTCCACTTTTGTACCAACCTAATGTTGGTCGGACTACCTTCTTTTTACCTAAGCCACCCTTTCGGGTTTTCGGTTTATCCAAGGATTTTCTATTGCCTTTGTTCAACTTTTTTTTTGGCATTTTCTCTCCTTTTTTGACATAATTTTATGTAATATCCGGATTTTTTTTTTCTTTTTCCGTTTATTTCCGAGTCATGCTAGACTTGACCATCTCAATCCTTGTGCACCATACCTAATTTCCTCAATTTTCAACTTCTATCATTTTATGTGAAGAGTTACCACATAAAATTCCCTTTTGTCTACTTCTGTGATTTTTTGTGAAGGCTTGATAAAATAAAATACTTAAAAAACACTTTGCAAGATTAAAATGAGATGGTCATTTGACAAGTTTTTGACAAAGCCAAGACAAGGCTTGACAAGGTCATGACAAGCTGATGACATGAATTATGACCTTAGTTTAGGATGCATTGAGGTAGATTTCCCTTTGTTTTGCATGCATAGACAAGGAAGGATAAGCTAAAGTCAAGAACTTGATTATTAACAAAGAAATTCACAAGCAGGGGCTTATTCTACTTTAGAATCAACCTTGAACCTAATAAACATGGGCTAGTCAAATTAAAGACCGATTGACGCCTTTGACGGTGGGTCGAAGAGAACTGACAAACTCAAAAACAAGAGCAAATCGAGTAGTGAAATTGTAATTAGAATAATCATTACAAGAATGAGGATATGGTACCTTATGTTCAAGAATAAGTTAACAGTTGTGACCAAAAAGAAAATTGCAAATGCATTAATCACGAGCGTTAGCAACCCCTTAAAATTTTTTAGGATAGATATTGAATCTTTTTTCACTTGTGCAACAATGTTGACATGATGGGATGTTATAACATTGGAGATTTTGGAAAGGTTTATCAAATTGATGGCGAGCCCTTTGAAATGTATGGAACATAGTTGATTGAATCCATAAATTGAATGTAATTGTGCTATAATTTCATGGAGTAAGACATAGACTTGGTCAAAAGGAAATTGCTTTTGATTGTGTAGTTTGATGATGAAGATTTTGCTCTAATATTTGGTTGTAGGAACTGAAAGGTATCCCAATGAGTCATGGTATTAGCTCGGAGAAATAAGGAGGGGGTGTTGGAGATGGCCAACAACACCTAAGATATATAGTATTGCAATTTCATGAGCAATTGATGATGCAAATATGTTGCATTGTCGGCTAGGTGATATAATACAAAGGGATGAAAATGATGAGTTTGAAATGTTTGTTATCATACATCAAGTCTATTGATATCGGATTTTGTGAGGATTGTGTTATAGAAACCTATTAGGGTGAGTTTTTCATAAGATGATAGGAATATAAAGAAGTAAAAGTTGAAGTTGGTCCACAATGACTTGTGGGGTCCGAAACTTATGTAATCTCTCGGCGGAGCTTCATGATACATGTTACTCTTTTACTACTCCACAAGGAAGGTATGGGGTCTACTTTTTGAATCTAAATATAAAGTCTTCAATGTTTTCAAAAAAGTGAAAGACCCTAGTAGAAATAGGGGTAGATCTCAATCTAAAAGGTTTAAGGTCGGATAATGGTGAAGAGTATGAGCTTTGCAAGTTCAAAGAGTTTTGTGTGGATATTGGCATTCAAATGAAGAAATCTTCGAAAAGAATCCGAACAATAAAATGATGTAGTAGAACTCATGAATATGACGTGAATGATCGTGCTAGGAGTATGAATATGAGGCTAAAGTTCGGACTTTCAAAGATGTTATGACTTATGAACATACGTGGTAAACGTTGTTGCGTTCCAAATTAATATAGGACCATCGACTACCTTGGAAAATGGCATTCCATAAGAGGTTTGGAGTTTTAAAGAGGTAAATTTATCCTTTTTTCTAGATATATGAATGTCTTGTGTATGTCCTTCTGGTTTTTGATGAGAGACAAGTTGGATGTTAAGTATATCAAATGCATATCCATTGGATACGGGGAGATGACTTCGGGAATCGTTTGGGAGAGAAAAATTGAAAGGTTATTCTCAACTGAGATTTTGTGACAGGTTTAAAAACGAATAGGAAAAATGTATCAGTTTTGAACTTGATGTAGTAGAGTTAGATATCTCTAACTCGAGTGGTAGAAAATTTGTTCGAATTGACTAGATGTTGTTAAGGAAGGATTGCATACTGAAATTTTGTTGTTTTGCAACACAACAAAATTTTTTGACAACTTTAAACCTTTAAGTTATTACTTGTTATTGTCTAAGGTGGTCACCTTATATTAGTTGAAGCTCTACATAGATTCATCTTCCCTTGGTAATTAAGTCAAATGTATGTACTATTGGATGAGGGTTTGACGGTCCTAAAACCTACCTGCAAGGATGACGTGTTTAGTTGTAGTAAATCAAGTATCAAATTCACAATGACTACGCCTGCATTGGTCGAGGCAATAAACAAATATACTAAGCTAAAGGGAGAACATATATGGTTGTAGGAATCACTTAATAAGAAAATAGAACAATTGCAATCATAAACAACAAGGTGTGTGAGATTATATCTTTAGAGATGAGAGGTCTAAGGAATCAAGTATCCCCACTATAATGAATCAATATGCAGCCATGTACATGAATAACATGAACTTCAATTAGCAAATATGTAGGTAACCATCTTAAAATAGTCTTTGGCATAGAAAAACAAAGACCGTGTTAACTAACTAGATTGCGCTCTAAGCCAACAATTGTGTCAAGTAAATAGGAAACCTCGTTGAGAACTTAAAAAACCGAAAAATTCCAAGAAAATCTTCGCTTCTAGTGATCAGCAAGAAAAAATACAAAGACCAAAACTTTCTACGATAATTAGAAATCTTTGAGGTAAAGATAAAGTGCTACTCTCAAAACCAAGTTCTTCCAATTCTTTCCCATAAAAACAACCCATTTTTAGCGGTAAACCAACTTTATCTAAAACCTTTTTACAAACGTCATTTCTTTCGAAGGTAAATAGAAGGTAAAAAAATAAATACAATTAGAAGAAACATATACTTGATGATATTCGTTCAACTACTCACATACACAGTCACAACTAATTCATCATAGGCTTCAACGAACCCTTAGATCAAAGAGACTTAGCCGGACATGGATCAATGAAAGAAATCATATGAAAATAATAGTCTTTGCATACAAAAAACTCAAAGTATAAAGCAATAATACGACAAAGAAAAGCTAACCATAATTAGGGTTTGAATCCGGAGTCTGGTTGTCTACCCTAGAAGTCTGAAAACGAGAAATATATCGAAATAACTCCAATCCAAAATACACAGAAGAAGGCCCAACAAAAGATGGAGAATAGATCATAAGTTCAAGTGTGCCGCCGAAGTCTAGACGGCATGAGAAACGACATGTTGTCTCACAAGTTGTTTGGACTTGGCTCTCATACATGGAGTTTCTACATAGATCGAAAATGCCTCAAAGCAGGCCTTGAACGCCTGAAATACGAAACAATTGGAAGTAGATACCGAAAACATAATATGAACGCATTCTCAATTATACGGACGTATATCTTGCTTAAAAGAGGTGTAAAATGCTTTAATAAATGGGGAAAAACACGTATATTTCGATGCTATCAAAACACTTCATACTTAATATTTGCTTGTCGTCGAGTGAGTTATAGGAAAAAAATTTCCCAGTTCTACAAAAAGATGAAAAATGAGTTAAGAATCCTAAATAGGACAAGGGATGAAGATGTTTTGAGGTGGACATGATTGCTTTAACGTGGAAGCTTTAACGTTCCTTCAAAGGTCCAAACCTACATTTGAATGGAGGCTTGCAAACAACTCTATTGTTGGAGCTAAAGTGTAGAGGCAAATATTGTTGATGACTCTATTGCGAGGGGCAAGAAGAAACTTTTGAGAATAGTTTTGTAGAAGATCACAAACTAACCCGGGTTGAATTATACAACAAACATAATTCAAAATTATTATATTTTAATAATGAATAATTGCCAAACTATTATGTCAGATATTTTTGTAAATTAAACAAAAACATAAGCATAATGACTAAATGGAATGTGTAGTAAATATACACAAACGAATTTTATATCTTCTATATGAAGTGATAATTATATATTTTTTGAGTTGATTGAGCTAATAGGGTAACTTATTTTGCTAGAATACAAACAAGGTCCCTATTATTTATTATTTTTCAGGAAAAAAAAAATAAATTAAACTATTTAAATGGAAGTTATTATTTAAATGGAAGTTATCTTTTATGGTAAAATATATTTATTAAGCACAAAATTAGCACAAAATACGAACCGGTTAAAGATGGTAACCGACAAAAGATTCCATTAGTAAATATTCCAAAATTTTCGCTTTTTAATTGGAACCAAAATTAAAAAAAAACACTCTTTCAAACGGAAGCTTCTCTCGCCATAGTCAGAGTGTACAGAGTGTTCAGAGTGTTCGAGTTATCGGCGACGAAAGCTTCTCTCAACAATCTCATTCAATCGTACGTCTATTAATTGTTCGTCTTCCATAGGTAATAGGTATCAATTGCTATGATGCTCAGACACTTCTAGAAGGCGACGTGTCCGGTGTTCTGCCGTGTCGGATACGGAGAAACAACAGGACACGGCTCGGACACGGTCAAGACACGTTTCCAAGGTAGGACACGTCTAGGACAAGGCGAGGACGCGGATTCTGTCCGGTCAAAAGACACTGTCAACGAAAGTTTACCTTATTTTTTAAGGCTATAAAAAAATATTTTTAAAAACATAAATAAAAACTGATTTACCGAAATATATTTTCTTCTCTCCCATTTTTTTCCGACTAAACCTAGCCCCACATGGCCACGTACGAGATTGTGGTTGACGGAAGTAGGACACCGATCTTCTTCTTCAGCTCTAATGTTGAAATGTTGTTCCGCCGACCGACTCTTCTCTTCATTTTTCTTATGATTTTATAAGTTAATTTTGAATATTTGATTAATAATTTATTGTGTAATCTTTCTTTATTGAATATTGACCGTGTTCTTCTAATTTTTTCACTCTTTATAATTTACAAATATTTATTATTGTTTTTCTTGGTTGATCATGTTCGGTTGTTGTTAATTTGCAACATGAATGGTTCATTCTTCCTTTTTGATACTAAGTATGTTTCTTTCTATCTATGTTTTGTAAGACTTTAAATGTTTGTTTCTAACCTTTTGTTTCGGTTATTTTGTTATCATGTTAATATGTTTATCTATTCATATATCATTGATTTTTTTCATATATGTGTATCTCATTATGATATAAGAATTCTATATTTCAATATCTTTAAAATAATATATTAATTGTTTTACTCGCCGTGTCCCATTTTCCTATACTTTTGAGATTGCCGCTTCCCCGTTTCTCGCCGTATCCGTTTCCCGTATCCGTGCATCATAGATCAATTGTTTTCAAGGATATTCCCAATACCAAATATCCCCCATTTTCGCCATTCAAGTCATTCTTCATCCTCAACATTCAATCAAGAACTCTAATCACCATCGACCTCAATCAAAAGCCAAGGCCGATCAAATAAATTGCCAAAACAATTGTTGCAACAGTGGCGATAGATTGAGCGTGTACAAGAGCGTACTCGATATGCTCACAATGATGACGTACACACTTACGTCATCGCCTTCAACCCCGCGCTTTGAGGTTTTCTACGCAATCTGCAAGATTCAGTTGAGAATGATGAAGTTCAATCGAGTTTTCAACGGTCGTCTTCAACAAGTATAAGTTAAAGAATGATTATGTACATACGTTGCTGATTATGTACATATGTTGCTGCAAAAATATTACTAACTAACTATATATATATATGTACCAAATATGTATTTTGTGTACAGTTGGATAGGGATTTGATGATACGCAGACATATTTTTTGTGTGCATTTAACATGATGTCGATTAGAATATGTACAAGTTTTGTGTTTGCATGTACATATGTTTGCAGTCTCGGGTGATTATGTACATATTTTGTGGGCCGTCACGATTGCTTTGGGAGGAAGGATTCAATTAGACTGTCTTACGTTATCTTCCCCAATGCCAGAAGATGGGGACCAAAAACGGAAGGTGCTTTCAAAAGAGAGTCTGTCTCGCATGAGGAATCTAATCAAAGAAAGTAAATCAAGACCGTTTAAGGGCAGGGCTCCCTCTTTGTAAAATGAGCGATTGGCTCACTTCTGTCAGCGTCTTCCTTTTTTCCCTCACATTCTAGCATTATTTCAAACTATCCTTGATAGCGGCTGGGTGGGCTGACTCTTATAGTTTTCTAAATCCTCGGCAGGGAAGGCCATCTGTGAAAATTTTCCTGACTAACTATATATGTACATATGTGTGCAGTCTTTGCGATTATGTACATATGTTGCTGCAAAAATCTTATCAGATAAAAGCAAGTTGAAAATGACGAACATTTCGGATAATATTTTGATTTCCTTAATAAATGGAGATATTTTGATTTCCTTAATAAATGGAGAAAATGATATTTACTTTCCCATTTTGTAACAATTAGTTACTTAATAGAAAGAAAGATATTCTGATTTCCTTAATATCCTCTTTTTGTTTTAATAAATCTTTTTATATAATATAGAGTAGCCTATTTTATAAACATTTTTTAAGTTGGAGTTTTTTATATGCTCATAATTACAAAACATATCTAGTCTCCCATTTTACCTTATATTTATTAACATAACTCATAGGGATGTTAAAAGACCCATAAAAAAAACTATCCTTTAGAGATTGAATATCACTTTTTATCTTTGTGCTATAATAATAATCAACCACGTTGTACATTGAGATTATGAATAACAATTGTAGAAATGCTGCAGAATTCTAGGTACACGGCGATGGATTCACAAACGTATGGTGCATTCGAAGTACGTTACGGGTTTGAAACCATGGAAAAAGTAAAAAAAAAAATATTAAAAAAATTCTTTGACACCGTGTTATCGTTTTATTTTTGTTAGAATTTACAAAGAAAAATTATTAAGGTTTCGGAACTCGTAACCGTCACTGTTACATATTCCAAATATGCCGTGCTTCGGAATGGAATATATGAAATAAATATGTAATTAATCGGAAAGAAGAAAAAAAGTCATACTAAGATTTTTTTTTTCAAAATAAAAACAAAATGAAAATAAATTCTAACATCACAAACAAAATTTGTTCGGAGAAGAGGAAGAAATCCTACATCACGTGGCATTTAGAAAAGAATAATACAAGAGGATACGAAAGCGACGATTCCAAAGACGGCCAAGGACGGCGAACGTCCCCTATTGCCCTCAGAATTCGCTTGTTTCCGTTTCTTGGCTTTCTTTCCCTTATCGGATCCACTGCTATTCTTCAACGTAGGAGACGGCGGCTTCTTCCCTGAATTTAAAACCGACGGCGACTGTTTCGCCGGAGGGTTGCCTTGCACCACGGCCCGAGAAAGCTTCTTCGTTCCCTCGGAAAGGTCGAGAATGCTGATCACTGCCATGAGTAACAAGCAGAGGGAAGCGATTCGCTTGGCTCTCGCCGGAGAATTAGCCATCGGAATTGATTGATCGATGTCTTGCAGAGATCAGTATATATAATATATATGTGCATTGATTTACGCTCGATTGCTGATCGATCGGCGTATGTCACGTGCATTGATGATTCGAATTACACTGTTAAAGGAAAGGGATTTTGTGGGTGACTGCCCACTTTCTTCGCCGGCCGGCCAGAGATTTTAATTGAGAATGCTTCAAGGGAACTTTTGACGCCTTCGTGAGTACTCCAACCAGGCATCTGCTAAGCTTCAATTTACACGTAAACTATTAATGCTTTTAGCTGGTTAAAGATGTGTATGGATGAAAAACATCCAGCACGTACTAATGAAGGTTACAGCTAAAATTCATACAAGAGAATCGGTGTTTCTAAATTAAATATATAAAAGTTTGATTTTTTTATTTTCAAAATAAAATATAAAAATTGATTTTTTAAAACTTTTTTTTATAATTTTTTTTTAAAATCTTTTTATTGCATCTTCGTTGCGTCTTTCATAGTGTTTTCTTAAACGTTATGTGTGACCTTATTTCCATGACGTTTTTCTTAGTGTTTTACCAAAGGTTATTAATGACCGTATATCCATAATCTTTGAAGAAATGCTATTAATGTTCATTTTCTATAGCGTTTGCTAAAACGCTATTATTGGCCCACTTTTTTTTATGACGGTTGCACAAATGCTATAAATAACTATAATCATATAATAGTGGGCTCTAACATAATGTTTATAAATACGTTGTGACTCTATATTATAGTGTTTTTTAAACGCTGTAAATATTGCTTAATGGTGTATGTAGTGAACAATCAATTCACAATAGAATATAAATCATGTTATGTCGGGGACAAATGGACAATTCTGTTTGGCTCTCACAATATGTAAAATATGAAAGACATGAGTGACTCAGTTCTTGCATTTTGCCATCAACACTTGGAAGAGCAAATAGTAATAAAGGGATCCATATTTAGCTCTCTCATTTTTCATAAAATAACAAAAAAAAAAAAACTTCCATAACTCTTGATACATATATATCCAAGGGATAAAGATCATCATTAACATCACGTATCATTTATGCAATCAAACTCTTCATACTTTAGAATGAGAGAAATTAGCAAGACATATATTATTGTAAATTCACAACTTTATTAATCGAAATAAGGGACCGGGAGCCGATTGACAAGGGGTGGTCGACTGATCGACATTGTAACCCAAACCCATCTCTAAAACTTTTGAATGGAATCTGGATAATAAAAAAACACTAGTGTTGGACACGCCTTATTTATAGAAGAAATTATAGCCTTGTCCTCGTATGGTCTACATATCTTATCTAAATCTACCAAACTCTATATTATAACTAAAAGGTAAAAATGTCGAATGAGCATGATAAAAGATAGCCTAAAATAAGAAAAGGATAAAAGATGGAAGATAATCGTCCATAAGCATATCCATTATGGGATCGGTGGGGCCTAGTCGGCCAAGCGGTAAGTCCTAGTCATCTGATCAATCAAAAATGCAAATGATTGATTTTCTCTGAAGAAATGGTCACGTGCTCGGACAATATGCTGGTGATCGGCCGATTGGTGGTTGGTGGTCGGCCGATTGCCTCCAAAGCTTCGAGAAAATCTATGTCTTTCACTTTCGGATTTCAATCAATTACGTCCTGACCTCGGATTTCTTGAACACAAGAAGAACCTTAGTGTGTTGAGGTCATTCTTTCGTAAATAGGTCTATTTTACCTCCGGAAATGCTTAGAATGCATGGAGTGTCATTAACACACCGGTAGATCTTCAAAACACAAAGAGGAGGAAATATGCCAATAAACAATGCAATTATACCCAAAAAGCTTAAGAGATGGATAATAATGAGGGTAAAAAAGACGCTAAAATATATTTTATCAAATCGAAATGAATTCCTTAATCCAGCCAATAATAAATTTTTATTCAACCTTGTCATACATACGACTTTTCCATATCTAACTTCATGGCTATGAAACCTTCTTTTTATTTTTTGGATTCGTAATGATGAAACATGAGCTATGAGGATCTTATCCTAGATAAATCGGTTTGTTACAAAAGCTCATTGTATAAAATGGATTAATTTGGGAATGATTAGTTTTAGTCTAGTTGTTAGGATCTTAGGAATAACTTATAAAAAGTGAAATATAAACTAATATGTTTATAACGGGTTTTTTGGTTGCGGGGGTTGTTATCTTACGGGCTGGCTATAAAAGTATGCTTACAGTTTATGAACTTTTCTAGGTATGAAAGTTTTTGGTAGCTCTAATACCTAAATGGTATGCAACTACAATATGTCTAAGGAAAACCCTCTCTACTGTTCACAAAAGGAAAATCCTCATTCATGAGGAATCAAAAGGGAAAATCCTCATTCATGAGGAATCAAAGGGAAACCCCCTCTTTTCTTATCTTCTCAATCTCTTACAAGAATGGGACAACTCCCAAAATCAATAAAAAGGGAAAACCTTTTCATCTAATTCATCCCGCTCCTTCTTCAGATGAAGAAAACAAAAATTGATTTTTTCTGCTTTCACCAATGGCGGAACACTTTCTAAAAAAAAAATAAAAAACAAAATCAGAAATGGTAGAAGTTACCACTCAAACTGCTTCTGTTTTTATTAATCAATTAGTCTGCTGGAGCTTCACCTCCGCTTGATCCCACCTCGCGAGTTAACCTCGCTTTTCCGTTCCCTTAAAACCTCATGTTTTTTTGTTTCTGAACAAACTTGTTGTTTGGGTTTCTTCCGAACTATCAATTACACTTAAATCAAGCTCTAAAGCCTTTAATCTTTACAAGATTAAACAAGTTCAACTGATTTCAAATTCCATCTAAATCAGTTTGCCTTTGAAAGGAAAAAAAAAAGAAGAGAGGCTTGGTCGGCTCATGAAATCCACACAATCGAAGAAAAGAAGTAAGGAAGGAGTTGATTCTCCCGTTTTCAAAAGAGACTTTTCCGTGAGTCTTCTTCACCATGACCGGCTCTGATATGGTGATGGCCGCTTCTCCCCCTCTTCTAATGGCCGCTTCTCACCCTTATCCGCTTTTCACCCTCTTCTGTAACCCTAATATGACATTGTTTGATTTTAATAAACAAACCTTTGGTCCACCGTTTCTTTTGTTGGGCATTGGGCTAGTCCTCTCTTAGCCCATCCTTTACTTCCATTAAAATTTGATTTAACAATCCAATTTTTTGTTTCTTCCCCTACCCATTACGTGTCTCCAAATGGTCAAAACCATATACATAAATTTTTATCATACAAGCACACCAAAAAAAAAAAAAATTTATCATACAATAAAAAAAAAAAGGAATATATTAAGATACTTATATATAAAAAAGCTAATAAGTCCTTGCTATCAAAATAAATTAAATTTGTGGCGTAATCCGTCCAGAGGATATTAGATCTCCGATATAACCCTTTCGGATCCGTCTTTACTACAAGGTCTTCATAACCTATTACAATTTATGACGTAACCCGTCAAGCCATCAAAATGTTCTAAATCCATGTTTATATTAACAAATTGATCATTAAATGAGAGTCTTCGCTTCACATTGTTTGGTCTGATGGTTTCGGGTACGCTTTGTCATGAGCCTCTTTTGGAAGAAGTGTTGAATCGGTTCGTGAGAAGGAGTCGTGGACAGGTGATCGAAATCTGAAGGCTCAAAAGAAGAGTCCAAATCTGAGGTTTCCACCGGTGGTCCCTGGGAGTTGTTCTCTGCACTGCTTCTACATCCACATTCTCATTGTGCTTCCTTACCTTGCTTGCCAGTCACTTCCCTTGGTGCTCCTCATCCACGGCTCGTTGTTGTCGAAGTTTTTCTTTTGATATGTTTGTTTTTTCTTTTCTTTCTTCTTGCTTGTAATGGTTCTCTCATGACGGTTAGTCCGTCTGCCGGCTCGTTCGGCCTTTCGATCCATTAGACGGTGTATCGTCTAATGCATCGGACCGCTTTCCTTTTTCAA
>BSUD01000002.1:18514871-18543937 GCA_033239045.1 Fagopyrum esculentum
AAAAAAAAAAAAAAAAAAAAAAAAAAAATACAATATGTCAATATTTTTTAAAATAGCCCATCAGCTGACTCCATTGATCTATTGTTTTGAATATCAAAGATAACATCTTTTATCTCTATTTGGAAAACTGAATTGCTTAATTATTTTTTTATTTCCTCGGTAATTTTTTGTGAATATTTATTTATTGCATTGATATCTATGTCCGAGGGTTTAAACTTCCGAAATATAGGTTTGGATTTCTTATGAAACTCGGCCATAATCTCATTGTTTATACATTTTTGGATTCCATATTTTGGAAAGATCAAACTAATACTTTTATAGTAATAACCTTTCATATTTTATTACTAACATTTATATTTTATAATATTAATTTAAAATCCATAAATTTGTATCACAAGAAACTTTTTTTTTTGCTCGAACACAAATCAATGAGTCAATGACTAAGGACGTGTTTGATAACCCGAAATTTTTGTTTAGTTGAAGTTTTTTGGATACATTAAACTTTTATAGTATCTATTGCTTTGTTTACATAAAACCTTTGTAAAATTTATTATTTCTAATGAAAATCTAATTGGGGTTTTGTAGGAGAAGATTTATAGATAAATTTATAAGAACACACACATTTTTCACCTGTATTCTCAACTTGGATGAACGAGAGGTGGAATTAGTGGGCTGCATAAGGACACACATATGTTCCAATCTCTCATTCATACACATAGACTTATTGATATTGGCTTTTTAAGTTTTGAGTTTACGTGGAGTAGAGGCACCGGACCAAATCGCATTGTTTCTAAATGTTTGGACCGGGTTTTGATGAACAAGGAAGCTAGACTAGAATGTCCTGATGCTACAGTTCATCATTTAACTCGATATTCTTCTGATCATTCACCTCAACTTTTTTGCTTCTCTTCCCTAAAATGTGTGAGATCTAAGCGTCGACCTTTTAAAATGGAAGCCACTTGGTTGACACATGCTGATTTGTCTCTATGGTTAAGGGTGTTTGGTCATCTCATGAAGAGGTAAGTACTTCTCTTTCTTTATTAAAGTCTAAGCTTATTACTTGGAATCGTCGTGTGTTTGGTAATGTTTTCCGCAGAAAACAAGAGATTTTGGATCAGCTGAAGACTACGCAAAGCCATCCGCTTTTTGCCACATCTCAAAAAATTTTAGATTTGAATAATAAGCTAGTTGCTAAAATGGAGATTATCCTTGAACGGGAGGAACTTATTTAGCTCCAAAAGACGCGTGAAATGTGGTTGACGGATGGGGAAAGGAACACTTCATTTTATCACTTATCCACAATTATTAGACATCGAAGGAACAAGATTGAGGGTCTTATTTTGGATGATGGTCATTGGGAATCTGATGATGTGAAACTTGAGGAACACGCTACTAATTGGTTTCGGCATATGTATCGTTTATCTAATGTTGACGGTATGGAATGAAGCAGTGTTGATTTTACTTATCCCGTCTTAGATGCCACTGATTGGAGTAGATTACAAGGAGAGCCGAATGAGTTGGAAGTTTGGAGAGCAGTCAAGTCTATGGGAAAATATAAGGCTCCGGGTCTTGATGGCTTTTAACTAGTCTTTTATTAATGGCGTTGGAACATTGTGGGGAGTTCAGTGGTAGCTGCAGTACAAAAGTTTTTGGCAACTAAACATCTTCCAGAAGGTCTCAATGATATGCTCCTTTGCTTAATTGCAAAAGTGGGAGTGCCGGAGAAAATTAGTCAATTTCACCCAATAGCTTTGTGTAATGTCCTATATAAGATCATTGTGAAGGTGATGGTCCAGCGGATGCAAGGAGTGATGGGTGATCTTGTAGGTCCTACTCAGGGAAGTTTTATTCCGGGTAGAATTATTCAAGATAATATTATTCTCATGCAAGAAGTTATTCATTCAGTTAAACGTAAGAGATCGGGATGGAAATGGATGATCATGAAGCTTGATCTAGAGAAAGCTTATGATAGATTGAATTGGAGCTTTGTTATTGATTCTCTTAGATGGGCGGATTTTCCGGAGGATTAGATTGTTATGATTATTGAGTGTATTACATCGGCAAGCGTGCATGTCTAGTGGAATGGAGAGGTAGCACAACAATTTATTCCTCAAAAAGGTTTGAGAGAGGGTGACCCTTTGTCTCCGCATCTTTTTATTATTTGTCTTGAGAGATTGAGTCATCTTATTAATGAAGTAGTAAGATGCAGGGATTGGTTACCTATTCGTTTATCTAGAAGTGGACCTCCGTTATCGCACAAGTTCTTTGCTGATGATATAACTCTTTTTGCGGAGGCATCGTGCTCACAAATTCAAGTTGTCAAGAAGATTATTGAGAGATTTTTCATGGCTTTAAGTGAGAAAGTAAATGTGGAAAAATCACGTATTTATGTTTCACCAAATGTTACCGAGGAGTTGCAGAACCGGATTGAGAGTTGGAGTGGTGTTACAGTCACTTCAGATTTGGGAAGGTATTTAGGCATGCCTATCTTGCAAGGGCGTATGTGCGGCAGAGACTTTCAGTTTATATTGGAAAAGATGCAATCTAGATTGAACGGATGGACAAGAAGGACTTCGAGTTTTGTTGGTAGAGTGACGCTTACCCGATTAGTGCTTATGTCCATACCCCAAGATACGATGTCGACGGTCATTCTTCCACAAGGCATTGCTAAACAAATTGACAAGTTTTGTCGTGATTTTATAGTAAAATGGAGTGATGTTTGTAAAACAAGGGGGCATGGAGGATTAAGGCTCGTGCATGCTGTTGTTTTGAACAGGGCTTTCGCTGGGAAATTAGCATGGTAGTTTGTTACCACTACAAAGCCATTGTGGGTCGATGTTTTCAAAGCTAAGTATCTGGGTACACCGAGGTCTACTATTGGACCTAAGTCTCATGCTTGGAAGGCTATACTTATGGGTTTAAGTATGATAATTAACCAGAATGTTAAGATTGTAATAGGTGATGGGCTTAATACGTCTTTCTGGCTGGATAAATGGCTTGGTTCCAAACCGTTGAAGGAATTGCGTGTCGAACCATTACGACTATGGAAGAGCGGTTAATTGTTCGATCGTTTTGGGCTGCAGATGGCCATTGGTGTTGGTATGAGCTTGATGATCTGTTGCCACAGGAGGTTCGCTCTTCTCTTGCTTCAGTTACTGTTGACCCGTCTAAACAGGATGAGCTTTCATGACCCTATTCGCAATCGGGTTTATATACTATATAGTCGGGGTGTAGTATTATTTCGAAATCCATGAAGTTCTAGTTTGCAGATAGGGAGCTATTTCATTGCTTATGGAGACTGTGTGGGCAAGAGAGAGGAAAAGCTTTTTATGGCATGTTTTATGTGGAGGATGTTTAACAAATTGTGAACGGTTCAGAAGGCACATTACCATGGATTAGTCCTGTAAAGCTTGTAATGGAGTATCAGAAGACCTCATACATGTTTTTAGGGATTGTCCAGCGACGTTCCAAATGTGGACCGATCTTAAGGTATCTTCTATTGGTTCAAGATTCTTCAACATGCCTTTTAATGCATGGGTTAGAGGTAATATCTTAAGACCTAGTTGTTATAATATAAATTATGCGTGGTGTGATATTTTTGCAGAAGGGCTATGGAGCATTTGGAAATGGAGGAAGCGGCTGGTTTCCGTTGACATTATTATGCCAAATAAGATTGCATTTGTTATTCAGAAGACAAAAGGATTATTATGCAGCATGCAAATCAAAGACTCCAAGTGATGTAAGTAGATGTCAATAAACTATTATGGTCTCTTGGTTAGCACCTACGCATGGGTGGGTTAAGGTGAACACAGATGGAGCAGTACGCAGTAGCGGAGCATCAACGGCTAGTTGTGTTATTAGGGACCACGATGGTGTGTGATAACGAGGAGGTGTTCACAATATTGGAACATGCACTGTTCCTGTTGCAGAATTGTGGGATGTTGCAATGTTGCGGAATTGTGGGGTGTTGCAAATGGGCTGAAATTAGCTTGAGAATCTGAAGCGCGACAAGATGCGCGGAGATCACCGACTCTCCTTTCTACCAAAAAAATTAGATAAATTTATGAAATAAATAATTTAAATACTTTTATAATGTAAGAGTTGTGATTAAAAGGTAAAATGGGAAGAAGAAAAAAATAATAATCTACTCAAAAGCTACCTCCATTAACTTTTCAAACCTCTTAAAAAAAAAAGAAAACTACACAAAACTACCCTTAATTATTACTCTTTTGCAAAAAACCACCCTCTGTATATTTTAGCATAAAACCATCCTTAATATTCATATATTTGCAATAAATCACCCTTATAAATTGTTTTGCATAAAACCACCTTTAATTTTTACGGGTTTGCAACTAACCACACTATATTGTTTTAAATTACATCAAATAATTTAAAATTGAAGCATTGACAAGGTAAATTTTCATTATTATATTAAATTAATATTAATATCATAATTAGTTTCAAACTTTCAACTGTTTAAAACCTTTTCATTTAAAAAATTTTCATTACTATTTTGAAATTTTTTTTAACCCATAATTTTTTTTTGTTTTTTTAAAATGAAAATAATGGTAACAATGTGATTATTGGTCAGCTAAAACAAGTAAAATTTTATAAAAATAAATTAAATCCGGTAACAAGTCATCATTTAATCAGAATTGAGGTTGTAATAGAATTCATTTTGTATTCGTGAGTTTGTATGTAGTTTAATAATTTTAAAATTAAATTATTTTTTGTATATAGGTAATAACTTATATTATTATTTTTTATTATTTTCTATTATAAATTGTAATATTTGACCAAATTATCGAAACTATTAATGGTATTAATATTAACAATGTAAACATATATTGACTATGCTTCAATTTTAAAATATTTGATTTAATTATAAGTAGTATAGAGTGGTTAATTGCAAACGTTTAAAAATTAAGGGTGGTTTTATGTAAAAAAATATTATAAGGGTTGTTTATTGCACATAGATGAATATTATGGGTGGTTTCATGCTAAATTTTTTATAAAGGGTGGTTCTTTGCAATATCGTGATTATTAAGGGTGATTTTGTGTAGTTTTCTCGAAAAAAAAACTCCCTAAAAATATGACCTTCTAAAATCCAAAACTCCACTCTAGGCCGAACGGCCCTAATACTCTGCAAAACAAATTTCCGGTTTAGGCCGAAACACATGTTGTGTCCGGTCCAGGGACATACAAAAATTTCGGTTCACAAAACACACATAGGGAGGCTTTTATTCGCATATTAACTCCGTTACTACCTGAGTGCCTGTTCTCCGCCGCGTGCTCACTCCTATCCCTCTTTCTCTTCACTGCAAATTCACAACTCTCATCCTCTTCCTATGATGTCTGCTTAATCCAAACCAATTCCAATGGCTTCCTCATTTTCTTCCACCCCATCTCTCTCATCTCATCCTCAGGTATTCTCTCTCGCTTTCATGTTCTTCTCGAATCCTCTTTTTATGTTATCCTTTTCTTTTTTTAACATTATAACAAAAAACGAAACACAATTTGCTAATTTATGTAAAAACTTAAGATTTAATCTTCTTTTTCTGATGTCCAGATTGTGTTCCGAACTCGGAATCGCGCTCTCCGAGGTCAATGGGAGCGGCTTTTGTTGTTTCCTACTAGAAAGAGCGGTGAAGGATGCTTCAGACTCCGAAGTGTTGTCGTTAGGGCTGCTTCTAGTGATCCCAGCCAACGTTCTTCAGCTAGGCGTAAGGTTTATCGACAGTCTCAGGGTGAATCCGCATTGCCGATTGCTCCTTTTAAGCAGATTGCTTCGTTTGCTGTGCCTGCTGGATTGTTACTGGCGGCTTCTTTTGGTATACAACTCACTATCTTTCTTGTTCGGTAAATTGTGTGGAGTAGAACATTGGTTTGGGGATATAGTCGATTGTTGTGGATTGGTATATCATGGATTTGGGAGGTATGAATGTTTAAGTTGGTAGGGGAGAAGTTGAATGGTCAAGTTTCCTGATGCTGATCATTTTTAGAATACTTTCACTGTCTGCTGGACTATTACTTGAGTGTTCATACGGCATACAAATCATTCACTTCTGTTGAGATGTGTGGAAATGTGTCACATGAACAATATGGTACTACATGAACTTAATAAGTCCTAGCGCTACTCCTATTTTCAATTGGTTTTAGGATGGACCCCAGACGCTTGTGTAGGTTCACTTTACGATGGAACAACAAAGGCTTGATCGTAGGAGTCTTTTTAATTTCGTAGGCCTGAGGGGGAATGGTTAGGCTTTTTTGTTTCTGGTTCTGTTTAGTGATATCACCTTTTTATTTTGTTGGATTGGCTGTAATTGTAATCATAAATTGCTAAACATTTAGAATACTTTTACTAATTTAAGTTTCAGCTGACAGTTATATGGAAGTTAGTGGGTAAAATTCTTGCACCCAAGGAGACAAAAACAGTATCAATAGAAAACAAAGCTGCCTCTTCTCCAGAACTGAAGTGGTCATTTGCCTCGGGCACAAACCTGATAAGTGATCTTGGTGGAAAGATAGAAGGTGATTCAAAGAAGAAGCTAAATGAGTTTTCTAAAGAACTCAGGGCATATAGTAGTGTTGATATGTCAGGTATGATATACAGAAATTATTGTTTCTTAATTCTTATACAACAATTTGTAACTTGATCTCTGGTTATTTTTTTTCTTAAGCAGTAATAATTATACTCTTTAGAATTACATGTCATGCTTGACTGTGTATGTCGGAGCTGACTATTGCTTCTATGGTTTCTTGCCTTTGGATTACATGCTTCTGTGTTTATTTTAAAGCTTGTGTTTCCTTGGTTGCTTTAAGAGTACTGATTGACTTATTGTCGAAATAACTTTGTGGATAAAAACGATCATGTTTCTGTTTTCTGTATTGCCAGGTAGGAAGTTTGGTGATGAAGGATTATTCTTTCTTGCTGAGAGTCTGGCATATAATCAGGTCAGGTTTTAATCCTCTTCCTTTGCTAGAGTATGTGTTTTTGGAGAAACCATTAACAGATTACAGGCTTACAGCTCCGCCTGTGAACATTTCACAACTTCATCCTTTCGGTAGAGTGTGGATGATTGCCTTTTTCGGTTATTATGTTGCAGTAGATAAACAGCCTTGAAGAATTTGAATATGTGTTTTCCAGGTTGCAGAGGAAGTAGATTTTTCTGCAAATGTAATTACATCAGCTGGAATAAAAGCTTTTGATGGCATTCTTCAATCAAATATTGCTTTGAAGAGTTTGAATCTTTCTGGAAATCTTATTGAGGATGAAGGAGCCAAGGTTAGCTTGCTGACTTTTATTGAAGTGCGGTCACTTTGATTGCTTTATCAGTCTCTGGTGAATCAGTTAGATAAACTATACGATCCATTGAACTAGTGTCAATCAATTCTCTGTTGTATGAAAGTGGATCCCTATGAGACACTTTTGAGGAATGAACATCGACAGAGTTTAATTTATACTCTTTAACAACACACGGAGAATGTCAAAATGATCTTTTGAACTTTGTAGGGAACATCCAAAGTGTGACAATTCGTTTAGTCCTGCCGACAACTTTTTAAATACTGCAGCATTGTACCTTGTATATATCTGCATTATTTCTGGCCACGAGATATAGCCCTCCTTTGGACTAGACCCATTCATCCTTTTGTATTTCTCGATTACAGTGCTTGTGTGATATACTGGTGAAGAATTCTGGCATTGAAAAGCTTCAGTTGAATAGTGCTGGCTTGGGAGATGAGGTTAGTCTGTCATTGAATGAAGAATCTCTTTGGTTTGTCTCCTGTTTCAAAGTACCTAGACAGTTTTTAATTGTTTATATGCTAAATGCCCACTTCATCATGCAGGGTGCAAAGGCTATTGCAGACTTGTTGAAGAGAAACTCAACCTTGCGAGTTTTAGAGCTCAACAACAATTTAATAGACTATTCTGTATGTCTGTTACACCTTTCCTGTGCTTTTTAGCCTAGTTCAATTCTAGATTAAAACTTGAGAAACTCTTCTTTTTCCTCCATTTTTCGGGGTCTTTGATAATGGAGGTAGGGATTTACCGGTCTTGCTGGAGCACTTCTAGAGAACAGTACTATCGAAGCCTTACACCTTAAGTGAGTTTGAAGCAAGTTCTGATTCTTTTATCTATTTCGTGAGATCTCCGATTGCATCAAATGTCCACTTCCTCGGTTGGATTGAATTGATGTACTAATTATATTTTTCTCTTATAAATAGAAAGTTAGCATATCGCTCTATCATTTGACTTTTTTTAGCCTCTTACTTTATATTCAATGGTTAGAGGCAATTATGGTGGACCTATGGGGGCTGCTGCTTTGGCTAAGGGAATTGAGGGACACAAGTCCTTGAGGGTATTTTTTCTTTTTACTGTCCCATTTCGGGAATTCTTTTATCTTACTGGTTACTATGTTCTGCTCTTATAGTTTACCTTTCTGATTGTTCTCTTTGGATGAGAAGCAAAACTAAGCTTATTGAGTATGTGTAATTCTTAAGAGTGCTTCATTCTCGATGCTTATCACCTATAATGCACACTATACTACAGGAACTCCACTTGGCTGGAAATAACATTGGAAATGAAGGTGTCCGTGCTCTGATGTCTGGCTTGTCTGCACGTAAAGGTTTGAATATGTGAATTTTACATTTTCTCTATAGCCTGCTTATTTGGCATTGCAGTTAATTAGTCTTTTTAATTATTTCTATAGTGAAATTAACACTTCTGGACATCAGCAATAATGAAATTGGTGCTGAAGGAGCATCTCATATCGCTGAATACATCAAAAAGTCCAAAACCTTGTTATATTTGAATCTTTACATGAATGACATTGGAGATGAGGTACCTTCATTTCCATTCCAAGCACTGAATTTATTTATTGATCATTGAATTGTTGTCGCTTTGTCTGTTCCTAGAGACCAGTATGAACAATTTGACTGGAATTATTTATCTCTACTTTCTCTATCTTTTTTATTATGAGATTATCTCTCTATCCTTCTTTTTCTTCCTGGGAGAAGGTATGGATATACAACAATTATCTTTCAGTTCAGTTGAATCTTGTCAAGCTGGAACTTTTATATTTGAATAGGGATGGCATAAGTTGGAGTATCCTTCATCATTTTCTGTATTCTAACTTTTTTTTTTTCTTTGGATAAGATGATGGAATAGCTGCTTCAGTCTGATGAACTTGTAATGCATATTTGCTAGGGTGCTGAAAAAATTGCCGAAGCACTAAAGGAAAATCGCAGAATTACGTCCTTGGATTTGGTGAGAGGAATATTTCTTCTATTAGGCTAGGAACCTTTCTGTCTTTTATAAAAACCTGAGATGAGACAGTCTATTGTATATTTTCTCAGGGTGGAAATAACATCCATGCCAAGGGTATCACTTGCATAGCTGAGGTCTTAAAGGAAAACAGCATCATCACAACGGTAATCTCTTCCATTATCATTTTGCACAAGAGATTCCTTATGCTTCCACTAACATCCATTTAACTCACAGTTGGATCTGGGTTATAATCCCATGGGACCTGATGGTGCCAAAGTTTTATGCGAAGTTCTCAAATTTAGCGGCAATGTAAAAGAGTTAAAGCTCGGTTGGTGTAAGGTAATGACATACACATGATCTCTTCAGGCCCCCGAAGATCATTTTATAAATGCATCCCTTGTTGTCTTTGCAGATTGGACAAAAAGGGGCAGAGTACATTGCCGATCTCTTAAAATACAATAATACCATATCAACACTAGATTTGCGAGCCAATATGCTGATGGATGATGTATGTTCCTGTCTAACCACATTTTGTCGTTTTCATTGATTTGTTAAACCACTGTTAAGAAGCTGGTTTACTATAACGTTGTTCATTATCTCAATTCAGGGCGCAATCCTACTAGCCAGGAGCTTAAAAGTGGTGAATGAAACCCTAACATCACTTGATTTAGCATTCAATGAAATAAGGGTAAGGAATATCAGTTTACAGTATGTTGGAACTAACTCTGGCTCGTAATCCTAACTCACAATCTCTTGACAGGACCGAGGGGCGTTTGCAATTGCACAGGCACTGAAGGCTAATGAAGATGTGGCTATAACATCTATAAATTTTGCAAGTAACTTCCTCACAAAACTTGGACAGGTAAGTCTCAGAAGATAGTAATGAAATCCAGTGATTTTTTTCACACCTCATGTTTTTCTCAGTCTTCGATGAACTTCATATATATTGCAGACGGCTCTTACGGATGCACGAGATCATGTAATGGAGATGACCGAAAAGGAAGTACAAATCTTTTTCTAGGAGAAATACGCCCATCTCTATTGCTGAATAAGCTGTTGAAAGTTTAGAGAACATATAGGAATTCTTCAATTTATTCAGAGCTATAGCGAGAACTTGTGTAAATTTGAACCAGCCCGTCAACTGACAAGGGGGGTTGTTGGGAATTTTGGTAGATGAGCTATTAACTTATTGTAGTTTTGTTTTGTGAACTTTCAATATGTTATATTGCAGTCATCAATTTTCAGTTTTTGCTAAATAACAATTTTTTCCCTTCAAAATGCCTCTTAATGACAATTGTAAACGAGTTGAAGTTGCTAGCTGATCGAATTGAATTACATTGTTACTCTCTAGCCTAAACGTTTCTCTTTTTCTCCTTAACATTCAGTAAGGACGTCCACGGGTCACCCGTGACCCGGTGGGTCCGGGTTCCCCCGGATCGCGGGTATGGGTAAGGGTCGTTAGATCCTTATCCGTGACCCGCCGGGTCGACCCGTAACGGTCACAAGAATTTTTTTTTTTTTAAAAAAAACAATATACTTTAATAAATCTAACCCAAAAACAATTCTATAAATATCTCAAATCCAATTCATTTCATCTCACACCAATTCTCATTAAATTATCTATTCACTCTCTCAATCTCTCCATAATTTCCAACTCTTACATTCAATTACTCTCCTAATCTCATATTCTCATTATCTTATTTTTCATTTTACCACTCTTACTACTACATTCTATTATTCAAAAAAAAAATGTCTAGTCGAGGAAGACGTTCCGTTAGCGGTGCCGGTCCTTCATCCGGCAAAGGTTTTACCCGAGGACGGCATTCCGTTAGCGGTCCTCCAACCGGTTCGGATTTAAGGCGAGACTTATTAAGTGGAGATCACGAGATCTTCGAGGAGGAGGATATCACGGAATCACCTACTTTCCCCAACACCCAAGGATCCGAGACCGAATTCACGGAGGAGCCGGAGGAGCCGCCGTTGAACAACACTCAACTAACGGCGGCGGTCTTCCGATTTTGGTTTACAAAAGGTGTTCCCGATGCCAACGGAGTTTACTATGCCAAATGCAATTTTTGTGCGGCACAATACAAGCACAAAAAGGGAGAAGGCTACGGGAACTACAAGAGGCATATCCGGAACAAGCATCCCGAAAAAATGGGATTAGCACGAGGGCAAACACAACTTACCGGGTACGCATCTATTCTAATCAACCTCCTTTATTTACATATGATCATTCTTCTTCTATGGATGCATTTTCGGAAATGTTGGCCATAGATTCTTTAGCATTTAGTTTTGCACAAAATGTTGGTTTTAATGATTGTATGCAAAATCATGCTCAACCCGCATATAAACCGATTTCTCGCCAAACCGCTAAAAGAAAAATGATGCATAAATATAAAATTCGAAAAGAAGAATTGATTAAATATTTTATGGACAACGGTGATATTCAAGTTTCTATTTGTAATGATATTTGGACCGACGGTTTTCAAAAAAATTCATATATGGGTATTACTTGTCATTTTGTTGATAAATTTTGGATTTTAAACAAAAGAGTTTTAGCATTACGAGTTTTCAACGAACAACACACCGCCCAAAACATTGCCCGTTTGACTGCAAATGTTTTGGAAGAATATAGATTAGTTTCACGAGTTTTTTCAATCGGTTTTGACAACGCTTCCGCTAACACGGCTTCCATTAAAGATTTAACCAACTATTGTAAGCCGACGATTGGAGGTAAGATTTTCACATTAGGTGTGCCGCTCATATTTTAAACTTGTGTGCTCAAGACGGTTTAGCATACGTTGGACATTTAGTACATTCTATTCGAAATATTCTTAATGAACTTTGGTCTAAAAAAAGTGTACGTATGAAATGGTATGCATATTGTAAACAAAATAACGTTTATCCTAAAAAATTTCCAAAAGATGTTTGTACAAGATGGAACTCTACTTACAAAATGATTTACGAATCATATGAATATTGAGAACTTTTAAGTGGTTTTGCCGCAGAACATATTGACAGTAATTTTGTTTTCGGTGAATCTTGGATTTTAGCAAAAGATGTAATGGAGGTTTTTAAATATTTTTATGATGCTACTAACACTTTTAGTTATGTTTATACACCAACTTCAAACATATTTTGTTATGTAGCAATTAATATTGCATTTGCAATTTAACAAGGTCTTTTAATTGAAAATATTTCACAAGCTATACTTTCAATGCGAACTAAATGGTTAGATTATTATACAACCATTTCCGATGTTTTTCTTGTTGCATTTGTGTTAGACCCTAGACGTAAAATGGATGGTTTAAAACAATTTTTAGAAAGTTATTATGAATTTTTAGGTTTAGAACAACATCCCGATTGTCATGTTTCTACCATAATTGCTAAAGTTAGAAAATTATTTGATGAATTATTGGTTCAATATCGTGTTTCCGATCGAGGTCAATCTTCTCAACCCCCCTCCTCGTCCTTCATCTTAAAGTTCATCTAAAGTTAAATCAATTGCTAGAGATTTGTTTGGTCCGAAAAGGGCAAAAACCACGTCGAGTTCCAACTCGGAACTCGACGAATATCTAACCATTTCTTTTGAGTTTGCCAATGATGAAGAAGAAGAGGATTTCAACATATTAGAATGGTGAAGCCGACCGGAGAGAATGAGGTTCCCTACCCTCTCAAGGATCGCGACACAAATTCTCGCCGTTCCCGCCTCAACGGTAGCGGTTGAGCAAACCTTTAGCCGGAGTGGAAAGGTGCTCGATCCAAAGAAATCAAACATGTTGCCCGAGACGTTGGAGACACAAGTCCTCCTAGCCGATTGGAGGAAAGCGGAAATGCGAACACGAAAAAACAACCTCTCGGCTGAGGAAGGCGACGAAGATGACGACGAGCGACAACAAACGACATCGGATGTATCGGCGGGAGAGTCCGACTAAGGTAAGGGCCAATCGGGGATATAAACAAAGGTAAGAGAACTACATGGGCTTTGATTCCTCTTCCACGAGAGTATACGTAGGCAACCGGGATTCCGGTTCAAGCCCAATTCTTCCTTCTTTTTTTATTTTTTTATTTTTTTTAAGTTTAAGTCTTAAACTTAAAAAAGAACAAAATAAACTAATAAAAAGAGGACTTAAACTTAAAAAAATTGGACTTAAACTTAAGTCCAATTTTTTTAAATTTAAGTCTTCTTTTTATTAGTTTATTTTGTTCTTTTTTAAGTTTAAGCCCAATAAAAAAACACAATTTGCATCAACTTACATAATATTGCAGAACGCTCTGAATGTCTTCACCTCCCCCACCCCAAACGGCCAGCACTCCCCTCCCACCCATCCCACCGGACAAGCCACCGGACCCCAAATCCTACGCGGCTGCGGTCGGAGTCGCGCCCGTTACGTCTGCTCCATTATGCTGTGACTCTCTCATAGAATCCCGTAGGATGAGGATCTCGTTTCCGGAAGGTACTAGAGGGTTGGCACTGGCCGAAATTGACTCTGATGTCGTTGATTCCCTCTCGGAGAAATGGAAGATTGCCGTCATTATCAAGGTTCTCGGACGCAATGTTGCCTTCAGACTTTTGGAACGTCGGATATACCAACTATGGAGACCTACAGGATTAATGACAATCCTCGATTTGCCCAATGGTTACTACGCCGTTCGCTTCGATCAAGAAGATGACTTCCTTCGGGCTCTTACGGATGGTCCCTGGGAGATTTTTGGCCACTATATTACGGTCAGACCATGGGTGTCGGACTTTAATCCATACTGTGACCATCTACGTACCATTTATGCATGGGCTAGATTATCGGACTTGCCCATGCAACTCTTCGATGAGGCAGTATTGTACGGTCTAGCATCAGCACTAGGCACCCCACTGAAGGTGGACCTCCATACCTTGTACGCTACAAGAGGAAAGTTCGCAAGAGTCTGCGTGGAAATAGAACTGGACAAGCCGTTAATTGGTACCATTATCATCGGAACTTCCCGAGTCCACGTTGAGTATGAGGGCTTGAATGCCATCTGTCACCGCTGTGGTTTATATGGTCATACAACTGACAGGTGCCCTCAGTTACCACCATCGTCCAACAAGGACAAATCAACTGAGAATGTGGAATCGGCCATTGAGACAACCACAGTCGAAGGACAGCATACGTCACCCACCGGAGACAGTCCAGACCCAATTACTAACGGAAGCGACTACCTCGGTCCATGGATGACAATGATACGGAAACCACGCAAAGCACCCAGCAACAAAGGCATTATCTCTAGCAACCAGGACCCTCAGTCTTCCAATACCTACCAAATACTAGCTAGCGCCGGCGACAACATTCCGGCCTCCGATATGCCATCCGGAAACGCGGGCGTTACTGTGCCATCAAATACGGCACCAATCAAGGCGACAATTTCATCTCCAATAATTCAGGTCATTAATGCACCAGTTACGGTTTCATCCTCAAAAAACCCTAGCGATCAACAAAAAAATCCTAAACGGGCCAAGACGGGTGGGCCCGACAGCTCCACCAGCCCAATTATTGAGTCAATCGTTTCACCAATCCAGAATTCTTCAACCAATATCCTCCCTAGCGTGACTACAATCAACCCTAACATCCCCCCCAATCCCCCATTCCGTCGAAACTCCACCTATTCCCCACTCATCTCACTCATCACAACCCAGCTCTACCATGGACGTTGACGCCCACACCCCAGTGTCCGAACCCCATACACTCCCACCGGACACCCGCGATGTGCACATGAGCGACGCTCCAACAATTAACCCATCATCTCAGCCACCACGGTCCGCCGAGCCGCGCGGTTCCAAATGAATTGTTTACTATGGAATTGTAGGGGTGCGGCTAATCGACGGTTCCGCAGATCCCTTAATTATATGTTAAACCGTCACAAGATTGATCTCCTCTTTCTTTTTGAAACCAAAATCTCTAGGGACATTGCCGAAGAAGTTTGCTTACGTTCCAGATTTTCTGATTACGAACAAGTAGAGGCTATTGGATACCAAGGGGGTATTTGGCTACTGTGGAACTCTAGTCAATACACTATCTCTATTAAACAAAAGGAAATCAATTTTCTTCATGCCCACATCACCCTAGGCTCTTCTTGTCTGGACTTCTTTGGGGTTTATAACCCCCCTTCTGCTGCTCGAAGAAAGGAATGTTGGACGAAACTCATGCTGGCTATCCGCGCTTGCGCCGGCCCTATCATGGTTGGGGGCGACTTCAATTGTGTCCTTAACTTTGAGGAGGTTGGAGGGACATCCCATACTCTTTCTCCTAACTCAGCAGCCTTTCAAAAATGGGTCGAAGATACTCAGTTAGTCGATATGGGCTTTAGCGGACCACATTTTACTTGGAACAAGGGCTCCAGGCCGGATAACAGGGTTTCGAAAAGACTAGACAGGGTTTTTTTGAATGGCCAGGCGCGGACGGAGTGGGCAGAAGCGTCAGTGCGACATATCCCTGCTCATTCTTCTGATCATAACCCACTACTTCTTCAACTTCAACCCCTGCGTAAAGTAGACGTTTCTCGTCGCCCTTTTAGATTCGAGGCAGTTTGGTTACATGATCCCGAATTCCTCCTTACGGTTACTGGTTGGTGGAATACTACCCCTAGCTCTGATCTATGTAACGCCCTCTCTATTTTGAAAGTAAAGCTCAAAAGATGGAACTCTAATACTTTCGGAAGAATCGATCAGAAGAAGACTTCTCTGATTAGTAGACTCTCTGCACTTCAGTCGGAGATTGAATCTCGTATTTCGCAAGGAATTCTCGACCTTCATGCTGATCTACAAACTGAACTGGATACTATTCTTGACCAGGAAGAAATTTTATGGCTGCAGAAATCGAAAGAGAAATTTATTGTCGAGGGGGACAGAAACACTTCTTTTTTTCATACATCTACTCTGATTCGTAGAAGATACAACAGGGTTGATTGTATTATGAACGATGAGGGGATTTGGATCTCAGATCAGCAGGCTTTAGCCCAGAATGCCAGAAATTACTTTCAGAATTTATTCACTGAAGATAATCAAATCACCCAACGAGGGCACATATTTTATTCCAACTTTCCTTCTCTGGATACGTCCGAGTACACTCAGATTTGTCAACCATTCACAGATCTTGAAATTAAGAAGTGTATCTTCTCTATGAGCCCGTTAAAGGCTCCTGGAAAAGATGGTTTTTGCGCTGCTTTCTTTCAGCACTGCTGGAGTTCTGTAGGAGCAGCCGTGATTAATTTTGTCAAGCACTTCTTTGACACTAATGGTTTATTCCGAAGAATAATCATCCGGAGCATATGTCTCACTTTCGGCCCATTGGTTTGTGTAATGTTATCTACAAAATTATTACTAAACTTATGGTGAATAGATTACAACCACTAATGGTTTCCATTGTGAGTCCTTTCCAAAGCAGCTTTATTCCAGGAAGAATGATTGAGGATAATGCTATCATCGTTCAAGAAGTTATTCACTCATTGGTCAAGAAGAAGAGAGGGAAGAAATGGATGGCAATCAAGATCGACCTTGAGAAAGCTTACGATAGGCTCTCTTGGGATTTTGTGGACGAGACTTGTGAATTATTGGGCCTTCCCGCTGTTTGGAGAAGTTGGATCTCAAGTTGTGTACGATCTCGTTCTATGGCGGTATTGTGGAATGGAGAAATGTCGGATTGCTTTTTTCCGAATAGGGGGGTAAGACAAGGCGACCCTTTATCACCCTATCTCTTCTTATTATGCCTAGAACGGTTGGGCCATCATATCCAACGACTAGTGAATGTTGGGAGTTGGAAGCCCATTCAGATCAAGCGTGGGGGCCCTCTCATTTCTCATGTTTTCTTTGCCGACGACATAGTTCTGTTTGCCGAAGCATCCCTCGAAAACCTGGCTGTGATTAAAGATTGTCTGAGAGACTTCTGTAGTTGTTCCGGGCTTAAAGTTAGTTTGTCTAAATCTCACGTCATGGTGTCTCCTAACGCGGATGAGCGACTGAGGTCTTCAATTGCGTCGGAATCTGGGTTCCCGCTTGTCTCTAACTTTGGTACGTATCTCGGTTTTCCGATTCTACATTCACGAATGCGCATTGGAGACTTCAATTTTCTTGTGGAGAAATTGAAGAAAAGGCTAGTATCTTGGAAGGGCCGGTTTCTCAGCTTTGCCGGAAGACTCACGTTAGTTAAGTTAGTTCTATCTTCTTTCCCTGCATATATAACGCGTATGGTGAAATTGCCGTCGTCTATTTGCAATGAGTTAGATCGTATTTGCAGATCCTTCCTGTGGAATGATCCTGAAAACGGCAGGACCATACATTTGGTATCTTGGGACGAGGTTTGTAAACCTTTGGAATTCGGTGGACTCGGTGTGCGTTCTGCGCGGAATGCCAATTCTATTGCACTTGGGAAACTGGCCTGGCGTTTTTTACATGATAGAGACAAACCCTGGACTGATTTGATTGCGTCAAAGTATGGTTTCAACGACATTCGGGACTTCATGGACTGTTCGTCGTTTAGAAACGGATCTTATATTGTGAAGGGCATGTTGTGGGCAAGAAATCTGGTTGTATCTAAAGGGATTAAGTGGATTGTCTTCAATGGGTCGTCCACCCGCTTCTGGTCTGACCTTTGGTGTGGAGATCGACCTCTTATTGAGGATGTTGTTAGGCGTCCGCCGGAAGCTTCCAGGTCTAATAGGGTCGCAGATTTCTGGATTCCTAGCGTCGGGTGGGATTGGAACATACTCAGTAGCCTCCTCCCGATGCAATCACTAATTAACATCGCTAATTCACCGCTGCATATGGAGGTTGATATTGCGGACTGCGTTGCCTGGAGGTGGGAATCCAACGGTCTGTTCTCCTCCTCCTCAGCCTATCACGCCCAAATTCGATCAACTATAGCTATACAGCCCCACAACGCTCTATTCACCATCATTTGGAAGATTGCCGTCCCTGAAAGTATACGAACTTTTCTATGGACTGTTGCCAAAGGCAAACTACTGACTAACGCCGAGAGGTACCGACGTCATCTAGCTGCGTCCGATCGATGCCCAATCTGCAACATCTCTTGCGAGTCAGCCCTCCATCTGTTTCGTGACTACTTTGGTTCTGCTGACATGTGGATTTCACTTGTTCCTGAGTCTTCATTTGAGAGCTTTTTCACTGATATGGAGCACTGCTGGCTTCTGAGGAATCTTTCCGACTCCAGCTGGTATTCTTCTGATATCCCGTGGAACGTTCTTTTTGCTATCTCCTTGTGGTGGTGTTGGAAGTGGCGTAACGCTGTTGTGTTTCGCTTTGTTCCCCCTCCGTCCAACCGCGTTTCTGTTGTCATCAACCAAGCTAGTAGCACCTGCGTTACCCATAAAAGAATATTTGATAATATGGAGATACGGGCGAGAGTTTGTGTTGATGTCTCGTGGTCCGCTCCAACTAACGACTGGGTTAAGGTTAACACCGACGGCTCAGTGTTTGGCTCATGCAATGCGGCCTCTGCTGGAGGCTTGATTCGTGATGCTCTCGGTCGGTGGCTTGGAGGGTTTGTTTATAATATTGGCTCGTGTACGGTACCAATGGCGGAACTATGGGGCCTATTTTCCGGGTTAAGACTAGCATGGGACATGGGCTTTCGTAAGGTTTCCGTCGAGATCGATTCAGATCTCGTTGTCAGATTGGTCAAAAGGTCCATCACCCCGTCACACCCACTCTTTAGTCTGGTATCTCGTTGCCAAGGCTTCCTCCGTAGAGACTGGCAAGTCCGGTTTCGTCATATCTATAGGGAGGCTAATAGTTCAGCGGACTGTCTGGCTTCCTTAGCTTCTGAATTTCCGCTAGGTTTTTTTATCCTTGACAATCCCCCGTCTAGCTTAATTTCCATTTTAAAAAACGATGCCCGAGGAGTAGCGACCCAACGGTTTATTCGATGTTAGCTTTTATCGTTTTCAATAATTTAAGGTACGAGTAAGATCATAGTCTTACTCGTCTCACTTACCAAAAAAAAAAAAAAGTTTAAGTCCAATTTTTTATTAGTTTATTTTCTTCTTCTTTTTTAATTTTAAGTCCAATTTTTCGCTTCTCTTTATTTTCTTATTTTTTTTAAGTTTATTTCCATTTTTTTTTTTAATGGTGAGGTGGCCGACCCGCCGGCATATATACGGGTCCGGGTCACCCTCCCCGGACCCCTGACCCGTGGACATACTTAACATCCAGCCCATCTTCCGTCTATTATATCGAATCACTTTCCGTTATTTTTTTTTTGGTCGAGCAACATGAGCAATCCACACAAGCTGCAAACCATGTGTTATGATAGAACTTCCTTTGCAAAGTTCTTTATACTATTGTACTGCCGGAATTTTCTTGCTGCATTTAAAGGTGATTGTAGTGTGTTAGGATGGTAGATAGCGAATTGTACATAGGAAATAGGGAACCATTTTCATTTTTTCTACTTTCTTGATAAAAATACAGGAAATCTCTTTCTGCTGAACTGGTTGGCTCAATTATACATGCTAACAAAAAACTCCAATGTTACCGGGCCATTATGCAATCACTTCTTGAACTGCTGGTGCATCATTTACCTTTCTGAAACCTGAAGGGTAGAACAAAGACAGAATAAGCATATAAGTTTTGTTCAACTTTAAGATCAAACAGAACAACAATAAAGGATTTCTCACCCCTCTTTTTTATCTTATTCCGGAAGCTTCTTTTCCTGCTAAATGCTGTCTCCTGTAGATCGAATTAAATGGTGTGAGATCCATTGTTATGGATGACGGGAAAAACAAGCTTAACAGAAGTGTTTCTTGTGATTTACCAGTGGTTTTCCAATTTTTTCTGCTTGACGAACAGTCGCGACAAGATCTTGGTTGGATTCACTATAAAGGCTGGTAACAAGACCTGGCTGACCAGCTCGAGCTGTACGACCGATTCTGTGCAGGAAATCTACAGCCGATGTAGCGAATTCTGCCTGAAAGAGGAAATGCCAAACAAGTCAAGTGCAACTGATAAAAAAAAAAGAATTAAGAGATGAACTTATTGATTGAACAGCATTGGCATCTTGTCAGAAGCAGCGCAAGTACTATGTTGCAGCATTCTACAAGGATGTTTCTTTATAAGATTGGATAAATTCTTATAAAGGGTATTAGAAGGTTTGCTTGGTATAATGCACTTATTATTACTTGTAAGTTGTGACCTTACAGATTAATGGAAAACAACATTTCATGACAATAAGAGAGTGTTTGCAAGCACCTGAATGACATGTGAGACATTTGGGATGTCCAGACCGCGAGCAGCGGCATCAGTGCAGACTAGAACGCCACCTCTTTCACGGAAATCAACTAAATTCTGTGTACACTCATCCAAAGAAGTATTCCTATGGTAGCAAAAACATTCAATCCCAGAAGTCCTAAGAATCTTGGCCACTGATTCCACAGCCTCGACAGTGTTGGCAAACACCATGGTCCTAGATATCCCAGAATCCAGACTCGAATTACTGGATCCAGACTGTTTGTTTACAGCATTTATTAGAGCATCGACTTGAGTTTCTGTTGAAACCTCAACCCACCTCTGCTTCAGTCTAAAACACCAAAAAGCATACCATGAATAATTAATTCGGGTTTTTTAACCTATAAGGTTAGGAAACTATACCATAAAGAAAAAGATGAACCCTATAAGATGATTTAAATATGCTAAATAACTAAATCTAGGATAACATTTTCCAAATTGGAATTCTTAGTCTATGCCCTAAGGGCATAGTTGGAAAAACTGTAGTTATTTAACCAATCCCCATATTATCAAGTCAGTCCCCTTACTACATAGTGTTTCAATGATCTTAACTTCACAGCTCGATTAATTAAATAGGGCAGATCAACTTTTTTGGCAGGTTTATATATAGCCTGTTATTATATATATAAAAAAAAACAAAATAGAGGAAGTTAAATCTTCAAGGCATTGAACCTCGGGTTGTGTTGATGTAGATAATTTCCACTGACCCAATTTGCACCTGGAAACTTCCATTTCAAGACCCCTCCTGCTGTCTTTTTTCCGTTCTCTGGTAGTGTAGCAGCAACAAAAATATACTGCTTGCTGCGTTCATATATTTCTCGAACACGTCTCCATCCTTTTCTTGGGTCAGATCCTGCCTCGTTGTTTTCTTCAACCATTGCTTCCCAAACATCAGCATTTTCTTTCTCCACAGAAGATAACTCAATTTGTTGATCATCTTCCTCATCAGATTCCGAGCTCAAAGTGGAATCAGTATTGGAGATTTTTGGTTCTTCGGACTTCTTCCCCCGGGACAATAGCTTCTCATCAAAACGAAGCATATCTATAAGACGAATAATTTGATTTTGGAAGCTCCCACAAAGCAACAGGTCCGCTTCATCTAATACCTGTCATTTCACGCACCAACAGAATCTCTCACATTGTGATGCACAAAGGCTGATAGGAAATTGCAGAGAGAAAAGGATTAAAAACAACCAACTTACCACATACTTTACCCTGCGCAAAAAATTGGATTGACGGTTCCTCTCTCTGTCATCAGCATAAAGGTAGTTTAGAAGAGCAACAGGTGTTGAGACAACAATATCTGGTCTCTTAACTGGCCATCCCTACAACGGATTGTTGCATATGAGAATATCTCAAACAACACACAAAAGCTTTACAAAATTGACACCCTCCACAAAAAAGCAAAAGATGAAATCAAAGAGGCCAAACAGATATTTTATATTTCCGGAAACATTGTCACGCGAAGCAATGCAAAAGAATATAAGATCATGTGCAAACATTTAAACTCCCACAACAAAAAGGACGCACAGCATAATTTCACCAACTGTAATAAGACGAATTCACATATAAATCGAATACCTGTTTCCCACATATAGCTGCAGCTCTGAGGAGTGGTTCACCATTTTCATTGCATATTGAGCTTGCCATCTGAACCACTTGCTCACAAAGCATGACATTGGGGCAAAGGATTAGGGAAAGTGGATGGAGATTACTATTTCTTCCACTCCTAGCGTTGTCCTTAGAATCATCAGCAAGCATCTCACACCCACATAATTTATCAACCAAGGGAACAAGGTAACCATGGGTCTTACCGCTACCCGTCTCAGCCGCTATAACAGTGTCTTTCCCTGAGAGTATGGATGGTATACAAGTAGCCTGAATCCAATAACGATATATTCGATCATTTTTCCAATGAGAAATATAAACAATCAAGCTAAAACTAATACAATTTTTCACATATCCAGTCCAGCTCCCAAATCCAACCCACAAAAGATAATCTTAGGGCATACCTGAATTAGAGAAGGGCGATGGAATCCGGCGGTGGAGAGTGAACGTGATACTTTATCCGAGATGCCGAGGGAAGTCCAGGAAACGGCGTCGTTTGCAAAGAAAGTATCTCTTTCATTATCGCTACAGTGAGAGATGACGGCTTCAGAGGAAGCTGCAAATTCCCTTTTGGGTGTAAAGCTAAGAGATTGAGCTTTGAAAAACTTGAATGAGCGAAATGATGGTAACGAGAGCAGAACAGGTGAGAGTGAAAGCGATGATGATAATTGAGGATAGAGGAGCGTGGATTGGGGATAAATTCTGCATAGTCGAAGCATTTGAAGACTGAAATTCGATGAATTTTTCAGCCAGATGTACTCGTAGAGAGGAAGTAATTGCAGAATTTTGCTGGTTTCGTTTTTTGGGGAAGGGTTTTAGGGTTTCAATTTTCGACCTTAAACCCTTGAACCTCAAGAGACAACGGTAGTTAATTAGCCTAATTTCTTCCCTGTTCGTCAAAATAAATATGCATAACGAACCGCACACTAACTACCTACGCCTTATAAGGCGCACATACCCATCCATACCTAGGTACAACCTCCTCTTCGTTGCATACCCGCATCTAGATTTACAAGACGCCTTCTCTTCAATGATTCAAAGCTATCGTCATTGGCGAGAAGGCCCCTTCTCGCCAATGTCACCTTTTTGCTTCTTCCTCTTTCGAGGATATTGATTCTGTTGAGGATACACAATGCAATAAATTATGTTATAACAAACTCATATACACAAGTGTATAAATACATACAAATGCACAATAATAAGGCAGGCAGTTCATTCCTTCCTCACGATCAAAGCTCTTCTATGCTCTCTTTCCTTTCAGTCAGTTTTAACATGCAATCAGAGGGTGAATAAGCTCTCAAACACAGATCCTCAAGCACAAAACCTCTTCCATGCTTCCAACACCGATGACGACGATCCTTCCATCACAGATCCTTCTATTGATGATCTACTTCAACAACTCACACTACATCATTCAGATGCCCCTTCGCTGAAGCTCTCCACCAACTTACTGATCTGAATTAGAGTTGAGATTTGGTAATTCGACTAGAACTAATATGTATCAGCAGAGAGAGCTCTTCGTGATTTCACAAGGCAATCAATATGTTTCTACTTATTTTGACAAGGGAAGATAAGGCGTTGGTGATCCGACTGGAAGGATGTCCCAAGCGGTGATGCGAGAGGAGTACCGGGGAGGCTTGATTGGTGGTTGTGGTGTTTAGTTTTGGTGTCGGTGGTGTTATCGAGGCCGAAAAGACATAGAGGTCATCCTTAACGATACCCTTGAGAAGAAGAGCTTGAGTCTATGAATGCTTGACAAAGAAATGGTTAGAGTAAAATTCAAAGACGACGTTATTATTTGTGCAAAGTTGATGTACATATATGAGATTCGTTGTTAAGGAAGGAGCATGAAGCAAATTATGAAGAAGAAAGTTATGAGATGAGGAATAGAATGAAGAGGAACCATAGTTCTGGATTGGAATTGTGGAACCATCACCAAGGAGACATGTTCAGTACTAGTATAGTACTGGGTGGCAACGGTGTCCGGATACTAGTGAGGCTGAGTATTGTGAGCCTGAAATGATGCTGGAGGTGGAGCTTGGAAGGAGTGGTCAAACGGATGCCAACAGGTAAGGACAATATGTCCAGGTTTGCCACAAAGTTGGCAAATAGGACGATTGTCTGATCCTCCAGCAAAATTTGTGTAGCCTCGTCCTCTGGAAGAAGAGCCTCCTTAATCATGACCATCTTGTCGATTGGTCTAGGTAGAGTCAGTTCCTCCTCTTCCTCTTCTTGAGGGATTCTGGTAAGACTATCGGCCGTCATACTCACCACGACCTCCTCTGTTTTTGTTGTTACCACGTCCACGTCCCCTGTTGGAGGTGTTGTTGGCTTGTGGAGGAGAGCCTAAGATAGAGTTGTTGTTTGCTACGATTGGAGATGTAGTGTTGGTGTTTATGGTAAACTCGTTCCTCATGATTCAACAAGTGAGTGAGCACTTGGTGAGAAAAAGGAAAGGTAGGAAGAGTGGTGAGAGATGTAACCACCGAGTCATATTCTGACCCAAGTCCAGCTAAGAGATAGGCTACAAAATTTGTATCAAGAAGAAGTTGGTTGGGTGCCTTAATGCTACTCACCAGACCTTGAGCTTTGTTGAAGTAGACATGATTGGATCATCACCTTTCTTCAGGGAGGCTAGTTTTAACCGAGATTGAATAATTCGGGCATTGAAGGTTGCGGCAAAAAAGGTCATGGACACGAGCCCAGATTTCAACAGAGGTATTGCAGTCAAGAACCTGAGCCATGACATTCTCATTGAGAGAAGAAAGCAAAATAGTCACTGCGAGCTGATCTTTGGCTCTCCAGTTTTGTAGAGTGGAGTAATCAACATCGTGTGGAGGTAGGTTTGTTCCTTCAACATATACCCAAGGAGTTGGGTGGCAATTAGACAAGGTTTTAGAAGAGTTTTCCTCATAGAAAAGTTCTCAGCAGTGAGTTTGACAGCATTCAAGGTGGAAATAGTCTTTGTTTTGCGTTTGTGGCTCATTTGATTGATTCGTAAACCGGGTTCTTTAAAATTTGGTAGTGGTTAGTTTGGGAAAAGCAATGGAGAAGGAGATATTTGTGAGGGTTGTTCATTGGTTTTGCTGGTTTTGGATTTAGGAGAAGGGTTAGGAGAAGGGTTGTGTGGTGGAAAGAGGTATTAGAATCATTTTCTTCATTCATGTTGAGATAGGAGAAAAAGGACTGTAGGCGTTTACCTCAGGCCTCTAATACCATAGTATTGTAAATAGTAACGGATGAAAACGAGGAAAGAATGCACTGCATTGCCCGCAGTTCATGAGAGAGTATTACAGTGATTTATACTAGGATGTTATGTACTGCACTCTAGGATTTGTTGACACTTGTCATGATCCTAGAGTGTGGTCCTAAAACATAGGAAGATTCCAGAGTGTTATTATGTAATATTGTTATTATTGTGCTACTAGTTTAGCAGACTTCAACACAGTGTCAACGTATCTCCAAAAGGACTTCAATCATTCCCTAGCTCATATCAAACATTCAAACCCCATTCTTTTCTATTTCAGAAAAATCATAACTAAAAAAAATAGGCTTCTCTGCCATTCTCAAGCATTCCATAGACTGAATTTGGCACAAAAGATGGTAGTAGCCATTTGGGGAAGCTTGATGAGACTTGTTCATACAACAAGCATGTGGATAGTGTCAACTGAAAGGTAAGGCCATACCAGTTAAATTACCCACAAGCCCATCTCTACTTCTTGCAATGAATACTGACCATTTGTATGAAGAGAAAAAGAGGGATTGCAAGCTCCTTTATTGCAATTTCATTGTTTTCTTGGTGCGAATTTCCTTTTCTGTCACCAACTAAAATTCAATCATTAGTAAATTTGCAACATAACAAGGTATAGATATAATCTTACCATATGTAATTTATGTAAACAATCATACAACATACGAGAAATCAAACTAGTTTCATAAACAAAACTTGATTGAAAAACGATACATAACCGTTCGATGGAGTGTGATTCATCCTCTTCGACCCTTAATAATTCCCTTATGTAACACTGAGGTTAAAGAAATTGGAGAATTTTGTCATCTTTAAGCGCCATAATTACCTCATCCTCCCCGTCACCGCACGCAGCCATAATTTTAGCACTATATCTAATTGATTATTTGGCATTCCTACCCAAATCTTGGAGTTGAGACATAAAAAAGTAGAACCGTTGCTGACCTTCCCCAATTTATCCCCATCCAAAACGTATACAAGTTATCAAACAGTTTCTTCTGTTTTAGAGTCATTTGCAGAGCGCGGTTACAGTCGGCCTTTAATCTCTCAATCTCCATTTCAGCAGCCGCAAAAGACCCTTGTTGTTGTAAGTTTGAACCACAAGATGTCAAACAAAAATTAGGATCAAAATTCCGGTTGATGGTGAAGAGAATGTTTTTGTAATAACGACAGAATGCCCTATAGAACACAATCATACTTATATCGTCAAATAGGTTTTGACAATAAAATAGGTTTTGAACAAAACTTACTTGCATTTCGTTGATTTTCTCATTCATCACATCCTCAAAGATATAAGAGGAGGCACTGAGAGGAGTTGAATAACTAGCCTGCACACCTATAAAAACATTTGCTCCAACATCATCAAACTCAGCGGTAGACTTTGTATATTTTTCAAGAGGTTTTGGAAGTGTCAACAAATTCTTTTTTGATAACTCCACCTTGATTATGAGTTGGTTATATTTATGATGGAAGACTTAAACATATATCTAGTGGTTTTATGAACTAACAAATATCGATCATATTTGTAGATTGTTTGGTTTGTGTTTTTTAAATGTGTGCAGACTTTGGAAAGCATTTTAAGGAGCCTTAAAATGAATTACAAGAGACAAGCAAGGGACTGAGCTGCAGCCTTGAAAGGAGTTTCAAAGGGCCTTGAAAAGCAATACAAGAAGAATTCGGATGAAGACATTTCAACACTCAAAGAATTTGAACGGAGTTCCAAGGTTTTTGAAAAGCGTTTCAAAGGGCCTTGGAATGGATATCAAGGGACAAGCAAATTTTAAAATGGAGTTCAAGGGCCTTGAAACACGATACAAGGGCAGATTTGGCTGGAGCATTTTTCAACGACAAAGACTTTGCAACCAACGAAGATTCAAACCAAATCAAGCTTTAATACCATGGATTACAAGAAGATCTTCCAAGATTCAACAAGAAGATTAGGGTTACCAACAACAATATTATTTGAAGATTATATTGCGGCCTACAACGAAGAAGATCTTACAAGGTTTCTATACAAAGGATCACAAGATTTCTACACAAAGGATCTCGGTCAAGTAAAGATGGATATCAACGATGCAACTATTTTAGCTCACCAAGAAGATCCTCAAATGGTGCAAGATCTTAGCTAACTAGAAGAACATTCAAGGAGCAAGGAGAAGATCTCGACCACCATGAAATGGCGAAAGATCTTAGCTAACAAGAAGAACATTCAAGATGCAAGGAGAAGATCTAGGCCACCATGAAAAGATCTCAAGAAGATCTTAACATTTGACGCAAATGGATGAGGTTGTTTCACGATGGAAGATCTCAACATTCAAAGGAAAAAGCTTCAACGACATTCCAAGAAGGAGAAGATCTAGAAGATTTTCAAACAAAGAAAGAAGATCAAAGATCTCCAACAAGAAGGATCTTTGAACGTCACATTCAAGAGAGAGAGAGAGAAGAAAATCAAGGATCTCCAACAAGAAAGATCTTTTAACGTTATAATCAAGGGAGAGAAGATATAGGATCTCCAACAAACAAGATCTTCAACAACCAAGATCTTCAAAGATCCTCAAACGACATATCTTAAGAGAAGATCTAGGACTTCAACAAACAAGATCTTTAACTAACAAGATCTTCAACAACCAAGATCTCATATCCTAAGGAGAAGATCTATGACTTTAACAACCAAAGATAACAAGAAAATCTCAGCATAAAATCTCCAACAAAAAGATCTCATAAAAAATCTTAACAACCGAAGATAACAAGAAGATCTCGGCACAAGATCTCCAACGGATCTACAACAAAAAGATCTCGGATACTAAGAGAATATCTTCAACGGCTGATTTCTAAATAAAAGATTACGGTGATGAAGATATAACGAGCGTCAAAAAGAAGAAGAAGAAAAAGAGAGAAGATCTTGGAGTATCTACAACAAGCGTCAATGAAGGGAAGCAAGAGAAGAACGACGATTACAACAACGGCTAATTCACCTTCAAACAACTCACGTTTACTATGGAGGAATTAGAACGTTGCAACAACCTTTTCAACGGCTACAAGACTCCTCATAGAAGACTATAAATGGAGATGAAGTTTGAAGACACAAGACACCGAAAGCGATCAAGGAAACATATACGTCTTCAAGCTATCACCATCTTCATTCTTTCCACAAGTTTTCCTCTTCTTATAATCATAACGTCTACATTCTAGAGTGAAGAAAACACTTAGAGCTTCATTGGCATATCTACAGAATGTTATACTATAGTGTGTGTTACTCTTCGAAGTAACTAGGCTATTATAGCAAGGTTAAGAGTTGGAGCTAGATCGTAGCATTGGCTACAATGAGAGAAGAATGAGATTTCTTCTAGTTTGTATCTAGGACTCTTTGAAGCTGATAATAGATAGTTAGATCCTACGTATATACCCTGGGACGGAGAGTAGGCTATTTAGAGCCGAACTTCGTAAACATATCCTTGTGTTGATCTTTTACATTCCGCACCATATCTTGTTTATTGTGACTAACTTTGTTTTGCAGGAGTTCAAAGTCAAGGCCCTTGAAAGTTGTTTCAAAGCCCTTGAAATCAAAGTTTCACAAAGAACTGAGATCGACATCAAGGCCCTTGAAATTGGTTTCAAGGCCTTGAGATTGGTTTGCAAAAAGCTCTCATACTCTATTCAACCCCCCCCCC
>BSUD01000002.1:18551212-18581249 GCA_033239045.1 Fagopyrum esculentum
GGTAAGTTCCGGTGAGGAGAAGGCTTGTAGATAGGACCACGCATTGTTTTATATTCTCTTTGATTTTACAGGAACAATGTGCGGTCCTTGCCTCCATGAACCTCTATGTTTGGAATACTCTTCTACCTGATAACTTTATGACAAACGTTTGCTGCTCTGTTCTTTCTGTCTTTTGTAGTTTTAGTTCACCCATCTAGTGTGTATTTCCAAATAGATGCATGCTATTGAATCATGCCTTATATCACCATTTGATTTTGCTGTTTTTGCAGTATCAAATTAAGCGACATACCAAGTCTGAACAAGAATTCCATAAATTGGAGCATCTTACAAGTGTTTTCTCCAACTGCTTGTGTATTAACAATACTCTCTTGTCTTGGATTCTTCTCGTTGATGTTTTTGAATTGTTGTTTTGCGGTGTACCCCTAAAAGTGGAAATAGCTTTGGCTGTCTCTATACTATTTACACCAATAAAATCCTCGAACGAAATTCGTTTCTTACCAACTCAACAAACTTGATTGAACTGCTTTCTACCTTGAATGCTAAATTGCTTTTGTGCATTACAAAGAAGATGAGTTGTAGAAAGACTTTCTTCGATCTTAATAACAAGTTCAAACTCACAAATTACCAATTGCGTGATTTTAGTGTAACTCCTTACCTTGATAACAATTAAATGGGGCTAAACCCCCTCTTCATGAAAATAAAAAGGAAAAATAACCCAAAATAATAGCAATTATCAACATTGAACAAAAAATAATGCGAACTTTGAAAATTAGTAGGAACGATGCAAACTATCAATGTATTTACCAAAAATAATACGTCATATATTTTCCGGCAAAAACCCTACCTCCAGCGATGACGTGGCATTCGGAATGTTACATGTCATCAAATAAAGGGATTAAATGTGTGATATGGATTTTATTTTTTTAAAATTAATTTAATAATATTTAAATATTAAAAATAAAAAAATATAATTTTTAAATAATAATTTTTAAAAAAAATTGTACAAATATTTATTTTTACAAAATAATTTTTTTGATATAAAGTTTGAAATTTTTTAAAAATAGGTTTGTAAAATAATGTAAAAATATTATTTTCCAAAAAATATAAAAATATTAATTTTTCCAAACAAAATAAAAATATAATAATTTTTAGAATTTTTTTAATCAAATTTATTTTTTAGATTTTTGTATAAAATGAAAATTTTAATTCTAAAAAAAAATTGTAAAAACAAATATTCGAATTAAAATTTTTTTTAATCTTGTAACCTAATCCCTACCGAACTTTTTTTCCCAATTTTGTTAAAAAAATATTTTATTAAAAATTAGTTAAAATATATAATAAAAATAAATCCCCCAAAAAATTTTTTTTTTAAATTCACAAGAAAACGATTTATAAAAAAAATTCATAAAAAAGAAATATTTTTACATTTTTTTACAAACCTGTTTAAACAAATGTTCAAACTTTATTTAAAATTGTTTTTTACAAAATATATTTTTTTTTAAAAAAATTTGTACAAATGTTTTTAAAATAAATATTATTTAAAATTTTAAAAATATTAATTTTTTTATTTTTTAATATTTAAGTATTATTGTATGATTTTAAAAAAAATAAATCCCACATCACACATTTAATCCATTTATTTGATGACATGTAACATTCCGGCAGCCACGTCATCGCCGGAGCTAGGGTTTTTGCCGGAAAAGTATGACGTATTATTATTGGTAAATGCATTGATAGTTTGTATCGTTCATACTAATTTTCAAAGTTCGTATTATTTTCGGTTCAAGGTTGATAGTTGATATTATTTTGGGTTATTTTTCCAAATAAAAATCCCCTTAAAAACATCTTACCCCAAAAGAGTCCGTACCTTGTTAACAAACATTTTTCTCTCGCCTACAAGCTTTTGGTTTTTCTGGTTAGAAAGAGATGTATCCAAAATTAGTTTGACGCTTTTTCTGTCATTTCATGTCCTCAAAATTCTTATGACAACATATCAGCAAAGACAAATATCCCGAAAAGCACTATATGTATGTTGTCCATTAACACAAAAATGGACCATAGGAGCCCTATCCTCAAGCCCTACAACTTCATGAACTACGATTATATATACAAATATATACTAAAGTGTCTATTAAAAAAGCTACATGGTTTTACCACCTTCCAAAGGAGAATTAAAATATGTTATTTATGATAATAAGTTTTTGGAATATTAGAGGAATGGGTCGTAGTAACCTCTGGACAAACCTTGAAGCGGTTTGTAAAATCCACAAGATTAACATTATTGCCCTAGCATAAACAAAATCGGAAAAACCACCAGATGACAAACTTTGGAAGTCTCCTGGGTTTTTGATAATATGATATATTGTCCGGTTAGCGGCAGGGCCGGAGGCTTATGTCTCCTATGAAAAGAGTTTGAACTCAGAAATCTAACCATTTCTTTTAAATTCAAAAATGACCGATTCATATGCATCGAATTTTCCTGTAAACTAACGGATCATAAAATGAATATCATTTTTGCGTATGCTCCCCTACAAGAAGTCTCAAAAAAAACATGTTTTGGGATTCTCTATCCAAATTCATCCTTGACTCTGATCTTCCTTGTCTCCTTTTCAGAGACCTTAATGAAATTCAAAAACATTCGGAAAAATTTGGCGGTGCCACAATTAATACAAACAGATTTAATAGACTTTTGAACTTTAAAAACATTTACAATCTCGAGGACGTGTCAACCTCTAGTAATTCTTTCACGTGGAGGAAAAATTGTAGCGGGTCAAATAACATTCTTGAAAAGCTTGACCGTATTCTGGTACACAACCAAATCCTTGAGTGATATCTATTTTTAAAAACAAAAAACCATGCATTCACCCTATCAGATCACTGTCAAATTTCACTTGATATATCTAACTCAATAACTTTCATACCCCAGCCTTTTAAGTTTGAAATGATGTGGACTAAACGTAAATCTTTTGAAAAATTAGTTAAACAAACTTGGCGCTCCCATTTCAATGGTAATGAAATGTACAATCTCACCAAGAAAACCCACCTCATGAAAACAAAAGCAAAAGAGTTGAGTAAAACAAACTTTGGTAACATATTTCAACAACTTAAGGAGATTGAAGTAAAACTCGAAGAAGTTCAAAGCACTAATCAACCCACCCTAAACCAAAGAGACGTCCTTCTACAAAGAAATCAACTGACTAAATAAAACCGCTTACTTGCTTTTCACCAGAGATATTGGAGACAAAGAACAAAAAATAATCATTTGAAAAATATTGATTCAAACTCAAAGTACTTCTACCGCATTGTCACGGGAAGAAGAAGAAAAAATGCCAGAGATACTGAAGTTAGAAAGGAGCTTATTGACAAATTTTCTAAAACACAAATTAATAATTCTTTATTAGAAGAAAACCTTATATTAATTAAAAACAAGGATAACAATGAAGACAATATAAAACTAACAAAAGCCCCTAATAATGCTGAAATTAAAAATGCCATTTTTTACATTGGTTGTGATAAATCTCCGGGTCCTGATGGGATGCCCGCTGGCTTTTACCAAAAATATTGGCGCATTGTGGGAAACGATGTCACTAAAGCTATAGGAACTTCTTTAGGAGTGACAAAATGCTCAAACAAATAAACCACACGTTTATAACCCTTATCCCAAAGACAAATAACCCAACAACTATTAACCATTTCAGATCTATTAGTTTGTGTTCAACGATATACAAAATTATAGCAAAAATCATAACAAATAAAATGAAGTCAACTATGCCTAAACTCATCCACCCGCTACAAGGCGCCTTTGTAGCAAATCGATCAATCCACGACAACATTCTCATTGCACATGAGATCTTTTACTCTTTCAGATCCAAAAAAGACAAGGAAGGATGGGTGGCTATTAAACTCGATATGGAAAAAGCTTATGATCAAGTTGATTGGAATTTTATTCTTAGAATTTTGGAAAGACTTGGTTTTAACAACAAATTTGTGGGATGGATCAAAGAATGTATTTGCACTGTATCCTATTCTGTCCTAGTTAACAACGGTCCCACATACCAATTCTTTCCTGAAAAAGGGCTCAGACAAGGTGACCCTCTTTCTTCATATCTCTTCATCATGGGAGCGGAAATTCTAACTCAAATGCTACAGGATGATTTCAACAAGTATGTTAATTATATTGGTTTCTCTGTTTGTAGACAAGGAACCTCAATCCCTTTCTTATCTTTTGCCGATGACGTGATTATTTTTGCTAAGGCAAACTCTGACTCTTGTCAGAGAATAAAACAAATTCTGGATTTGTACTGTTCCATCTCAGGACAAAAAATCAACTACTAAAAATCTGCTTTTCAAACAACAAAAAATACCAATGATAACAAAATTTCCCAAATAAAAAATATTTTAGCGATGAATCATACCAAATCTCTTGATAAATACCTAGGATGTCCTATCATTAACGGGAGAGTGAAAAAAGATACTTTCGGGGATATAAACCTTAAAACGAAACAACAACTTATGAAATGGAAAGCAAACTCTTTATCGCAAGAAGGTAGAAATACGCTCATCAAGCATAATCTAGCATCTAAACCAACTTTCACTATGCAAAACTTTATGCTACCAACCTATAATCTTAAGGAACTTGACAAAACATACAAAAAATTCTTTTGGAACAAAGGAGACAATCATAGGGCTATCATTAGCTGGGATGTGATCTGCAATGCTAAGAAAAATGGGGGGCTTGGATTTAGGAAAGCCCAAACTACAGACAAAACATTACAAATGAAACTTTTATGGAAAATTCTAGCAGAGCCTTATAACATCTGGGTAAAGATTATCAATGAAAAGTACTTAAAAAGTATTAATATCTTGAATTACCAAAAGAAAGGATCAACATCTTGGCAATTGAATAATCTTATGAAACTAAAAACCGAATTAAAAGAGGGTCTTATCTAGCAAGTTGGCAATGGTAAGACAATCAATTTATGGCACGACAATTGGCTAACGACATCTCCATTAATAAAAATGGCACAAAACACCAACCTTATTGACACAAACATCAAAGTAAGTCACTTCATTAACAATTCAGGACAATGGGATATTACTAAAATTGCATATGAACTACAACACTTTATTAACCAAGATATTAGGAAAAAAATCAAGGAAACAATCATACCAAATTATGAAATTCAGGATAGACTTTAATGGAAATGTAACAAAAACGGATGGTTTTCTACTAAATCTACTTCTGAAATGATTGAAGCGCGGACGAACATTACCCACAATTACGCTTGTGAATGGATTTGGAAATTGGATACACAACCAAAAATCAAAAAATTTCTTTGGCAAATCTCACAAAACGGAATTCCAACAAAAGTCAAGCTCGACAAAAGGCGGATTGCAATGATTAGGAACTGCGAACTTTGCAACCATCACCTAGAGGACTTGGTTCACTTGTTTTTTGAGTGCCCTTTTAGTAAAAAGGTTATTAACAAAATTGACAGAACAATATTAACCGAAATGAACACAATTAACCAAAGCAATAAAATACATGGCATCCTAATTGATTTATATCATAAATTAGGACCTAACAAGATGGCATGTCTTGCAACCATTTGGTGGAGCATATGATTCTTTAGAATAAAATTATCTTCTGTAATGAACATATTGGTACAACTAAGAAGGTTACAAGTTTTATCAAAGAACAAATCCATAATTGGAATCTCAAAACCATTGTTGAGGACGATTTTGATTTTAAACAACCACATAAAGAATCAAACCATATTAAAAGGAAGAAACATGACATCAAATGGGAAAAACCAAAACTTGGTTTCCATAAACTTAATTTTGATGGTTCAAAACTAGATTCGGGAGTAACTTCTTTACGTAATCTGGGACCATAACGGAAAGGTTGTGAGCCTCGATGCAAAAAAAGAATAACTTTAACTCAGTTATTAAAGCGGAAGCTTTTGCCTAGAAATTAGGCCTCCAATAGGCTAAAAGACTCCATATTAAAAAGATCGAAATCGAAGGTGATAAACTTTGTATTATTAAGGCACTCCAAGGTTTGTGGAGTTGTCCTTGGGAGATCGAGATGCTTATTTCCGAATCCGGTTTGGACCTTCGTTCTTTCGACGAAGTCCATATTAGACATATTTTCAGAGAGATAAACTGTGTTGCTGACCGGTTAACCCACCTGGGTGTATCGACCCCCAACACCAATTTTTCTAATGACCCTGAACTTCTTGTTCTTATCCGTAAGGATGTTTTAGGGTGGACTATCTCTAGGAGGTAGACCAACCTAACCGCTTTCCGTTATCAAAAAATAAAATAAAAAAATAGAGGCGGTCTAGGACCACGCCTCTATTATTAATTTTAAATTTTTTTTTGTATTTTGTTTACTCAGAATATTAAAGTGCGGTTTGTAACCACTCTTCTTTTTGTAATAGACGCGGTCTAGGACCGTGCTTATTCTCCAACCCTAAAATCTCGAGTATTTTGGGAATAATTTTGCTCCGAAGCTAATTTGGAAATTTTTCCCCCATTTTTGTTTATTGTGGCGAAAGATTCATCAAACTTGGGAATGGATACACGTTCAGAAAACCGTACTCTTTGGCAAAAAAAAACATGTACAAAATCAACAACCTTCCAGTCCTAATAATTCAAAAGAAGAAGTAAGCCAATATTTCAAGCAAATTACAAAACCCAATGACAGAACCCGGAAAAAAAAAACTTTGATGCATCTGTTCCTATATTAATAAGCACAAAGTAAGGTTTTCTTAATTTACAAATTACAACCTGGCCCGGCGGCCCAAGCTACCTGCCGGGTACCCGTTTTTTTTTATAACCTGCATTGTTGTTCAAATTCAAATTACAATTCTTATGTTTTCTTAATTTACAAATTACAGTCAACTATAATAGATTAATAAGCATAAATTAAGGTTTTCTTAATTTAGATCATTGCTGTTCAAATTCAGATTGCAATTCTTATGTTTTCTTGAATCAATTATCAGCTTACCAGGAGAATCAAAAAATGGAGGAAAAGGGAACTTGCGAGTTAACAACAACGTGAAAATTGACGGAAGAGGGAGTCCGACGCTGTTGAAGACGTCGAACAACGTTGTTCAACTTCAGAGGAAGAGGAAGAGGAAGAGTCACGAGTGCAACTGTGTTAGGGTTTGGAGGACATAACTCGATGGAGGAAAAGAACGACATGAAAAGGGAGCTTACCAAAAGACAGATCCAGACGAGGCTTCAATTCAGAGGAAGACGGAGCCCGGCGCTGTTGAAGACGTTGAAGACTCGAGTGCAATTAGACATTGATAAATCCTACATTTAATGCTTTATGGAATATGTATTCCAAAAAGCGCATCCATATCACCATTTTCCCTCTCAGCCTCAAGATTTTCATTAAACTCAAACTCATGATAAGCTTCATAAGAAGTGTATCCGGTTCCCCGGTGGCAATTTATGCAGAACTTCTTACCCACTGAACTAGTAACTCAATCTTTCCTTAAACGATTGCGTGGGATATTTTAAGGGTGTTGGTGTTTTTGTCCTTCTAGATATAATTTGGTATGCTTTTGAAAGAAAAGAAGACGAAAAAGATGACAAAGAAGAAGAAGAAGATGGTGTAGTAGTAGGTGATGTAGAAGAAGAGCTAGCACTTGTTTGAAATGAAAAAAATAAATTTTCAATTTCGATACGAACATTATGAATAATGTTAGATAAGGGTGAACTTTTCTAAACACAAATAATCATGATAAACAAACAACAAATCGGAAACACCGTCAAGTTTACGTTTAGGATCAATAACGTAGTTATAAGATGAATCAAGGGAATTTCGTTGTCATATTTTAGGCATTTTAATTTCATGTCATTTATAGCATTTATAAGGGTTGTAAACCTTAGACACGGTCTGAAAAGCCTCGGAAACATAAACAGATATCTCTAAAAATATGCAAGAAGTTGGAATGCAAACGTAACTCAGGACATTAGTTTCATCACTGAAAATCTATAGTCAATCCTAAACTGAAACCGTGGTTTACCGGTTAACCTAAACAACCGGTTTGATTAAGCCGGCAGTTTGGTTCAAACCATTCTCAAGTCTATCTATTAGTAAAAAAAACCGGGTGGCATGGCGCGCCGGCACCCGAGGTTGTTTCCACTCTGTTTTAAACACGGATGGGATGGCATGCGAATTCACCCCGTAACAAGTAAACCGAAAATCGCACAAATAACACGCCAATAAATGGTTTAGCGCGATAATGGATTAGGTTGCCCTGCCTTAAAAGAGTAGTAATGCGCATAGGACAGAAAGCTGTCATGTGCTACGCACGTGACCTACGATTCTTCTGTTGCAAGCTTCCAATCCATCCTCTTCCGTATACCAGTATCATGGAATAAATCAGCGCAGCAGAGTGCTTACTGTTTAGGTTCCGGTGAAGGAGATAGGTGAAGAGAAATGGCGCCAAAATCAAAAAGGAAGCGAGACCTAAGCCCTTCTCCTATTTCAGAATCCAACGGCATCTTCTCCGGGATGATCGTCTTTTTAGTCAATTTGGGTGTCCAGGCTCGTCGATTACAGGTCAAATAACTACTACATTTGGGGCTTGATTAAGGTTTCAAAATCAATTTCATACTCACTGTTGCTGTGATTTCAAACAGATATGGAGACTGAAATTGGAGCAAATGGGGGCCAAAATTGAAGATAATTTATCCTCAACAGTTACTCATGTTCTTTCCATGAATTGGGCAGTTCTCAGGAAAAAAGTTGGCTCTGACACCTTCCCTGGTTTTCGTGGGGTTAGCTTTTTCCTTCCATATTGATAACTATATGTTGTCCTGATTACATGTTTTTCAATCGATTCTTGGCTTACTGTATTGGTATCTGGATTCTGGTATGGCAGTCGTACCCTTACTTGTGTTTGGTATATATATCCTCAGGATACAAGTAATATATACGGTTCATGAATTGATATACCTCCAGAAAATAGTGTTAATCACTCATAAAAGTACGTGATCTCTGGTGTAGTAGACCTTAAAGCATATGATCATTCAAACATGATCTTACAAAATTGTGAAATAGGAAAAGCCAAAAGTGCTCCCAATGTTCATAAAGAGGAGAAGTTGATGCAGGTTTGAGGAAAACACCAGTGACAAGAGATAGAAATTCAAGTAGGATCTGCCATGGCAGATCAAATGAAACAGAAATGTGGATTGAAAAACACGTGGTCTGATACCATGATGGCATGCTAGTCTTTGATTAAGAAACAATTGAAGAAGGAGAAAGAAAAGCTTCACAGAGAAAATGAGCAATTATGTTATTACCGTTCACGTCTGTCACAAATTTACAAGTCATTTTATATGAAAACTCAAGCTAACAGAACCCGAAGTTCAGATAAGTGCTAGAGAGCACAGTGTTTCAATTGAACAAGCATATATGTCATCAGCAAGAGTTATTGCTCAAATAAACATTATGTTGATGTACTTGCTATGAAGTGATGGAATGCCAATTTATGGATGCATTTGCACAAATTTTGTTTGTCTGCAGAGTGTTCTTCAATATCAATGGTTAGAGGACAGTTTGAAAGCAGGAGAAGTTGTTCCAGAGGATCATTATATTCTCAAAGAGGATGATCCTGCAGAGAAGAGTATCATTGGATCCTCGCCTGGATTTTCAAGAGAATCAAACGAACCAAAGACAGAAATAGATGGTCAGCTGCATTCCAACAAATCAATGTCCTCTTCTCCGGAAGTGTCTAGAGACTCAGATGGAAATATTAGGGCAACAACAAAAGGTGATGCCACAGATGAGGGCTCAAACTCACCGAAGGACTATAATAAGGTATCTAGAAATATCTTCGCTTGCTCTTGTTTCTGTGTTTATGCATATGTTTCCTTAAATAATGTGTTTGAATAGAGATATCTTATTCTTGCTCTTGTAAGTGAAAATACTAAGTATTTGGTGGTGATAATGCCAAAATAGCACTATTGCTTGAATATCTGAAGTCAGGACGAAGTTGAGTTTTCCGGAAACTGAATGGCTTTTGGTATTTGATATAGCTTAGTCCACCAGAGACATACAGTCCACCAGATCTGAATAACGAGATTACTAGGATTTTCACGAGGCTGATTGACATATACAGAGGTGAGACATTAGAGTAAGGAGTATATCTTCAGTTTAGATTATATCTATATTGTGTTGTGAGTGACCTTATTGATACTTCTGTTTTTCCATTTTTGAAGCACTGGGTGAAGACAGGAGATCGTATAGCTATCACAAGGCCATTGCCGTCATAGAGAAACTTCCTTTCAAAATAGAGAGCACTGATCAGATCCAAAATTTGCCTGCAATTGGAAAATCTATGCAAGACCATGTAGGGTTATACAAATCTAACATATAATCTTATATCATTCTCATAAGTGTTTCAACCCTGTCAACTTTGTTTCAGATAATGGAAATCGTAACAACAGGAAAGTTATCCAAGTTGGAGCACTTTGAGAAAGATGAAAAGGTGCTATACTTTTAACCCGATCATTGTTTTAACTTCTGAGAAAGGAAGAAGTTAGGAGAAAGTGTTGATTTGTATTGCATTGATTATGGTCAGCTAACATTAGTGTTCTTGGACATTTGCTTTTAGGTAAGAGCAATCTCTCTGATTGGTGAAGTATGGGGCATTGGTCCTGCCACTGCCTTGAAGCTTTACGAGAAAGGCCACCGTACCCTAGAAGATCTCAAAAGTGACAAGTCTTTAACTAAGGCTCAGAGGTTGGGATTGAAATACTTCGATGATATTAAGGCAAGGATTCCTCGTCATGAGGTGAATACCTTTGATTCATTATACAGCTGATATCAGTTCAATTATGGTCTTTTTCTCATTTTTGTTACTGTGATTATAGGTCTCAGAAATGGGAGAACTGTTGCAGAAAGCTGCAGAAGATGTTCTACCTGGGGTAATCAAATTACACTTTCAATGCACGTATAACACTTGTTGAGCTATTATCGATGCCAAACTGACGTGAATATATGCTGTGTTTCATTCGAAAGGTGATGTTAGTTTGTGGCGGGTCATATAGACGTGGGAAATCTTCATGCGGTGATATCGACGTTATAATTACGCATCCTGATGGACACAGGTAAACAGATGTCAGACGACATCCAATGCTTGAACCGTTCATATATGATTCGCAAGTGAATATTTGAGCCCTATCACCATACTTCATGTTTTGTATAGCATATTCTGTTATCTTGGTATAGATCATTAGATGAACTAGTCTTTACTTAAGTATCTTGTATTGTGCTTTCAGCCACAAAGGTTTCCTGGCAAAATATGTGAATAAATTGAAGGAAATCAGTTTTCTAAGAGAAGATTTGATGGTCAACACTCACAATGCGGAGGTAAAAGCTCGCAAACTTCTCTAGACATGGAAGTTCTCTATCATGCTTTGATGAACCGTTAAATAGGGCAGTCATTTGGGGGTGGACACATATTTTGGCTTGTGCACGTATCCTGGTCGAGAGTTGCGCCACAGGATAGATCTCAAGGTAATGTCGCTTAAAATTCCCGTTGTACAAGGGAAGTATTCCTTCATAGTATAAAACTGACTCAAGAGGTCTTGTTGTTTGTAGGTTTATCCTCAAGAAATCTATGCTTTTGGATTGGTACATTGGACAGGAAATGACACACTGAATAGGAGGTATGATTGAAGGCTTGTTTTTCAAGAAATTCCATGTAATACTTACTCATTTTGGTGTTGTTTTGAGGGTGTAGGTTGAGATTGTTGGCTGCCTCGAAGGGGTATCTTCTTGATGACACGGGTTTGTTTCCAGCAACCCGTGGTTCAGATGGCAAGGCGGTAAAGCTATAACCACTTACCTATCAAGCCCTAACACAACAACCCTTTTCTATTGCTATCATTAACTACTCAACTGCAGGGAACAAGAGCCAAGGTCGGCCTGCAACTGAAGACAGAGAGGGAGATTTTCGATTTTCTGGGATTCCCTTGGTTGGAGCCTCGCCAGAGAAATCTTTGATCATGACAGTAAACAGCCAGCAATTACAAGCATGGTAAGCTAACCAGGAAGACCGTGTAAAGATTGTCGAAAACAAGTGTGAAGATCAACAGTGATCATTCATTGTCAATAGTAGCTTGTTCTGTAGAAGATTAGAGACTGAGAACTTCATTTACAAGTTACCAAAACTTCACTTGACAATATACCTCATTTCCCCCCATTTGCCTTGACATTGTTTTTCTCAAGTAGTATGTGCTAATGTCTAGTGATCATAAACATCATAGTAGAACTAATTATATCAAGAACTGTACCATAGAAAGGAATCACATGCTGGAATTCCTTTTCTTCCAAAGCTCTTCAGCATCAATGAATCGTTCGAGCAGCTCTGGTTCTTTCATGACGAGACAATCTTCAGCCTTTCCAAACCAGTCGTAACGTTTCTCTGCGACATAATCATATGCAGCATCCCTCAAAGGGGTTGGGATTACCATAAGAGTACTCAAGGCAGAGTAAGGCAATGGCAAGTGTGAGAGCACCTTCAAGGCAGCTGCGTTATAAACAGACTACTGTTAATCCTTAATCTTCCTTCCATAAACATGGCTATTGAGCATTAAACACAGGTTCTTACCAGTGGAAGCTTGATGGTAGAGACCAAACCCTTCAATGAATATAAAACGTCGGGAAACGTCTTCTCTGGTAACATCACAAATGTCTAAATAGGGTTCAGCAGCTTGGGACTGAAGGCAACAGAATTTGATCTTCTTGTATTTGTCTACATTGATCACCCACTTCACCCCTACACTTCAAATTTTATGGAAGTGATGAAAATTCAGCAGATAGAAACCTCGCCGAGGGCAAACTTTTTAGCTTCCAGTTTCAGACCAAAGTATCACAGTTTTTCGATTTTAATCGATTATCGATCGACTAATAACTTTTTAAAACCTAAAATGGAAACCTCGTTGATAAATTTCGTTGATTATCGTCTTCGCTGACAAAACAAACAAGAAAAAGGGGGGAAAGTATCGGCGTATTAGGGTTTAAATTGTGAAAAGATACAAAATGGCGACAAAATCGGAACGAAGTCACACTCACGATATACAAACGACAACCAACAAAGGGAGAATAGAGGGGAAGGACCTTGATGACAGAGATGGCAGACGCCGTCATAAACGATGACTCCGGGCTGAAGAGGTTTTTGTACAAAATGCTTAGTAGCAGTTAGTGTACCGTCGAGTTCCAGAGTATCGGCGATTGCGGTGGAGCTCAAGGTGGCGGTAGGAGGCGGCAGTGTCGAAAGATGAGCTGATGATGAAGAAGAAAACAAGCGTAGGGGTGGATGTAAAGAGTAATAAAGGGGGGAGAACGATGGCGGTCTTGGCATTGCTAGGTTCTTCATCATCGGAAAGAAGTTCATCTTGGATCTTACAGACCTTGGTGGAAGATTGAAGATTATGAAGGAGGAGAATTTTTTTGTGAAATGGCAGATACGAAGCAGTCTTCCGAAGGACTTTTTCTTGAGCTCCAAGCAGCTCTCGCTCGGTATGAATGAAAGCGACCAAGAGAGACGAATTCTCTAGTCTGTACTGTCCAGTACGGAATCTTCCGTTGAAGTCTATCATTTTTCATTTAATTACAAATTAAACCCTCTTAAAATTGGGGATGTTATCTGCGAATTGCGCATATCCGCCCTCCGGAGTCCGGATGCCTGGCAGGTGCATCTGCGTCTCACGAGTCCACGCTCTTCATTCGTGACATGCACACATCGAACCCTATTAAAAAATCTCTAGCACCTGGTTGTGAATATCCGATTTAATAAAAAATAAAAAATAAATAACTTTAACCTTGGGTATGATAGATCAAATAATTTTTTTAAACCTCTCGCAACCCAAGTGTAGGAGGTGAGTTTGAAATAGAAAAAAAATGGTGTTGTTATCAACAACAAATGGGTTACCTTATCAACTCATTCAACCTCTTTTATATTTATCAATTTGCAACGTATACACATTGAGCATGTTCATGAGGGCCATGTAATTAAGCAAGCTGATAAAGTTATATTGGTTATTAGTTTATTACATACTGTAAATTGTAATCCGACCATAAGTTCAAAATTTTCAATTAGAAAAAGAGAAAACTACACAAAATCACCCTTAATAATCACTATCTTGTAAGGAACCACCCTTTATAAAATTTTTAACATGAAACCACCCTTAATATTCATTTATGTGCAATAAACCACCCTTAATATTTTTTTACATTAAACCACCTTTAATTTTTAAACATTTGTAATTAACCACCCTATACTACTTAAGATTAAATCAAATAATTTAAAATGTAAGTATAGACAAGGTAAATATTTTACATTATAAATTTTAATATCATTAAAAGTTTCGATAATTTGGTTAAATATTATAATTTATAATAAAAAATAATCAAAAATAAATCATATAAGTTATTGCCTATATACAAAAAATAATTTAATTTTAAAAATTATTAAACTACATACAAAATATCGCATAGAAAATCAAGTCTATTACAATCTCAATTCCGACTAAATTGATGACTTGGTTGTCGGATTTAATTTCTTTAAAAATTTTTTTACTTCTTTTAGTTGACGAATAATCACGTTATTACCATTACATTCATTTTGAAAAGCAAAAAAATATTATGGGTTTTCTCAAATAGTAATGAAAATTTTACAATAAAAAGGTTTTAAACTATTCAAAGTTTAATATTAATTATAATATTTATAATTAATTTAATATAATAATCAAAATTTCCCTTGCCAATGCTTAATTTTAAATTTTGATGTAATTTAAAACAATATAGGGTGGTTAGTTGCAAACCTATAAAAATTAAAGGTGGTTTTATGCATAAAAATTTATAAGGGATGGTTTATTGCAAACATATGAATATTAAGGGTGGTTTTATACTAAAAAAAATTATAAAGGGTGATTTTTTGTCAAAGAGTGATTATTAAGGGTGGTTTTGTGTAGTTTCCTCTTAGAAAAAATACTAAGAAAGATTTTTCTTCTTCTTATTTTTCATTCTTATTTTATTATGGATATCTCTTTTCTTTTGAAAATGAAAAGTGGTTAGGAAAAACTGTCTTTTAGAGGTAGTTCATCCTAAAGCATCATTGGAAAAGAAAACACGAAGTTCGGGATCGTAAAAAAAAGGTGTGTTGGGGGTTTGAAATTTCCAGATGAGTCAATCGATCAGCAACACAGTTGATTTTTCTAAACAAACATGTGATATGGACTTCCTCAAAGAAGTGAATATCCAGTCTAGAGTCAAATAATATCATCTCGATCTCCGAGGGACAAATCCAAAGTCTTTGGAGTATCTTGATTACACATAAGTTATCACTCTCAATTTCGATCTTTTTGATATTTAATCTGATTGCTTCTTTTAGTCAAACTTTCACATGAAGACTTCTACTTTAACTACCAAGTTAAAGTTATTTTTCCTAGTATTATAGATCTCAAATTAACTACATTTTCAAAAGCTTTCACGCAAGGAGTTATCAATATTTTTTTTAAATGGAAAAAAGTAGTATGTTGATTCAAAAGTTATATTTTGAAATTCGATAGTTTCGGTATATTCTATACTTGGTCATAACTTCAGGATTGGGTCTCGTGTAATAGATTATAGTACGAAATATACTTGGTCATAACTTTAGGACTGGATCTCGTGTAATAGTACGACGTTATCACTTACATATTTTCAGGTATCTTATACTTGTTCATAATTTCGGTAATAGGCTTTGTGTATTAGATTATGGTATGGTATCGTTTGTGGTATTATACTTTCAGTATTAGATTTTAATACACTAGAAGAAACTAACATAACTGTCACAACTGATAGTATGCACTGGAAAAAAGTTCATACATATAACAATTATATACTAGACAACATACTAACCAAACTATGATACTCGATATTATGTACCAGAAAATCATTATATTAGGCTTGTTTGATTGGTAAAAAGACGATTTTCATACCAATCAATCGGGATTTGCCAAACGAGGCTTAACCTGCGGATAACCTTTTACTAAACACAGAAGCAAAACGCACTACCCAGCAATCACAAAATCACTACAGATTTCAGCTTAAGATAACCTATCCTTCTCTACTGAGCAAACATACAGAACCACAAATGCCATCTACAGATTGTGATCCAACAGTTCAGCATATTCCAAAGATCTATCAAAACCGCGAACCTGACAAACAACAAGCGGAACCCAATCTACATTGCTAAGTTCTTCTGATGAGCAACAGCACTAATTGCTAAGAACTTCTTTTTAGGGCAAACAACTAAACAAGGCGTTCAAACTGATGGGAAGAACTTGTTAAGATTAAAGGGCAATGAGTAGAACTCTTCGCTTCTAGTGTCCGTCTTGAAAGATCGGAACCTATCCCACCATATCATTCCTCTGTCTTTCTTCGTCGTATTGTCTTTCTTGTGCAGTGTAATATCCAAGAACATGGCCAACAACCCTGCCACAAATGGCTCTGAGGAGAATGGCACGTTGATCATGTCGTTGAACTGCACATGTCCATGAAGAAGCAAATTTATGAGAAAAAACACATTTTTGACAAATCTAAATGATCCAAAATAACAAGTCAATGAAGGCAATTACCCATCTTGCATGAGTGTTCACAGGACCATATCCATGGATCACCGTGTACTCATTGAAGTAATGTGGTACAGACAATCCCATGAAGACTGAGAAAGCTAATATGAACATTGTCTTAAAGCTGTTTAAGTTACAGAACTGTAAGAGGCTGAGTCCAGCTGAACCTGCTTGCATGAAAGCACCAAATGAACATATGGAAACAAACATTGTCGTAGGAACCACTTGCACGAGATTTAGGAAAGGCGTACCAACATATGCAAAGAAAAGGCAATACAGTGCTGCAACAATTGGAGCAGGAATGGAGGCAGCAATGGCACCAAATTTTCCTGGATGACATTTAGTAGGAAAAGGGGTCAAATAGAGAAGGATTGTGGATTCGGAGCTAGAAAATGTGTGTGCACCAACCAAGTACAGAAAAGAAGATCATAAAACCCGCGGCTATTTGGACCACCCTTCGGCTACCAACCCTTGTCAATGCTAGCAAGCCAGCATTCTCGCTGAAAGAGATCAAACAAAGTTCAGTGATCCAGAAGAATGTATTATGTGACATAAAACAGAAACAAAGTTATGTTATTATGGAAAAAGATTCCGTATTGTCTTACATAGACACTGATGATCCACATCCAGTTCCGAAAATTCCAGAGAAGAGAATGCCGACTCCCTGAGGTAAAGAAGAGATGAACATAACAAGAATTGGATAGCTGAAAACCGAAAAATAGAGAATTTATCTATTTGGTGATATTCTGCAGACATCAATTTACCTGCCAGCCTATGCCACGGCTGAGGATGGAGGGTGGCATAGGAGTTGCACTAGCATACCTAGAAACAGCTATGAATGCGCCACTTGACTGTCACAAAATGGGAAGCGGATATCAGCATAAATTTTGGGTTTCACACGTCTCTATCAGCGCACATCATGCATAAGCTAACAAACCTCAACAAGAGCGACAAATGCAGCAGCCATCATTGCAAAAGCTTCACCAGCATCAAATGTGGGAGCTCCCCATTGAAATGGGTATGGAACGCTGATCCTGTACATGAACTTACAAAGTTTAAAATAAAATTCAATAGTTTAAGGATTCTAAGTTCAGTTAAGAGAAGGGGAGAGGTGTTTACCAAGGGGCAGCACCAATAAGTCCAGCACGATCAGTTCGGCAACTTAACTGAGTATTTATGGGCCTGTTCTTGTAAGCACCGCCTACTGTGAGAAGGTGAGCATAAATCCAGACTATCACAACCGAGAATAGGACTGCAAACCGGTCAAACACGTGCCTCTCTCCCTTTACTAGATGAGGTATGTACTGCATTTGTGTGTTTCACAAGAAAATTAGCTTGCTGATTTCACTAAGCAAATTATGGTTAAGGAAAGAATGACACATAATAACTAATATACATGCCTGAGAAAATACGAGGAGTAGGATAAGCTGTGGTAGGCCAACTTCCACACACTTTGCAACCTATGAATCCAAATACACTATTAGGTTATGTTATCTACATTGGTGCAAATGTGGATCAAAGAATACTTACCCCAGGGAATCCTAACTCGTACAAGCCAAAGCCAGATAATGCAACCAACGGGGCGGCTGATAAAGGACTTAAGAATCTGACAATTGGTAAAAGAATTTGTTAAATCATTTAGCCAGTGATAACAACAGAAGAGGACCTAAGCTAAACCCACCTTGCGACGTTACGCCAGAGACCACTGAACCCGAGTACAATTTGAATTGTGGATGCAACGATCATGGCGCCCTGAATTCCTCGCATTATGCTGTTAAATTTCTGCATCAAGTGACACAAACTCAGCTCTATATGGCAAAAGAAACCATAACAGTATAACACCATAAAACAAAAAGAAACATTTTACTAAGGCAACCTCCTGAGGATCAACAATGTCACTATAACGTCCAGCCAAAACAATCGAAATTGTTGTTGGAACGAATGTGTAAGACCCTCCAATCACTGCAGGTAACCGAGTGCCGAAGAAGGTTTGGAATAAGGTGTTCAAGCCAGCAACAAACTGCAAGGTTTGTATCATCCTCACTTTTTCCACCTACAAAAGCAGGAACTCTTCAAATCCCTATATTTCAATACCTTCATCAATTATCACTGTCTTTTCTCCCTTCAAAATTTCATGAATCAAAATGTAAATCTTACATTACGACCTCCCATTTGAGGGGCAAGGTAAGTTGGGATTAGAACAGTAGTCCCAAGCATCACCAAGTAATGTTGGAAACCAAGTAATATGGCCTCAGCTGCAACAAGATGCAATTGTATACAGTTAACATCAATACTTCACAGGCAAAACATATGCTCTTAAGGCCTCATTTGGTATCCATATTTGGATATCAAATTCTAAAGGTTTTGATTTACCAAAATTTTGAAAGGTATCACATATTAATGTTCAGATATATGCAACATACAAAACAAAGGTATGAACTGTCAGTTTCATGCCAATACCAATATCACATGATATGGATACCATTATACCAAACGGGGCCTAAAGCTGAACCTTAGATGTAACGAATTAAAAACCAAAAACTAAAACAGAGCAAAACCCTTCTTAATTATGGCTAGGAACTGAAAAAGTGAAAAAGAGAGACTAACGCCATGGGGGTGGGCTGGTGATGCAATAAGAAACACTGGGGAGTTGATCTTTGACAGGGTGTGGCTGCAACTCTTCTTGTTTTGGTGGTGGCGCCGCTCCTCCACCTGCCATCTCCTTCCTCTGTAATTACACTGATACACCAAATACTGAAAAATACAAATCAAATACTTAGCAAAAGCAAAAAAAAACCCAGATGTTGAATCTTGAGAAAAACAGACAAGATTCCGTTACGCCGAAGATACCAAACAGGAATTGTACATAAATTTGAGTTGAGAAGTAACAAAACAATGAAAAATACTTTCTGGGTATGCAGCCCAGAGAAGGAAAGACAAAAGAACGGAAAACAAAAATTACCTTAAGTTGAGAGCTTCGAAATGGGATTAGTAGGAATAAGAAACCAGGTAAAAGGGTGTGCTCGAAGGAGAATAGATGCGCATTAATGGCGTATTAAGATGCTAACGGAAAGTGAGTGGGGAGCGAGGTAAAGGAAAAGAGACTGTGACTGTGTGTGGGCTCAAAAAGCAAAAGAGAGAGAAAAGAAAGAAGAAGATCAATATGTTCTTTAACAAACCCAAGGAATCTGTAGAATGCTTTTCTCCACTCCATTGCTCCCCTTCCTCTCTGCCTACTGCCTACCTGCTTTTTCCTTTTCTTTCCAGAAATCTAGTTTAGAATTTAAAGTTTAAATATTTTTATCATCATATGCCTCTACCACCACTGCGTATAATAATTGATTTGAATCTTCCACTTTTCTACTCTGAAACAAGTTCCTATTGATTATTTTCCAATAATGATTATTTCAATTTCAGTCGAACTGCTTAATGGTATGTATAAATGCATTTTTGGATTTGTGAAAGTTGATTTTGGGTAACCTATGTATTTGGTTCAATAACAAAAACAGTTTCTTGGAGACAGGATAGGACCACATATATTGGATGGGACATAAGATTTGGTGGGGAAAATCCCAAATGTTAGTCATGCAAACAAGGACCACCATTTTCATTCCTCTTTATATATAGGAGCTTGGTGTGTCAATGGCTTTGGGTACAGTACATATCTTTTATTTCCAGAGATTTCTCTATGAAAATCTCTCTGAAACCTGACCTGTAAAAATATTTTTGTTGCAGGTCATGCACAAGGAAGAGACACAGAGAAAGTCAGTGGTAGAGTGGTGGCAGAGAGATCAGAGATGCATGGGCTGCATCTTGCATTGGCTAATTTCGCCTTTTCTTCTTTACTCTTTTGACGTTGGATGCCAAGAAGGGGCTCAAAGTTAAATCTGAGAAAGCCTGAAAAGTATCAAAGCAATTTTGCTAGAGGTCAAATGCCCGTCTACAGTTGTTATTAGGACCAAGAATTCAGCCGAATCCGAGTGTTTTTTGTACACAACTTGTTTGGTAAGTGAACGAACTCAATCCGAGTTTTTTTTAGTCCAACCGCAACTCAACCCAACATTGTATCGAGTTTCAAATTGTCTTCATTATGCAAACAAGGTTGAGCCAAATTCGAATAGATTAACTCATACAACAACCTCACCATCCGTCACCGTTGTATTTATGTTCATATTTCCTTAGCTTGATTACGATCTTTATCCTTACAATTTGAATATGTTATTATGGATGTGATCTGTATTTATTGTCCGCTTGGTTAAAAGATTCTTAGTCATTCCAAACGACCCCTCTGAACGGCCCCTCGAAGTATACAGGTTTGCACTAATAAATAACACAATAGAAGTCGAGGGCTTGGATACAAGAGAAGCACACCAAGGGCCCGAGGGCTTGGATACAAGAGAAGCACACTAAGGGCCCGTTTGGTTTTAACTCCGGAATCGGAAATGGAATGGAAACGAATCTAGTCCATACGTATACCCTTGTTCATGAAAGTTTTTGTAATCATTCCTTGTGGTGTGAAGTAATTGGAGTAGAGTTTTGATTACTTTTGATACCCTATGGGGTAACAAAATGTGGGAAAGCAAGTGTATTTTGCATTAAACCACAAGGAATGATTCCATAAAATTTCATTAATAAGGATATACCTATGGATTAAATGCATTTCAAGCTCAGCAATCAAAAGTCGAGAGCTTAGATGCCCAGATAACACAATAGAAAGCATCAGTAGATGCTCCACAAGATCAAACAACTACAACAACAGGTCTGTGAGGAAGCGTATTTCTCGGGATGCAAGAGAGTTGCAACTTGATCCATGAAGATGGGATGTCTGCTTGTACAAGCAATGAGTATCGATCATGTTCAGTGAGAGCCAACACGAGATTGTAACTTTCTCCTTTCTAGTTCGAGCTACATATCAGAAGAACAAAAGGGTTGAATACGAGAATGCGAGGGAAATAGTGTGTCTCATCTAGAAATAGTAGCCTAATGTTCAAACTTACCACTTTTCTAACACGATCATTTGCTGCAGCCGTTCCTCCGGCAACAGATTCAGGATAATATGGACTGCTAAACTCGCACCTCATTCATCACAACAATGGTAGTTTTGTCCCACCGGACTGGATGTCTGCTTGGACTTGTGAAGTAAACTCAATCACATTGACGAGCTATTTTCAGCTGGACATTCTATTTCTAGAACACAAGTGAAAATGTAACAACTAGTAACCCACCCTCATCCTTCTACTTTATAAACATCAGTATATCCAATTAATATACCATGCAGAATTGAATAGATATCAAATCTAGTGACTACATTATCAATGGTCGGAATCTTGATCTATGAGTACAATATCAGGGAAGACCATCAAGGTCAAAAATCAAGCAATGCCTTTCGGTACAGAAGTTTCAAACTACAAGTGAAGAATGGGAATGCCTTTGCATATCATAATATTGCTCATATCAATTCAATATGCAAATATCGAATAGGACGGTTCATTTGGTGCAACAAACCCTAATAAGATATCAGAGAGAAGCAAAGATACATACTTGAGTCGGAATTGCTCCCTTTAGAAGATAGTCAAAAGTAAGGAACTCGATATTCAATTAAACTAAATGATCTTATTACATAGAGCACAAAAGCTGAGTTCACAAAATTTAAGCACTAAGCTTCCAAAATTCAAATTGTATACACAATTTTCTTTTCCTATCAGCACTTCTCAAGAACATTACATGATCTTGGATGTACCAAGGCATCAGTTGTACCTGCAAATAGCAGAAAATATTTCTACATACAAACCTTAGTTGTCTAAGTCGATTTTTCATCATCCTTTTTTATCTTGGTAATATTTTAGTTATTGATGAGATTATGTGTAATTGATTGTTGTTTGACGGCTTAGACAATACAATGTAGGTGTGTTTCGACCGCCGCCGCGGTCACGACTTAGTCTTCCCGCGGGTACGGTGATCCGTTAAAGCGAGATGTTGTCCCGTTTGCTTTCCGACCTCTCGTTAATAGAAGCCAACCCCTTGTTTGCTTCACCTTGCTTACCTCTCAGCTGAGTGTCTATCTCTGCCCATCCACTTTCACGTTACTCTCTTCTCCCTCCATCTTCCTCCTACCCTCCATCTTTTTCCATATTCTCCCATGGTCCTTCTTCTTCTTCTTCTTCTTCTTCTTCTTCTTGTGGGAACTACAGATCCGAGCTGTAGAGTAAGTATTTTGCATGCATAGATATATATTTTGATGATTATTTCATTATTTGTCTACTCAGCAAGAATTGAGGTCTAGATCTACCACACAAAGTTCCCTAAAGATATCATGAAGAAAAGATCCACGATTTGAGCAACAACGAATGTCAAACGGCATGCAAATCGGCCTTTATGCCGTCTGATGGCTATTTGGACAACATCATCACCACAAAAATACTATCAATGCCCAAGTCAAAGCCTAGCCCAGACTCAACGAGACAACATGGCTAGACGGGCTCAAGACGACTTATATGTCGTTTGGTGGCCGTTTGATGGTCGTTTCTATGCCGTCTCAGTTGTGTAGAAAAGGAAAATCAAATCTTCCGATTGTATCTTTGGTATTTTTATATTTTGTGTAACCTTAAACTTCGAGATTTCATCCTATGTAAACATGTATTAGCCATAGGGTTCAATATCCTAGATCCACCCCATGAGTCTCTCTTACCCCGATTTCATAGTTGTTAAGTAGTTGTTAGAACAAGGTTCGCCTTGCCGGAACTAGACACTTGTGAGTTTATGTCCTTTTTGAATTTATATATTGTCTTTGTTTTATATTCGATCATGGTTGGCTAATCTCTCTCCCGATCAAGGAATGGATGATCTCTATAATGGTTTGATTTATCATCACATATATGTTTGTGAATTGAGATTGTGATATTGCTTCTTTTCAAAATACTTCATTCCTACCTTTTATTTACCTTCGAAAGAAGTGGTGTTTATAATTGGTTTTGATAAAACAACTGAAGGGACAAAAGAGAATGACATTTTATTGGCTTTATTGAAAAACACTTGGTTTTGAAAGTACTAGTTTATCAATACATCGAGGATTTCTAACAATCGTTAAAAGTTCCGGTCTTTGTAACTTTTCTAACTGAAGGGCCACAAACAAAGATTTCTCTTGGTCTTTTCCGGATTTGTAAGTTCTTAACGGGTTTTCCTATACTTGTCAAACTGCCGGATTGAGGGCTACGCGAGTTGGAAGACACGGTCTTTGTTGGTCTATGTCAAAGGCTATTTTAGATGATTACGTGTAATATTCATACATCAATGTTTATAAGTCTCATATATACAATAATACTTTAATACATAATAGTCGGATTCTTGTTTCCTTAGATCGACTTGATCCATTGTTGCCAATAATTCGGTATTGTTTCCGCTTGCTATAGTTATTGTTTTCTTCCTTTCTTTTACTTAGAACAATTAATTATTGGTATCTATCAAGTCAGAAGTGGTCCTTATGAATTTGATACCCGAATATGCTACATTTGATTCCGTATGCTTGCAGGGAGGTTGTTGTTAACTATTTGGTTAAAACTTCCACGATCACTTATTGACCTGATGGATGAGCCGATAGAGTCCTTCAAGGGGGTGAAAACAATCTTTGTGCAAGCATTCAAGAGAAACTTCAAGATTCTCAAGAAATCGTGGTGAAGATACGGATGAGGACTCTCTAATAGAGTAGAGATCATGGAACACAAGAATCCCCACCGAACAGCAAACCATGTCCATCTTGAAGACTTTAAAATAAGTGTTGATAGGAGGACAACCATACACCTTTTTGTGAGTTTCTTTTTACTTTAATCTTATATTTTTATTAAATTGAGGACAATGCAAGATTTAAGTATGGGTGGTAAACAAAATGGTTTTCAAAAGTTTTTCAAATATTTCCTTCTTTTTAAAATTTCTTTTATGTTTTCAGAAACTCATCTTTCTCCTTGCTTTTTAGCCTTGGACGATCCGTATCTGTTATGATGCACGGACACCTCTGGAAGGCGAAGTGTCCCGTGTCCCGCCGTGTTGGACACGGGGACACAACGGGACACGACTCGGACATAGTCAAATATGGCCCGACACTGTCAAGACACGATTCAGATGTAGGACACGGATTGTGTCCGGTAAGACACGAGTTTCCCCTATTTTCAAGTCTAATAAACAAAATTAAAAAAATTAAAAAAAAATTAATTTACCGTAATATTTTTTCTTCTCACTTTTTTTTACTAAACCTAGCCCCATATGGTCACTTGCGAGATTGTGGTTGCCGGAAGCAAGACAACAATCTTCTTCTTCTTCACTTTTTCTAATTTACAATTTTTTATTATTGTTTTTCTTAGTTGATTATGTTGTTTAGTTGTTGTTAATTTGCAATACGGATGGTTCGTTCTTCAATTTTGAAACTAAGTATGTTTATTTGAGATTGTAAGGCTAAATATGTTTATTTCTATGTTTTGTAAGACTGAAAATGCTTGTTTCTAAGCTTTTGTTTCGTTTTTTTTTGTTGTCATGTTCATGTTTTCATCTACTCATATATCATTGAGTTTTTCATATATATATATATATATATATATATATATATATATATATATATATATATATATATATATATATATATATATATATATATATATATGTATGTATGTATGTATGTATCTCATTATGATATATGAATTATACATTTCAATAGCTTTAAAATAATATATTATTTTTTTTCCTCGCCGTGTCCCCGAGTCCTATACTTTTGAGAATTGCCGATTCCCCGTTTCTTGTCGTTTTCGTTTCTAGTGTCCGTGTCTATGTCCGTGCATCATAGGGTATATGTAGTAAGGTCGGTCGGCCAAGAACAAAAGTTCTCTATGTTTACATTTTGTTTCTATATTCCTCTATTTTGTCTGTAAAAGGAGTTGTTGATTCACTGAGAGTCCTTAAGGCCGATCGGTCCTAGTGATTGACATCGATTGACCTTCTCCTATTCTATCAACATGCATATTCTGTTTTGTACCATCTTCTTTTTCAAGAAAGTGATTTCTCTCTTTTGACTCTATATCGGTTGATGATGTTGAGGATCTTGCATTCCAATCTTGTCTACGCCATTGAGTATTGGACGTAAAGATAAGCGAATTTGTTTCATGACATTGTCTTGTAAGGTTTGTTTTAGCATTATGCACATATTTTTTGTGTATCTTCTTTACTATAAGTTTTCTCTTATATGCTTTGATTATATACAACTTAGGATTGAGTCTCTTTCGATATTGCATGGTTGTTCTTGTTTGTACACTTATAGAGATGATTAAGGCATGTCTTTGTTAAGCTTATTACTCTCTTACTACCTTGAGCATGATTTCCATTTATTAACCCCTTTTGGCTTGTATTAAAGTTTCTTTGTAGCTCTACAAAATTATCCATAACATGCTTAGACTCATTTAGCCCATCCGGAAATTAGGAGGTGATACCATGCAATGGAAGAAGAAAGCAAGAAACAAGTATGAGGTTGTGTGTAGTAAAGAACATCGATGTATAAATATTCCTTGTGGTGTAAGTGCATAAAGTGAAGAAAAGAGGAGTAATATCAATAGATAAAATTGTGCACCACTTGGACATAGCTGAAAAAGAGAAGAAAAGAGGGAAGAATGTTTTGCAAAGTACAAAATGCTGAAAAGAAAAATGTAACATTGAACGAAGCAAGTTTTGCAAAGTACTAAAAAGAAAAGAGGGAAGCAAGTTTTTCAAAGTACAAGAGCAAATAACTAAGATTCAAGCGAGAAGAAGATCACATATGGAAGCATGTAGAAGTGATCGACAATAGTAAGATTGATCGGCCTGGTCATAATCCTTCCCGCACATGACCTTCAATTGAAGAGCTAATTTCAAGGACCAAATTTTGGACCATGCCCACCAACCTGACCAAATAAGGCCAATCAACCTTACTACAGTGACAAGCCCGCTTCGACGACATTTCTTTCCCCTTATTCTCTTTTATTTTGGGTTGGACTTTCAGTATGTCCACTTGGACGTTTTATATTGATCCATTAGGGATAGTTGTGGTAGTTTAGATAAATATGTTAGTTTTCTCTATATAAATAAGGCATTCAACAATTAAGTTTTTGTCATCTTCTTTTCTACAATTTACGAGTTTTTATCGCCGGTGTTTTGCCCTAAGGCCGATACGTCCTACTGTTTCTCATTGATCGACTGACTCATTTTTAGTCTTTAATAAAGGATTTGAGTTTTGTTTAGGTATGTTTGGCTAGTTCTCATATCTTTCTAGGGTTTAGAGAGCCTAACTACATTGATCCATGAAGTTGAATTGATTGTATAGTATTGGTTGTATGTGTGTATGAGCTATGCTAGTTATTTGATTATTCCATTACAAGATGCGAGAGTCGAGTATGGAATCTTCATTTGCTATATGTTCTACAAGGTGTTGGTGGAAAAACGCGAGAGTTGAGTCACCCATACCTCCGTATTGAATTCGATGTGAAGAATAGACACTGTCTTGGGTACGTGGCAATCGATGTGGGTGACAACCATTGATGTGTGTCAAACAATTTCCTAACCACATGAGAATCATACAAAATTGTTTCCCGCATAACTGGACTTACATTCAATTATGGAATTGTCAATTGAGTTCTATCTTACATGCATGTTGTGGTGATTTGTATTCGTGAAGTTTTATTGTTGATTGCTTATTCTCTATTCTTCTACCTTCAACTTGTTTGGTTTTGGTTCATATAAAAATACAATATTTCCCCTTTCCGCCTTACTGTTTTACGTCGTTATCCGAAAAGTTCAACCGATATTGCCCCTTAAGGTAGATAGGTCTTACTAAGACATTTCTCTCTTTTTTTTTGCTTTGATTTCGTTTCTGGTTTATTAGTTATTTATTTTCGATCAAAATATGTGGTTTTTGCTTATTGATTGTACTTGTAACACCCCAAATTCATAGGACTCAAAATGCTACGGGCTAGGACCTCACAGTAGATCCTGACCCTAGCCTAACAACAAGTTCAATGAATCTTGCAACAAGACACAAATAAATATAAAACCAACATCGATAAAAGTGGAAATATTATAAACCAAAATATATAGAAAACACACAGCCGAGTATCAAAACTGTACAACATCATGAATCCCAAAACCCACAACCATCCTAACATGTACGGGAACCCTCGGCTGATCACTCCCGCCAGATCACTCCACAACCTTCTCAACCTGCAAAGTATCTACAACTCGGTTTATAACTAACAATTCATATATTAGAATAGCGTTAATAGCACACACAACACACAAGCAAGATATCACACATGCATGTTCACAAGCAAACCGATTATTATCTTCCATTAAGTGATTCATTTACTAATTCAACTTATATTGTGATACGAGGATCCTCCAACCCTCTCCTCTGTCCCCATGTAACTGCGAGGAATGGGTTGATATATATATATATATATATATATATATATATATATATATATATATATATATATATATATATATATATATATATATATATATATATATATATATTCTAGTTCAAGTGAGGAGGACCCTTGTGGATAGGAATTAGGAGAGATGTGGTGATGCCACGTGGGATGCCAAAAAAAAGGGCAATTTTGGCAACTAGGCCTTTTTGAAAAACTAGAGTAGTAACTAGGCTTTTTAATGTTTCAATTAAGTAAATATACCCCAACCTTTTGTATTTATTCTCAAACTTTACATCCTCTTTTCTCAAGGGGTACATTTACTAAACACAAAACTAGAAAAAGCCTAGTAAACCAAATTATTTCAAAAAAAATATATTTGGTGACGTGGCATGCCACATGGCACCACCACAAAAATGAACATTTAGTAATAAAAATATGAACACTACCTATAACAAAAAAAAAGAACAACCATTAATAAAATTATGAACACTTACTCTGAAAAATATGAACACTTACTCTGAAAAATATGAACACTGTAATTGTAAAAAAATGAACACACACACTTGTAAATTAATGAACATCATATTTGTTTACACGATTTGAAACAAAAAGAAAATTTTACAAAAATACAAAAATGAACATTTAGTGTTAGAACATGAACAATTAGTATTGGTAAAAAATGAACAGTTATTAATAAATATGAACAATGACTTCTTTAAAATGAACACTTACTTTAGAAACCATGAACACTTACCATAAAAACCATGAACACTTACTTTAAAAATCATGAACACCATAGTTGTAAGAACAATGAACACATACTTGAAAAAATATGAACAACGTTTTTTTTACAACCATGAACACCATATTTTTATTAATAACTGTTGATTTTGTGATGGTGACACATGGCATGCCACATGGCATCACCACAACTCTCCTAATTCCAATCCACAAGGGTGCTCCTCACCGGAACCGGCCTCTCTCTCTCTCTCTCTCTCTATATATATATATATATATATATATATATATATATATATATATATATATATATATATATATATATATATATATATATATATATATATATATATAGGATATATCGTATGAGAACAACCTCTAACGTGAGAACATGAAAAACAAATCGTGACCAATCCAATTTTTAAAATTCAATGGTCTAGATTAATGATAGAAAATGATAAATAAAAAAACAATTAATGTATAATGCTTACTCACTCTCATTAAAAGAGAGTGAACCCACTCTCTCTTAATTGTTTTTTAAAAATATGTATTGTATTATAGGAAACCGTTAGTTAAAAAAGATTCACCAGATATCTCCTTCCTCCTCTCTATTATACGTTCAACTTCATTAACAATTCTCCCAATTCCGTCAAATCAAAAAACGAAATAATGGAAAACTCAGATTGAGTGTGCATTTGCAAATTTGTTCAAGTCGATCATAACAACATAATTCAACAAGTTGTCATATCCAGTCAAGAAAACCATATCCCGTCAAGAAAGCAATTTGTTTCTCCATATGCAAATTTGAGTAAGTGTATGTATTCAAATTTACTCTTTGTAATTCAAATCGGTTTGACATAACTCGTGTGAATAACCGATAGAATTGTATAGTTGCATTGTTGAAACTCGTACGAAGAACCGATAGACTAAAAAAAATTTGATGTTGATAATAAATCTAATAAACAGATTAACTGCGAATAACACACTTGTTGTAATATCCGGGAAAAAAAAAAAAATAATAATAATAATAATTTTTTTGTTTAGTCCAAGTCAAGCCGGATTTCGATCCTTTAACCTTTTCCCACTTTACCTATTGTGGCAAGCTAGCAAAAATGTTATCATTTTATGTAACTTAATCCACATAAAATGATAGATTTTTTCCTACCAAACCTTAATATATTTACACACATTTATACTTGTGACAAAAAAAAAAA
>BSUD01000002.1:18581452-18601361 GCA_033239045.1 Fagopyrum esculentum
AAACCTTAATATATTTACACACATTTATACTTGTGACAAAAAAAAAAACAAAAAAAAAAACCACTCCTTCTAGCTACAACCAGCCCAAACCACTTATCTATTCCTAATGGATCGGCCCAAAAGAATGATGAGTTGCTTGTTGATTCATTTTATTTCACTAGTCAGCCGTGACCTGCCTAAACTATTCCCATAACTTAATTACTTCACCCTAATTTAACCCTAATTACCCATATCCTAATTAGCTCCATCCTTAACCTAACCTGTTACGCATTCATCCGGCAATCACGCAGCAGGAGCATAACGTGGAAGAGCCATTCCCTTTGCATCCCGCCACTCTATCGCCAACACCGGTGGAACAAGGAAACCCGGGCACAGTCGTCTCCGGAAGAAGAACCATCGCAGTCTCAAGCCCTTCCGGATAGAAGCGCCGGTAAGGTCTAATCCTCCTTCTCGAGTTGTCTTTCTCACACCTATGCTGCTGAATCTTGATCCTTCATCGGATTCCAGGCCATAAAGAAGGGCGAGCCTACCAACTGGAACCTCAGACCTGCACAGACCCTACGGCTTTGGCCAAACTAACCCCTGCAGCCATAAACGGGTCTCCATCTTCGTCGCCGGAACCCGACAAGATCTTTCTTCAACCTACTACAAACGACGGATCTGGTGCAGCCATCCGTAAGAACTTGCACATACTCGGGAGCCAACGCTGGGTTCCTCGTTGTCGATCGACCGCAACCTGTGTCCTCCATTGCTACGGGTGAGTGCTTCCTTAGTGTAGTATTTATATATGTAAGTATATAGATCTACATGTATTAGTGTAATATATATATATATATATATATATATATATATATATATATATATATATATATATATATATATATATATATATATATATATTTATGTAAATAAATGTCCTTAGTAGAACATGTCAGTACGAAGGGAATGTTTATATATAAGTATATGTATATGTATAGGTATAGAGTGGTTAAAGTAAGAGCTCCTGAGAATGTATGTATGCGGGTAGGAACGTGTGGTATAGTGGTAACCGAGAAGAACTAAGGTTATAGTTAGTTAGTACGGCCGGAATAGTGTACCCTAGTTATGAGAGTTGCGATGAGTTCTAAGGGTGAGCATATACTAACGTTGTTCTCGTTGACGAGTAAGATTATGTTTTTGACCCTAGCTCTAGTAGCTTGAGTGTAAAGGTCAGACCTTAGCAAACCTTTTGAAAAGTTAGAACCTTGTTAACCTAATAATCGTTAGAAAAACTATCCCTGAGAATCGAGTTATGGAAATAGGTTCTAAAAGAGATTAGTAGAATTTAATGTTAGACTTTGGGAGTTTCCGAGACTAAGGGTACAATAGTTCTTTACCTTAAGAGAGCCTTTTCCGTTCTTTTCTCCTCATGAGATTTTACCTCTTAGAAGTTTATAACTTCTAAGAGTATGGATGTGTTTTGATCCACATGCCTTATTTGACAGGCGATTGAGTTACTACGGTTGCAGACCGAGTTGAGACTTTTGAGGGTTGTGAATTGATTCAGGTAAATCCTTGCGACTTACTTAGCTGATTTCTGGATATTAGTTGAGTGATAATAGTGGTGTGTGTACCATGTGTGTTATAATAACAACTTGTTAGGACGACCGTCGTTATTATGTGTAAAGGCCCAAGTGTATGTATAACGGGCCGTGACATCACTGCCCAACTCTGCTAGGAGACTGGGAGGTTCTCTATACCTAGACCATACAGGTACACGGTGAGATGCATCGGATCCACTCCTGATGGGTACACGGGGGCGGAGACGAGGTTTGGGAATCCCTCGTGTCACAAATTAAGTATCATTAGTAAGAGTAAATCACCTAAGCAAAGATAATAAATGGATTGTTTGAGAGCATGTTGAGTGTTTATTATTTTATGTGTGTGTGTGCTATTATTATTCTCCTAATGTTTAGATAACTAGCTAATGGTTGTTTTGTTGTGTTTTTAGATTTACCGCAGGTTAGAGCAGTAGCTGAGTGATCCGGAAATAGTGGTCAGCCGGGTCTCCGTACTCATTAGAGTAGGGGTTTGGGTTGTTGCTTTGTCGTTCTTTCCTTTTGTTAAGATAATTAGTCTTTTTCCTTTGTTTAAGTACTATAGACTGTTAGAACTTGTTGCATTCATCCTCTTAAAAATACATCTTTATAAATTTTGGTTTTTCTTATTTGTGTCTTGTTGCAAGATCCTAGTAATATTGTTGTCCAACTGAGGTCGGGACCCATTGTGAGGTCCTAACCAGTAACGGCCCGAGTTTTGAGAATTCGGGGTGTTACAACATGGTATCAAAGCTCTGGCAACAATGACACTTGAAATCTTCTGAAAGACCGAATAAGTACTTAAGCAGAACCCGAAAAGGGATCTGAGTTTTAAAAAAGACTTTTGTTTTTCAGATGCATGCATAGTCTGGTGGGGGATAGAAAGTACGGCTGACCACCACTACTACCGCGGATCTCAGTATGCTTAGTATGGACTTTAGGTTTTTACTTTATGTTGGCTTATTATCTTGATTATAAAGATATGTGATATAGATAAGTATATGCCAAAGATTAGTAGAAATTATAGTTATGTTATGTCCTTAACGGAGATAACTTAGTGAGTTTCTCACCCCTTTGACACATCTAAGTAGATTATGAAGGGTGTCAATGCGAGGATTAGTATGCACATCTTATGTGCATTAGGGTAGACGAACGGTGGACAACTCCTTCGAGCTTGTTGAGGAACGTCGAGACGGAAAAGTGAAGACTAAAAGACAACACCAACTACGATGACAAGAAGGGAATCCCGAGTCAACTCAATAGGATCAAATGAAGAATATACATGAGGGTAGTTCCGGCAACGCGTTGGATGACCGGCAAGTATACAAATTGGAAGAGACAACCCATAGGTTCTTTCAAGATGGTGTAAAGCAACGTTACAAACAAAGGGGATGCCTTCAAAAACAAAAATAGGCATGAAGGTCAAGGTGAGTATAGTAGCGATCCAGACTAGAGGCATTGAATCTAAGCTTACTGACGGACCAGAAGGTCAAAGTTTGAGGCTAGAAGTAGAGCGGAATATGATCACTCTCGACAAGCTACTTGTAACCACAATCAAGATGGAAAACCGAGACAATCATAAGCGTAGGAGTCAAGATAAGATACTGATAGCATGAATTATAGTCTATATTTTGGGGTTTGTTTGGACGTTTTATCTTTCATAATCTGCATGTTTGTATGTGCATTATGTGATTTTACTACCATTTCATCTACCTTTGCGAGAATCGAGGTCTACACCTAGTTTCGTTGTAATTGCAGGTAATATGGTACGTTTTGCATCAAAAAGGAGCAAAAGGAGTCATGAGTCATTTGGAGCTACATCCAGGGAGCATAACCATGGATTAAAGAATTACTTTGGAGCAGATTCGAGAGATTTCACATTCTGTTTTGAATCACCTCGGTTGACCAGAGATTCATCTCGACCGAGGCGATCCTGAGACGCCGACTCGACCGAGGCGAACACCTAGGACGCGGCGAGAATATTTTATTCTTGGAGAAGATCTTTTAAAATTGGAAAGTGATCTTATATTTTGGGCTGGGCTCTTGGAAGGAAAGAGATATGCAGAATATATATTTTACCTATATTTATGGGAGAATATCTTTCTAAAGATTTATTATCTTTGGAGGGTTATTTTCCTATAAAAAGGGTCGGATTTCCACAATTCCGGCAGGCCGCTTACACCCGCTATCAGCGCAAATCAGCCGCCTACACCGAAGGAACAACAGCAGCATACTCCAAGTTGGGAGTTTTGAAGAACCTTTTTGAAGGTTGAAGGAAGATCGAAGTCCATAGCTTTTATAGCTTTATTGAAGGGTTTTGTAAGATTGTCTTCAATTCCCTCAATTGTTGTCTTGTCTTGTTGGATTATTATCCAAGGAACGCTTTGTTGTGATATTTGATTCAGTTATTGAAGTCTTTTCATTAAATTCTTCTTTGTTCAAATATTCACCTTCTTCCCTTATATTTAATACTTTCTTTATGATGATGAGTGGCTAATTTCCTTGTGTGATTCTAGGGTGATTGGCTGAAGGTTGTGGGAAAGACAATGATAGAATAATCTTAGATTCCAGTAGGATCCTGAAAGTTCGAGTCTTTAACCTTAACCCTAAGCATCTCGTTCGGTTGATGAACATCTCGGCCGGGGTGGAATTCTTCTGACCGAGGTGACTTATCCGACCTAAAACAGAAAGTTAAGTGTTAGAGTTTGCTAAATCCTATTCTTATTATACCTTTCTGGTTCAATGCAAGCTTAGGATGAGACTTACCCGGTAATTCCTAAGTTTGTGTATTAACGATCATAAGTGTAGGTAATAAAGGTTTATCCTTTATTGGGGTTTGAGTGTGCTTCCATCCCATCTTTGTGAGTTAGCCTGAGACTTACCCGGTAAAGGTTGATTCTATTCCCTTAGATGGTGTGTTAGTTTGAGGTTATAGTTCTTTATCTTGATTCCTTGAGACTTACCCGGTAATAGGAGTTACGGTTTAGGATTAGTGTGTAGTGAGACTTACCCGGTGATCTACTCCACTTTAGTAACACCTTCCCCACGCAAAAATCTCAGTTTTGTCCGCTTATCTATAGATCTTGAGTTGGAACCACAACTAGATGCTTTAATCCTCAGAATTGCATGTTTGCTTTATTGACTTCTTATTCATCTTTGATTGTGTTAATCGCTCTTGTGGTTAGAATTTACATAGCATACCGTATTGACTCTGTTTCACCGAGTCCCTGTGATCGACCCCTGGAATTTTCTTGCTTTTACTACGATTGACCCGTACACTGCGGGTTCGCATCCTTGTTTTAAGCTTAAGTCTAGGGTTATAAATTTAAAGCTTGCACACACCGTTTGGAGCGAACAAGTTTTTGGCGCCGTTGCCGGGGACTTGGTCTAGACCGAGCCGTACGGTTTGCTCTTGGGGCATTTGCCCCGTTTTGTCTAACCACTCTACTTGAGTGACTTTTGCAGGTTCTTTCTTAGGTATATGCGAAGAACCCGCGCTGGGAAGGAAATCGTTCCTTACGATCCCGAACCAGAAAAGACATACAAGCGACGCTTAAGAGAAGCGAAGATGGCCCAACAAGACGATCGCGATCTTGCGGCCCAATTGAAAGAGACGCAGGAGCTGCTACGTCTCAGCGAGGATGAACTCAGGCAAGAGAAAGAGGAGAATCGCATCAGGACTGCAGCAATCGAAGCTGAGATTGCTGTCATTCGGAACCAGATTCTACTTCGACCAATGCAGGATCCAGTAGTTGATCCTCGACCGAGGTAGATTCCAGTACCTGACGCCCCGGTCGATGTACTTCCACCTCGGATGCCAGTCCGAGATGTTCTTCTTGCAGGAATCCCGCAAACCCTAGGTCAAAGGATGGACCCTAATCAACAGCTGAGGCGTCCAGGGGTGAACCTAGGAGATCCAGCGGATCATGACTACGAACTTCGACCGCAAGTTCTATCCATGATTCGCCAATGCCAATTCGGAGGGCTAGAGAAGGAGTCGCCGCATCAACATCTTCAAAACTACGAGATCTTGATGGAAACCTTGCGACCTTCCAGAATTGAAAATAACAATTACAAGCTAAGACCTTTTTACTTTTCTTTAAAAGATAGAGCTCTTACTTGGTATCAATCTCTTCCTCCAGGAAAAATCAACACATGGGAGGAGATGACTACGGAATTCTTAACCAAATTCTTTCCCCCCTCGAAGACCGCTGAAATGAGAGGGAAGATCAATGCTTTCATCATGAAGGACAAGGAGAGCTTGTCCAAGTCTTGGGAGCGGTTCAAGGATATCCTTTTGGATTGCCCACATCATGGGATTCTAAAGATCGAGTTGTTGGAGATCTACTTCAAAGGGCTGGACGGAAGCACCCAGTTCAATCTCCAACTACTCTCCGCCGGTACCTTCATGGACATGGCGATTGATGAGGCTTGGGACTTCATTGAGAAGCAAGCCTTACACATGGAGAAATATACCCACCAAGGAGCTGAAGGTGGAGTTAAAAGAGTCAACTTTCAAGAGACTCAACCCAACAACAATCAACTCACGTCATTGAAGAATGACGTGAAGGAATTAAAAGAGCTCTTGATGGCTCAAACTAAGAAGGAAGAGCAAGGGCAAAGGAGCAACAACAACAACGGGTACCGTAACAACAATAACGGTTCCCGAAACAACAACTACAACAACAATAGAGGATCCAACAACAACAACTGGAGGGCAAATAACCAAAATCACGGTAACAATCATTCAAACTCCAACTCTAATGATTCCTCTAATCCTTTCCTCTCTTCCCCTTCTTCTTCTTCTACTCCATTGAAGAGCCAAGGGCAAGGATCAAGTTCGTCTCAGCCAGAAAAGAAGGACGCAGTTCTGGAGGCAATCTTGATCAAGCTTGGCGCTATGGAGAATTCTATGACTTCATTTTCGAGGGCCCAAAAGTCCTTCGAACAACAACTTGCTAATAGGGCGAATGAAGCGCCAAGAGATCCAGGGAAGCTTTCAGCAAAGACGGAAACTAACCCTAAGGGCCAGTGCATGGCCATAACGACGAGGAGTGGACTCAAAACAGCAGATCCAGTACCTCGCTCGATGCAGACCACCTCGGTCCAGATCCAGTCGAAGAACACCTCGACCGAGATGCCAACCGAGGCGGAGCAACAGAAAGCAGGAGGAACGACAGAAACTTATGTTCCACCTCCTACATATAAACCACCACTTCCATTCCCTCAGTCCAGAGCCAGAGCACATCTAGACAAGCACTTTGGTAAGTTTCTTGACTTGATGAATAAGCTACATATTAACATTCCCTTCCTTGATGCCATTCTAGGTATGCCCGCCTATGGGAAGTTCTTAAAAGAAATCTTATCAAGGAAGAGGAAGCTGGAGGATGTTGGTGAAGTTAGGATGACATCTAAATCTTCGGAGCTTATCAAGATTATGAAGGAAAAGATGCCACCTAAGTTGAGAGATCCCGGCTCATTTTGCATTCCCATTCAAGTTGGGGATGTCACTTGTGAAGCCCTTTGCGATCTAGGAGCCAGCGTGAGCATCATCCCGCTGGAGTTATGCACTAAGATCGGTCTTGGAGAGCCCAAACCGGTCAAGATTCGACTTTACATGGCGGATCGCTCCATTACCCATCCCGTGGGCATCTTGGAAGACGTTCCGGTCAAGTTAGGTAATTTCTATCTACCTATAGATTTTGTTGTACTTGACATTCCCGCAGATTATCCAGTACCTATTATTCTCGGGAGGCCATTTCTAGCAACTTCGGGTTGCAACGTGGATTGCAAGAACGCCAAGTTGAAATTCAACGTTGGTGGCGATGAGGTGGAATTCGCACTACTTGCAGCCATGAAGGGGGAGCAACTAACTGATGATATCTTCAACATCTACGATGAAGAAGAATCAAGAGAATTGGTGAGCTCTATCCTTATTAACGATCCACTCGAAAGAGTTATTAGCTTCAGTTTAATGGAGGAAGGTATAGATGCTTCTTGTGATGCAGATATACGAAGCTTGAAGGCACTGGAAGAGGATCCAAGAGCTATAACGGAGAAGCTGATCCAGGAGATGAAGATCTCCAGTCTCGGTTCCAGTAGCAGTACCTCGACCGAGGCACCTTCTAGACAGAGCGAGGCGACTGAAGAACACCTCGGTCAACGCCTATGCGCCTCGACCGAGGTCGACAGCGAGACGACTCTAACTGAGACTGCATCGAGTCCAGTTTCTGACACCACTCCACTGGAAAGAGGAAGCGAAGATCCCTCCCAGAAAGCACCCCCAGTAGTGGAGCTTAAACAACTCCCTAGTCACTTGAGGTATATCTTTCTTGGGCCGGATTCTACTTATCCCGTTATTGCTAGTGCTTCCCTCTCCGATTCTGAATTATCTAAGTTAATGCATGTCCTGAGAAAGCATCGAAAAGCCATAGGTTACACCACGGATGATCTTATTGGCATTAAACCTTCTTTCTGCATGCATAGAATTCTAATGGAAGGTAATCATAAGACTTCACGGGAACCTCAAAGACGGTTAAATCCGATCATGAAAGAGGTTGTGAAGAAGGAAGTTCTTAAGTTGTTGGATGCAGGTATTATTTATCCTATCTCGGACAGCAAGTGGGTTAGCCCGGTGCATGTCGTTCCGAAGAAAGGAGGGATGACCGTTGTGACGAATAAGAACAACGAGTTGATCCCAACAAGGACCGTTACGGGCTGGAGAGTATGCATCGATTATAGGAAGCTGAACACGGCGACTCGGAAGGATCATTTTCCGCTTCCCTTCATTGATCAAATGCTCGAACGGTTGGCCCAGCATTCACACTTTTGCTACTTGGACGGCTATAGTGGATTCTTCCAGATTCCTATCCATCCGGATGATCAGGAGAAGACCACTTTCACTTGTCCTTGGGGGACGTTTGCCTATCGGAGGATGCCATTCGGATTGTGCAATGCACCCGCTACCTTCCAGCGATGCATGATGGCTATCTTTTCCGAGTACATAGAGGAGATCATGGAGGTATTTATGGATGATTTTTCTGTGTACGGTTCTTCTTTTGATGATTGCCTATCTAACCTTTCTCTAGTACTTAAAAGATGTGAAGACACTAACCTTGTTTTGAATTGGGAGAAGTGTCATTTTATGGTTAACGAAGGCATTGTGCTAGGACACCTCGTTTCTAATCGAGGTATTGAGGTCGATCGAGCTAAGATCGAGACTATTGAGAAACTCTCTCCTCCTTGTTCTGTTAAAGGTGTGAGGAGTTTTCTCGGGCATGCAGGTTTCTACAGGAGATTCATCAAGGACTTCTCTAAGATTTCTAAACCTCTAACTAACCTCTTGAATAAAGATGTTGTTTTTGAGTTTTCGCAAGAGTGTCTTGATGCTTTTTACAGGATTAAGGAAGCGTTGATCTCCGCTCCCATTATCCAGCCTCCTGATTGGACCTTGCCCTTTGAGGTCATGTGTGACGCTAGTGATGTAGCCGTAGGAGCGGTGCTTGGACAGAAGAAAGATGGACGGACCACCGCCATTTATTATGCTAGCAAGACGCTAGATGAAGCACAACGCAACTACGCTACCACCGAAAAGGAGTTATTGGCGGTTGTATATGCTTTCGAGAAGTTTCATTCCTATCTAGTAGGGGCGAAAGTCATTGTCTACACCGACCATGCAGCCATTCGTTACTTGATGGCTAAGAAGGATGCCAAGCCGCGTCTTATTCGATGGATTCTCTTGCTTCAAGAATTTGACCTAGAGATCCGCGACAAGAAGGGATCCGAGAACTCAGTTGCGGATCACCTTAGCCGGCTACCGGAATCCTCCCGCGAGGCGGATAACCCACCCATAGACGATTCATTCCCCGATGAGCACTTGCACGTCTTGGAGCGTTTGATGGATCTACTTACTTCACCCCACGATGGAGGTGAAGTATGGGGTGAGGGCACCTCCCACCTCGTTTGAGACGCATTATGGTCCAGCTAGCGACCTTAAATCAAGCACTTCTTGGGAGGCAACCCAAGGTATTGCTTTCTTTTCCCGTTTTCTAGTCTAGCTTAGATAGTCTTTGTTTTTGCTTTGCTTTGCTTTGTTTTTGGCGTTCTGGACAGACAACAGGAAGGAGCACATCTGGAAGGACAGAAGTTCGAGATTCTGAGAAGACAGAAGCACCTCGGTTACTGTTAGAGCACTTCGACCGAGTTGATTCTTGAACAACCGAGGCGACTAGGGTTTCTGCAGAACCGCCTCGGTCCATACCACCTCGGTCCAGTCAAGACCATCTCGACCGAGGTGACAGCAGATCCAGTAACAGTATAAAAGGGGGAAAAATTACTTTTTCACATTTTTTTTACCCACCTCGACCGCGGCGACAGATCCATTTCGCTCACTCTCGATTCTTGCTCGTTTTCGACGTTTTCTGCTTCCAAACCGAGATTGAAGGATAGAGGAATCGATTGCAACTACAGATCTGCAAGAAATTCGAGCAACTCGGCCGGAACGAGGTAAAAACGATCGAAACCCTAAACTCGTTCGTTTACTGCAATTTGGGCTTTGGTTGCCCTTGAATCTGTTGAGGAAAGACTTAAGTACCCCTTAGGAAGCATCGGTAGTGATTTTTGGGGGAAAAGAACTGAAATTCAGAGAGTTGAAATCGCGACTGTCTTCGCCTCGGTCCAGTCGACCTGCACCTCGGTCGAGGTGATTCTTGGAGTTTGTCAGTCGACCGAGGTAGTCTGACAGTGTAGTTTGAAGATGAGTTCTGACAGTTTGTTAGCCCTTAGAGATAGATCCTCTCCTTCCCCTTCTTCTTCCTCATCCCGACCTTTTATCCCGGTGATCCACGAGAGACACCAGGTAGATTATGAGCGTATTGCTAGTCGTCCAGTCATCGCTCCTAGATTTCTGGACATTTCTGCCTTTGATTGTCTCCATGTAGATGGAGATCTTAGGAGGATGATCACCACCGTCGGGCTGGATCAGTTTACTGAGATCCGAGCCCCAGCCTACCTAGAGCCGACCCTCGAGTTTGTCAGCTCCTTCACTTACCTCCCCACAGAGAGGGCTGTGAAGTACCGGTTGATGAACCGGAACTACTTAGTACCTCTAGACCACTGGAGAGACATTTTTGGCTTCCCTGCCCCCACTGCTGTAGATTTCCCGACCCGAGCTGTAGCTAGAGAGTTCTGGGGTCAGATCGCCCACATTACAGAGCATGCAGATAGGTGGCGCCCTGGTGATTCCAGGGCGAAGCTTATCTATCATCTAGCCTTTCGATTGACACACAGGATCTTCAGCGAGACGCTTCTGGCGCGTACTGAGACGCCCCAGAAGGTCCGACAGGGGGAGCTCTTTGCACTATACTGCATGGTCACAGGTGGATACCCTGACTTTGGATTGATGCTGGCAGAGGATCTGCACAGGATCAAGGCCAAAGGGAAGGGAGATATATGTTGCGGAGGGATAGTGACCCATATCGCTAGGTATCAGGATATGGATCTGAGTAGGTGTACCATGGTGGCGGCTGCCAAGCCGCTCGGACTTCAGGAGATGATTACTCGGAGGATTCTGATTCCCCGAGGACTGACTACACCCTACGTCGCTATGCCATGGGAGCTGACTGCACCTCAGGGCATCAGATGGTCTGCACAGTTCTCTGTCTTTGATCCACATTTCTGGCAGACCGCTTGGGGTCCACTTATGGAGGATTACAGAGAGGGAGCAGCTGCCCCTGCTGAGGCTGAGGAGGAGGACGATGATGATGATGATACAGTAGACGAGAGAGGAGGTGGCGTCCCGATGGACACAGGGACAGATACAACTGGGACGAGCGCGCCACCTATTATTGATTTGGATGATGACGAGGAGGAAACTGAGCCGGCGCCAGCTGAGACTTCTCCAGTCAGACCTGCTAGACGCAGGAGGCGTGGAGTGAGAGATAGAGCTGCACACCGACGGATCGATGACCTGACGGATCAGGTTATCGACTCATATGCTGCACTTTCGCTGGATATCCGCGAGATGCAGGAGCGGCAGCATCATCAGCACATGATGGCTCAGCTACAGTTTGAGCGTATCATGGGCCATCCCTATGATCCGACTCAGTACCCCTACATACCACCACCACCACCGGATCGAGACTACTGAGGAGCTGCAGGATTTTATTATTATATTTTTATGCAGTTCGGCTTTTATCCGGTGAGTTCTCTTGTTTTAGACTTTTATTATACCCACTGGGACAGTGTGTCTCAAGTATGGGGTATTTGTATTATTTGACTACGTGACTACGTGATGTATTTGACACCTTCGATGTATTATATTTGTCGGATATTTTCGTATTTATGCTTCATTGCCTTTATATGATTACTAGATATTACATGCATACCTACAGGTTATTTGATTGAGAAAAACGTCGAAACTGAAAGAAAACTGGTTTTAAAAATTTTTTTTTGACCTCGACCGGGGAGATTCTGGCCGAACGAGGTGTTTCACCTCGGTTGAACCAAGAACACCTCGACCGAGGTGGGTTAACTGAAAGTTTTCGAAAACGATTTTGTGCTATTTATCTGGATATGACCTCAGTGAAGATCTTGTTTACCTACTGGTTTTAAATTCTTTATGTGTTTAAAAGGTTTTATGATATGTTTAAGTTGCTAAATGCTTTGTTTGAAATTATTGGCATGTTTAATACTTTGTTTTTATCCAAATTATGTTGAATTTGAAGGTTGACACCGCAGGTTAAGTTCTCTCACGTTCTTCTTGGAAAGACCAAGGCAATTCATTCTCTTCTTCTTCTTCTTAATCATGCTTAGCCCCTCATATACATTTTGCCTCCCTTTACCTATCCGGGAATTTGGAAGCAAGCGAAGTGGTGAAAGCAAGTTAAAGTTGAGAAGTGGCTGGAAGTGAAAGTGTTAGAAAGCAATAATAGGTTTGGGGAAGTCAATCATGAAGATGAGTAACTCGGCACCATTCACATAGCCGGGTGTTTGTGTCTTGCCAAAGTCGGATTGAGCGATATTCCTATCGGGTCACGGTATGTGCATCAAGGGTTTGATGCATCTCAAGAAATTGATGATTGTTGATTTCCTAGGCTTCGGTTATTGTGCACCTCTGTCCATGCATCCCAAAAAGTAAAGTAAAAAGAGAAAAAGTGTGAAATAAGCAAAGCTTATTGGTGGAAGGTGTTGCAAGTCAAAGTGGAAGTGAAGTTCATCCTTTTCCCGGATTCTAGCACCACATTACCTTACATACATCCCTACCCTACACGTTTCTTGACCTTTTCTTTTGGGAAGCCCTTGAGACCTTGAGCTTGTTGATTGACTTAGTGGTTTAAATCGGATTATACATGATTAATTTTGATAATTATGATTTATTATGCATTCTGTGATTTTATGCAAAGATGAACAACTTTCCTATATTTATAAAATGTTTTGAGCATATTGAGTTTTTAAATTCCAGGAAGTATTCTCTTAGAGTGATCTACGATAGTTGCACACCATAAAATGTTTTTGAAAGGCTTTTTCATTGATTTTCTTGACTTATAATCCATTCTATCTTGTTTTCTATATGAGGAACTTGCTTGGGGACAAACAAGGGCTAAGTATGGGGTATTTTGATAGCATGAATTATAGTCTATATTTTGGGGTTTGTTTGGACGTTTTATCTTTCATAATCTGCATGTTTGTATGTGCATTATGTGATTTTACTACCATTTCATCTACCTTTGCGAGAATCGAGGTCTACACCTAGTTTCGTTGTAATTGCAGGTAATATGGTACGTTTTGCATCAAAAAGGAGCAAAAGGAGTCATGAGTCATTTGGAGCTACATCCAGGGAGCATAGCCATGGATTAAAGAATTACTTTGGAGCAGATTCGAGAGATTTCACATTCTGTTTTGAATCACCTCGGTTGACCAGAGATTCATCTCGACCGAGGCGATCCTGAGACGCCGACTCGACCGAGGCGAACACCTAGGACGCGGCGAGAATATTTTATTCTTGGAGAAGATCTTTTAAAATTGGAAAGTGATCTTATATTTTGGGCTGGGCTCCTGGAAGGAAAGAGATATGCAGAATATATATTTTACCTATATTTATGGGAGAATATCTTTCTAAAGATTTATTATCTTTGGAGGGTTATTTTCCTATAAAAAGGGTCGGATTTCCACAATTCCGGCAGGCCGCTTACACCCGCTATCAGCGCAAATCAGCCGCCTACACCGAAGGAACAACAGCAGCATACTCCAAGTTGGGAGTTTTGAAGAACCTTTTTGAAGGTTGAAGGAAGATCGAAGTCCATAGCTTTTATAGCTTTATTGAAGGGTTTTGTAAGATTGTCTTCAATTCCCTCAATTGTTGTCTTGTCTTGTTGGATTATTATCCAAGGAACGCTTTGTTGTGATATTTGATTCAGTTATTGAAGTCTTTTCATTAAATTCTTCTTTGTTCAAATATTCACCTTCTTCCCTTATATTTAATACTTTCTTTATGATGATGAGTGGCTAATTTCCTTGTGTGATTATAGGGTGATTGGCTGAAGGTTGTGGGAAAGACAATGATAGAATAATCTTAGATTCCAGTAGGATCCTGAAAGTTCGAGTCTTTAACCTTAACCCTAAGCATCTCGTTCGGTTGATGAACATCTCGGCCGGGGTGGAATTCTTCTGACCGAGGTGACTTATCCGACCTAAAACAGAAAGTTAAGTGTTAGAGTTTGCTAAATCCTATTCTTATTATACCTTTCTGGTTCAATGCAAGCTTAGGATGAGACTTACCCGGTAATTCCTTAGTTTGTGTATTAACGATCATAAGTGTAGGTAATAAAGGTTTATCCTTTATTGGGGTTTGAGTGTGCTTCCATCCCATCTTTGTGAGTTAGCCTGAGACTTACCCGGTAAAGGTTGATTCTATTCCCTTAGATGGTGTGTTAGTTTGAGGTTATAGTTCTTTATCTTAATTCCTTGAGACTTACCCGGTAATAGGAGTTACGGTTTAGGATTAGTGTGTAGTGAGACTTACCCGGTGATCTACTCCACTTTAGTAACACCTTCCCCACGCAAAAATCTCAGCTTTGTCCGCTTATCTATAGATCTTGAGTTGGAACCACAACTAGATGCTTTAATCCCTAGAATTGCATGTTTGCTTTATTGACTTCTTATTCATCTTTGATTGTGTTAATCGCTCTTGTGGTTAGAATTTACATAGCATACCGTATTGACTCTGTTTCACCGAGTCCCTGTGATCGACCCCTGGAATTTTCTTGCTTTTACTACGATTGACCCGTACATTGCGGGTTCGCATCCTTGTTTTAAGCTTAAGTCTAGGGTTATAAATTTAAAGCTTGCACACACCGTTTGGAGCGAGCAAAAATAGGCATGAAGGTCAAGGTGAGTATAGTAGCGATCCAGACTAGAGGCATTGAATCTAAGCTTACTGACGGACCAGAAGGTCAAAGTTTGAGGCTAGAAGCAGAGCGGAATATGATCACTCTCGACAAGCTACTTGCAACCACAATCAAGATGGAAAACCGAGACAATCATAAGCGTAGGAGTCAAGATAAGATACATTGTCCATCCCGATACGAAGAATTAAAGAGCCGCAAAATGAAAGCTTACAGGTTGCTAGAAAGGGGAAGGTCGATTTCACCAACATGGAACTGGTGTGACCTCCTAGAACACACAAGAATTACAACAAGGATCGGGATACAACAAAGACCGGATTTCTATAAAGGCGGAAGTACAAGCAGCACCCCAACGAAGGAGGGTGTAGGAGAATAGTCTTGGGGAAAAAGAGGGTCTCTAATAACTTTTCACTCACGAAGGGATTTAAGTTAATAACACTAGCGGGTCATAACAGAGAACCGCAAGTGGAAAATAACTCGGGTAAAAAGAATCATGGAGAATTGCCTACTAGTTATCGTAGAAGAATTGATAAGTGTGTTGACAGGAGACGAAGATACAACTAGACTCGTAAGAGTATAGCACTCTTATAGGAGTGTAATTTGTAGAAGGAGCTAAAGGAAAATAAATGGAAGAGATATATTTTCACCTTGTATATCAAACCTCAAAAGAGATAGAAGAAAAGTAAGTCTACGATCTTATAGAAGGTCAACTACATACTAATTGGTAACAACAAAGAATTTACACGTGCTGGCTAACTAGTGATGGTTGGTTGACAAATAAGAAGAATAACCAAAAGGTTATAAAGGAAATTTACCGACATATGGTGAATTTCTTCCAGAGATCAACGACGACAATGGTGAATTTAAATCAATACAAGTACTAGTAGCCTTGATGGTAACATTGAATGAGTCCAATATGATAACTCTAATAAAGAAATTAAAGAGAAGCTCTTGACGGTCAGTAATGACCATTTATGATATTAATGGTGTAAAGGGAATTGTTGTGAGTAGTTATTTACTACTGACTAAGGAAAGATACATATCAAAGTTAGTATGAAGGGATCCCTGTAAGAAGAACTAGAAGAGTAAGAAGAAACAGATGATTGTGAACATGTTCTATGTCTTAGCATTCCATACAAGTAGGACTGATGGTGCTCCTCCGAGAAAAGGTGGGGTCAAACTGTCTAGATTGACAGGGGAAACGCTTGTGATTAAAGAAGTGACATAGAATAATTGGAATTACAGAAGAGGCACAAACATAGAGAGTATGATTTAAAGCCTTGGTGAAATGTGTGGTCGAGTGGTGAGGTGATTGCAGATGGAATCTACATGTTGGCTAGAACAGACATGAGAAGGAGTAAAGTTGAATGACTAAAGGCTGTTATATGGATCCGGTATTATCCCAATAAGATGATTACCAAAGAGTGTATATATAAAAATAATGAGAAATGGAGGTACTCCAATGAAAATTCAAGCTGGACTGATGACATAAGAGTCGATGAAAGTAATAAGACCAACCAACATAGTCCGTAAGGCGTATACGAGGAAACTCAAAGGGATTTAACTATCCTACTGGTGGTAAAGATTTAAAAGAAGGTAAAACGACATGAGTATAAGAAAAACATAATAAATGCAATGCGAGGAATTTGATTTTTGAGAAAATCATATGCATCTGACCTTTGTATACAAAGGGTACAGATGACTTTGTGGTATACAGTGACACATCCAAGCTGGGCTTGGGGTGTGTTTTGATGCAGAGGGGTAAGGTCATAGCTTATGCGTCTCGGTAGTTGAAGACGTAGGAGGAGAACTACCCACACACGACCTAGAGTTTGCTGCAGTAGTTCATGCTCTTAAGATCTGGCGTCACTGTCTCTATGGGGCGACATGTCAGATCTTCATAGATCATAAGAGTCTGAAATACATATTCAGTCAACGGGAGTTGAATAACCGCCAAAGATGGTGGTTAGAGTTGATCAAGGACTTTGACCTTGAGATTCTCTACCACCCCGGAAAGGCGAATGTAGTAGCTGACGTTTTGAGCCAGAAGACGCCTCGAGAGAGGGAGATAGCCGGTTGACGGTACAACCACAATTGCAGATAGTTCTGGCTTGGTTAGAGGTAGATTTTTAGTTTCCAGATACAACTCGTCAGTTGGCTACTTTGGAGTTACTTTCTGATCTGTTGGGTGAGATCTGACAGAAGCAGGAGACTTGCCCGACTTTGACCAGGATCTGAGATAGGACGTCTCGAGGTGAGACACCTTAGTTCACTATTGGTGCTAATAGAGTGATGAGACGTCAGGACCGCATTTGTGTACCATCAGACAGTGAGTTGAGGCAGAGGATATTAGGTGAGGTTCATACTAACCCATACACAGTACATCTTGGAGCGAGTAAGATGTACAAGGATGTGAGACGTTCCTTCTAGTAGGGTGGTTTGAAGCCCGACGTGGCTCGGTATGTAACTCAGTGAGCAACCTGTCAGTAGGTCAAGATTGAGCATCGCAGGTCCGGAGGAGAGCTTCACCCACTCCTAGTACCACAATGGAAGTGAGAGGATATATCTATGGATTTTGTCAAAAGATTGAGACTCAGCAGAGGTTTTGATGCTATCTGGGTAGTGGTAGACCGTCTGACGAAGACCGCACGTTTAATTCCGATTAAGGAAACGTGGCCGGTAAGTCGTCAAGCCGAGGAGTTCACCAGACACATTGTGAGACTCCATGGAGTACCGAGGACTATCGTCTTTGACCAAGATGGACGTTTCACCTCGGGATGTTGGCAGCAGGTACATACTACTTTAGGGACGAGTCTCTACTTTACTACTACTTACCACCCACAGATTGACGGTCAGTCTGAGAGGACCATCCAGACGTTAGAGGACATGCTGCGGGCTTGTGTATTGGATTGGGGACAAGTATGACCAAATCACCTTCCACTAGTAGAGTTTTCATATAATAAAAGTTGGCACGCGTCTATTGGGATGGACATTTATGAGGCTTTGTACGGGTAGAGATGTCGCACGCCATTGTGCTAGGATGAGCCTAGCATAGTTCATGGAGTAGCCCAGACTAGATACAGGATGACATCGCTTGGATTGTCCTGGTCCGAGAGTGGATGTTAGCAGCTCAGAGTCGTTAGAAATCCTACGCTGACAAAAGGCGTCGACCTTTGGAGTTTAGAGTAGGTGCACAGGTGTGGTTAGGAGTGTCACCGACGAGAGGTGTCCGGCATTTCGGCATTAAAGGAAAGTTGAGCCCCCGATATGTCGGACCTTTTGAGATCTTGGAGAGAGTCAGAGAGGTTGCCTACCGATTAGCACTACCACCGAGACTAGAGGGTGTCCATCCGGTTTTCCATGTATCTCAGTTGAGAGAGTATATACTGGACCCGAGACACGTCATCAACCATGAGGACTTGATAGTTGAGCCCGTTCACACTTTTGTAGAGTACCCAGTAGCTGCCCTGGAGCGTAGTACTAGACGTCTACGGTCCAAGGAGATACCGATGTTGAGGATCCAATGGTCTAGACGAGGAGCCGGTGAGGCCACTTGGGAGACAGAGGAGAGAATTAGACGTACTTATCCCGAGTTCTTTGCGAAGTAACCACTACTTTTATACCGACGAGTTAGTACTCGGATGTTGTTTTGCTTGACTTTTATGATTTTACCTTGGATTGAGTGATTGTGTTCTCTTTTATGTGTTGCCTGATTATGATGATTGAGTAGTTTGCATGTTAGAAAACGAGACTTAGAAGTCATTGGATTAGATACATTATTCTAAGTTTCGGGACGAAACTTATTTTAAGGGGGCACTGATGTAATATCCGGGAAAAAACAAATAAATAATAATAATAATAATAATAATAATAATAATAATAATAATAATAATTTTTTTTGTTTAGTCCGAGTCAAGTCGAATTTCGATCCTTTAACCTTTTCCCACTTTACCTATTGTGGCACGCTAGCAAAAATGCTATTATTTTATGTAACTTAATCCACATAAAATGATAGATTTTTTCCCACCAAACCTTAATATATTTACACACATTTATACTTGTGACAAAAAAAAACCACTCCTTCTAGCTACAACCAGCCCAAACCACTTATCTATTCCTAATGGATCGGCCCAAAAGAATGATGAGTTGCTTGTTGATTCATATTATTTCACTAGTCAGCCGTGACCTGCCTAAACTATTCCCATAACTTAATTACTTCACCCTAATTTAACCCTAATTACCCATATCCTAATTAGCTCCATCCTTAACCTAACCTGTTACGCATTCATCCGGCAATCACGCAGCAGGAACATAACGTGGAAGAGCCATTCCCTCTGCATCCCGCCACTCTATCACCAACACCGGTGGAACAAGGAAACCCGGGCACCGTCGTCTCCGGAAGAAGAACCATCGCAGTCTCAAGCCCTTCCGGATAGAAGCGCCGGTAAGATCTCATCCTCCTTCTCGAGTCGTCTTTCTCACACCTATGCTGCTGAATCTTGATCCTTCATCGGACACCAGGCCATAAAGAAGGGCGAGCCTACCAGCTGGAACCGCAGACCTGCACAGACCCTACGGCTTTGGCCAAACTAACCCCTTGCTGACGGGAAGGATCTCGCTACTGCAGCCATCAACGGGTCTCCATCTTCGTCGTCGGAACCCGACAAGATCTTTCTTCAACCTACTACAGACGACGGATCTGGTGCAGCCATCCGTAAGAACTTGCACATACTCGGGAGCCAACGGTGGGTTCCTCGTTGTCGATCGACCGCAACCTGTGTCCTCCATTGCTACGGGTGAGTGCTTCCTTAGTGTAGTATTTATATATGTAAGTATATAGATCTACATGTATTAGTGTAATATATATATATATATATATATATATATATATATATATATATATATATATATATATATATATATATATAT
>BSUD01000002.1:18601574-18693824 GCA_033239045.1 Fagopyrum esculentum
ACATGTATTAGTCTAATATATATATATATATATAAGTATATATATATATATATATATAGTTAGTGTAGTATTTATATATGTAAGTATATAGATCTACATGTATTAGTGTAATATATATATAAGTATATATATATTTACGTAAATAAATGTCCTTAGTAGAACATCTCAGTACGAAGGGAATGTTTATATATAAGTATATGTATATGTATAGGTATAGAGTGGTTAAAGTAAGAGCTCCTGAGAATGTATGTATGCGGGTAGGAACGTGTGGTATAGTGGTAACCGAGAAGAACTAAGGTTATAGTTAGTTAGTACGGCAGGAATAGTGTACCCTAGTTATGAGAGTTGCGGTGGGTTCTAAGGGTGAGCATATACTAACGTTGTTCTCGTTGACGAGTAAGATTATGTTTTTGACCCTAGCTCTAGTAGCTTGAGTGTAAAGGTCGGACCTTAGCAAACCTTTTGAAAAGTTAGAACCTTGTTAACCTAATAATCGTTAGAAAAACTATCCCTGAGAATCGAGTTATGGAAATAGGTTCTAAAAGAGAATAGTAGAATTTAATGTTAGACTTTGGCAGTTTCCGAGACTAAGGGTACAATAGTTCTTTACCTTAAGAGAACCTTTTCCGTTCTTTTCTCCTCATGAGATTTTACCTCTTAGAAGTTTATAACTTCTAAGAGTATGGATGTGTTTTGATCCACATGCCTTATTTGACAGGCGATTGAGTTACTACGGTTGCAGACCGAGTTGAGACTTTTGAGGGTTGTGAATTGATTCAGGTAAGTCCTTGCGACTTACTTAGCTGGTTTCTGGATATTAGTTGAGTGATAATAGTGGTGTGTGTACCATGTGTGTTATAATAACAACTTGTTAGGACGACCGTCGTTATTATGTGTAAAGGCCCAAGTGTATGTATAACGGGCCGTGACATCACTGCCCAGCTCTACTAGGAGACTGGGAGGTTCTCTATACCCAGACCATACAGGTACACGGTGAGATGCATCGGATCCACTCCTGATGGGTACACGGGGGCGGAGGCGAGGTTTGGGAATCCCTCGTGTCACAAATTAAGTATCATTAGTAAGAGTGAATCACCTAAGCAAAGATAACAAATGGATTGTTTGAGAGCATGATGAGTGTTTATTATTTTATGTGTGTGTGCTATTATTATTCTCCTAATGTTTAGATAACTAGCTAATGGTTGTTTTGTTGTGTTTTTAGATTTACCGTAGGTTAGAGCAGCAACTGAGTGATCCGGAAGTAGTGGTCAGCCGGGTCTCCGTACTCCTTAGAGTAGGGGTTTGGGTTGTTGCTTTGTCGTTCTTTCCTTTTGTTAAGACAGTTAGTCTTTTTCCTTTGTTTAAGTACTATAGGTTGTTAGACCTTGTTGCATTCATCCTCTTAAAAATACATCTTTATAAATTTCGGTTTTTCTTATTTGTGTCTTGTTGCAAGATCCTAGTAATATTGTTGTCCAACTGAGGTCGGGACCCATTGTGAGGTCCTAACCAGTAACGGCCCGAGTTTTGAGAATTCGGGGTGTTACACTTGTATCATTTTAGTTTCAGTTGAAAAGATCATTATAATTACAAATAAACAAATTCCAGGTTGATAATAAATATAATAAACAGAGTAACTACGAATAACACAATTGTATCATTTTAGTTTCAGTTGAAAAGATCATTATAATTACGAATAAAATAAATTGACGTCTAATAGAGTATTTGATTTTTCAGGCACAACCAAACAATGGGAGGTTCATAAGTCTAATGCAGTTCAAGAAGGCGAATATATGGATTTCATTTTTCAAAATTTAGAATGTGATGAGGATACCAACATGCGATGAAATGTTGATACCGACAATTGGAAAGAGGTTCAAAGCAATTGAGGATGGAGAAACTTTTTATAAGAGCTATGTATCTACAGTTGGGTTTGATGTTAGAAGGGGAGCTTCTCGTGAGGATACGGATGGAATAATGAAGCATAGGATTTTGATGTGTAGTAGACAAGGATTTGCTGATAGCTCGTCAAGTCAATGTAAGCGACTGCAAGGAAGTTATGTAGAATATATTTAGTTTTATTTTACATTATTTGAATTCGTAATTATTGAAACCTTTCAGTCCATTTAGGACTTAAGGCTTTTGATTAATAGTTTTTGTTTTATCTTTAAAAATAAATGCTTATCAACAATGTATTATTTGACTTACAAAAATGTTTGTAATTATGAATTTTCTGCTTATATACATTGTTAAATCTCACTTTAAAAACGTTTGTAATTACGAATAATCACTATTATGTCAAACACAAGTAAATAATATATTATTGATATTTTGGTTTTGAAACTTCATAGTGTAAATTATGCAAACATCCACGACACATCGATTAATAACTAGTCAAATCAAAGTAGACATTCACAAAATAAGTCAAACAATAATCCTAAAAAACCATAAAACATTTAAGTTTGAAGATTTCAAGTTGCTAGTAGTAGAGTACATTAACTAAATGAAGTATATTTAAACGATCTTAGCATTGACCGTTTGTAGTTACAAACTTAATGCTTCTATACATTGTTATGTCTCACTAAAAAAAACGCTTGTAATTACAAACTTAATGCTTGTATACATTGTTATAGCTCACTTAAAAAACGTTTGTAATTACGAATAATTGCTTGTATACATTATAATATCTCACGTAAAAAAGTTGTAATTACGAATAATCGTTATTATGTCAAACACATATCCTAAAAAAACACACGCCACATCGATTAACAATCAGTCAAATCAAAGTAGACATAAATAAAATAAATCCAACAATAGTCCTAAAAAACCAAACACACAGCTAAGTTTGAAGATGTCAAGTTGCTACTAGTAGATTACATTAAGTCAAAGAAATCTATCTAAACGATCATCATTATCATCCATTCTTGATGTCCACTCGTCAATCTATTTAGTACCTATCTCCAAGACATTCAAAAGGTTCTCCTTAACCTCATTAATCTCACTGGTAAGGATTCGGTGCAGATATTGAACTCTTAATGTCTTTAGACTCTGTACTCTCTGATACTTGAAGCCACATTCCCACTTAGCATCCCCTTTGTATGTTTCCATATGTCTCATAACATATATTTCACTGTCATCAGATACCCTGTTATCTTTCCACGCCATCTTCAAAACCTTGGCTTCCTCTACCTCTCGTATCCTTCCACCCATCACGTCTAATCCAACATCAATAAGGTATAGACCAAAGAGCAACGCCTGAAATTAATGTAACAAACAATGAATAATTACGAATCCAACGATTAAATTGATTTTTCAAACTAATCCGTACCAGTCGAGTGACAAAGTAGTTGTAATCAATGTCGGAATCTCTACGAATATCAAGTATCTCAGCCACAACAGTCTTCATATGGAAACACACCACAAAGTGATGCATCTTACAACTCAGTGAGAACATTATCTTGAAACAAATACAAGAAATAAAAAAACTCAGTAGAAGCTTAGAAAAATACAATAAATCAACTAACAATATGAGGACTGACCATGTCAAAATCAGTCAAATCAACACGATCTTCACAAAAGCGAAGGACAACATCCAAATCGCTAGTAAATTTTTTATATCTGCGGTCAAACCCTATCCCAACTTCTTTCACAACCGGTACATACTATAACAAAAGATATACATAATTAGTATACACAATAATTATTCATAGTTAGTTTAGTTTTTTCAAACCAAATATGCGTTCCATATAATTACTGTATTAACATACATAAATAGTCTACACAATAATTATTCGTAGTTAGTTTATATTTTCAAATCTAAAATGCACTTCATATTCGCATTATTCATAATTTTTGGAATAGCATAAAACAAAGAGGACATAAACTGAAAACTCATAAAATAATTTAATAACTATGAATCATATTTACAAACTATCATGTTGATAACAAAAAATGCAGCATCAATATCATTCGTAATTATAGAATATATTTTCTCAACATATTCCAACAACATTACTTGAAGGTAACAAAAGTTATTCATAATTAACCATCAGATACCCTGTTATCATCCATTCTTGGTGTTGGAATTCGTCGCTTCAGTCGATCTAGGATACTCAATGAAATCGTAACCGTCAAAAGAGAGTTGAAATAAGAATGGTAAAGAAAGCAACCGATCGAAAGAAATTATCAGTTGATTTTATGAAACTACCTCGAATTTGAGCAGAGCGTTTGAGAAATTGAAGGGGCAGAGGCGTCGATTTAGGGTAAGCAGGAGCCCCAACGACCAGCTTGTAAGGACACCGGGTGCAATACAATGCGAGCACAACCGCTAGTTGTGCGGCCACAACCGAGTCGCCGGGCGCAACACAAGGCAAATGAGTCGCTGGAAGATCCAGATCCACAACGAACCGGTAGCGCCACAACCGCAGATGAGTTGCCGGAATGCTCCTCGCTTGCGCCACCAACACCGGAGGTCCCCTGATTCGTCGTCAAAATTCCTCTTCAACCGCCACAACCCTAAAATCTTCTTTCCGGATGTGCAGCGTGTATGGAGTGAAATTAGGGATTCTAAATTTTGAGATATGGAAAGCGCGTGTGTAAAAATATTCTTAATAATTACAATACTTACCCTAAATATCGACCCTTAATAATATACAAGCCAACAGTCTACGATTGTTCTCATGTTCTCACGTTAGAGGTTGTTCTCATGGGAACCACACCCTCTATATATATATATATATATATATATATATATATATATATATATATATATATATATATATATATATATATATATATATATATATATATATATATCCCCGTCTACCTACCAGCTCTAGACAGAGCTGGTGTAACACCCCGAATCCGCGGGATATCGGGATGCTACGGGCGAGACCTCACAATGGGTCCCGACCCTTAGCTTGACAACAATTTCACCGGACCTTTCCAACATGGCACAAATAAAGGAAAAATCGTAAATCAATTTTAATGCAAATGATAAGAAACCCGAAAGAATGCAACAACAACTTCAGCCGAGGTACAACTTAAACCAAACGCCAAACAAGCGGCACACGAAACGTAATAACCGAAAGACCAAAACACAAGACAACCCCAACTCAAAACCCTTCCTAAAATGTACGGACCCCGGCTGCCCACCCTTCCGGATATCTCGGAGCATTCCTAACCTGCAAGACAAACTACAACATTCGGTATAAAACCGTTAGCTCACATTCGAAGCATTAGAATTAAAGGGAAGGGCACAAGCACAATTAATTCAACATAGTCACACAACATACCCAAAGCACACAAATCCGGTTTATTATCTTTATTTATTAAGTCATATCCCGTTCTAGTTCAACTTCTTTTGTGACACGAGAATCCTCCAAAACTCGCCTCGGTCCCTTCTTCCGGCAATGGAACGGTCGGATGCCTCCGACCGTCTAACCAGCACGGGCCAGTCGCCGAGATCCCCCTAGCTCTCACGGGGAGCCAGGCAGTGATGTCACCGCCCGTTATCATACACTTGGGCCAAATAATATAAAGGTCGGTAATCCTATTTCCGGTTTAGTTGTTATAAACAGTAAAATAATAAACACACACCACCCAACACACAATAATGCTAATACAAAGAATACGAGCTAAGTAAGTCCGAAGACTTACCTCGTTCCATAGATAATCCCGTTATATCCCGCTCTCAGCTTCCCGCAGGAAGACGCTCAACGCCTGTCAAAAGGCACACGATCAACAACTCTCTCATATGCTAGAAGTCCTTAGACTTCTAGTCCCAATGATCTCGCAAGATCATAAACCATAACCATGCTAGGATAACAACCTCCTAGTCCTCACGATCTCACAAGTTCATACAACCCCAACTTCGAGCGTAAAGATTCTCACAAGATCAAACCATATACTCGAATCCTTATTACAACCTCACTAGATCGCTATACCACCTCAAGCTTATAATCAACACCAAACCATCAAACACTATTAAATCCTCAAAACTCACCTAAGGTTCAAACCACTACTTGGTATTCACTCTAAGTTATGCTAGATCCAACCTAGCATGATACTACTATACATAACAAGATTAAGGAAGGAGATACTCACACGAGGTCAAAGGCGGAAGACGATCTATGGATGTCGAGAAAGGATTTGTTGGCCTTTGTCGGGGCGCTTCCGAACCTAAGACCACACTAAACAAATTTAGCGTAACGCTAAATTTGAACGGAATACTTAACATATATAAATCTAAGGAAAACCCCACTTTTAAAACCTAAGTTAAAACGGTAAATATATATTCCGGGCAAATTATATAACATCATAACCCATGATAAAACTAGTTTTCAATGCCAACTTTAAAATCCCGTAATTTAATCTTCGAGTCATAACCCGGAATTAATCCAACATGAGCATAATATATATTGTATATAAATAAGAATATAACTCAAGTGAAACCCACATTTAAAATCGTAAAAACATTTTTCCGGGTAATATAAACAATTCTAGAAACATGGGACATTTTCTGTAAATAAAACCTTGGGCCAAAATCTGTAAATAATTTCCTGCAGATGGCATGCTTGTTACATTCAAAAGTTGTGGGTCAAATCTGCAATATAAAAGTGGGTTAAAATTGTAATTACATTTAAATACAGGGGCCCGATTTAAATATATGTAAGGGTTTCATCATCTCCTTTCTCACAAGCGAGAACTGGAAGGCCACAACCGCAAAAGCACAAGGTTGGGGAAGTGAAGGAGCACGGCGGTAGGGGCAGAGGAGAGGCTGCACTGGTGGCGGCCGAGGCTCCGGCAAGGCTCCAGCAGCGGCGAAGCAAGGCGGCGGAGCTGCGGGGCAAAGCGTGGCTTGGCAGAGGAGCGGACAAAGGGGCGGCGGTGGTGTGAATTCCAGAGGGGCGGCCAGTGGCGAGGGAAACAGCCATCGTGGAGCAAGCTCGATCGGTGGAGTCATCCAGTAGCTCGATGCAGTCTTTTATGGGCGGCGCTGGATCTGGGTGAGGACTGAGTAGCCACGCGGGTTCCGCCCCCCCCAGGCTGCTCGATTTGGGAGCAGTTGGACTCCGATTGCTCCACCTCTTTGACGATGACACCGAGGGGCGCCGAGATGGCTTCGGAGATTGACTTCATTCCGAGGTCCGGGATGGTGCTGAGGGTGGAGACGCAGAGAGATGGGTAGAGGGTGCCTTCAAAATGGGACTCCGCGACGGCTAGATTGTGGAGGTGGCCGGCATGGTAGATGTTTACGGTTGGCGTACTGAAAGCGTGGTAGAGGATAGGGAAGAGTTGTCCCGGTGGGTGAAGTCAGGAGAAGAGGGAGATTAGCAACTGTGAAGGAGATTGAGTGTGAGGGAGATTGAGTGAGGGAGAAAGAAAAACAGACAGTAGAGGGCTAGTGATGGGTATGCAGATTGTTGGGTAACATCACACGTAAATGTGCTGAGTGGGAGAAGACCAAAGGTTGGAAAATCAAAAAGAAACAAGTAAATTAAAAAAAAAGAAAGTAAAACAAAAGCGAATACACTCCATTGGAATAAACCGGAATCGGGTTTTCGAATCGGGATCTCTTCCGACGTTTTACTAAAATAATAATACGGATATACGTACCCAAAAATATAAGTTTACTCGGGAAAGATATTTTACGCCTTAAAATACTTTTGAAATAAAATTTTAATCTAATAATATAACAATAGAAGTCGGAGAAATAAAAAAACGAAAACGCGCCAAAAATTTGGGGCGTTACATCTGATCCTCCTAAAAACAAGTTTCGTCCCGAAACTTGCTGTGCGTCGAACTTCTCGGTCCCTAAGACCGAGGTATGAGCTCTCAACTAAGAAGGTTTAAACCTTCTAATCTATACACACAAACTACTCGAACTACCACCGCATGATATATTGGGTCATAAAGCACATTCCCACACAGGCACAAACTACAAAGAATATCACACATGCACATAACACAACTAAGGGAAGAACAAGGTCTAACCCATCAATTCTATCGAAGCTTCTAACTTGGCATAAACTCAACAAAAGATATAATTGTCCGTCTTCTAGTTAGCCTCATCGGTTCTTCGTCTGCCAATAGATCCTCATAATTTGGAAACACATGAAACACCGGGTGAACACCCTCTACTCTCGGCGGCCACGCCAACCGGCAAACCACTCTCCTAACTCGAGCTAAGATCTCACAATGGTTCTGATATATCAAAAACTTAACTTCCTTCTCGGGTCTTTCAAAATGCAGCATTTCCATTATTTTCCTTTCGAATTCTCTAACAAAGAAGATCGAACTCCCAATTGACACCGTTGGACTGGATTCTTGTCAAACCAAACTTTGATGTTATGTTTCCCCAATTCTTGTTGCAATTCCACGTAACAAAGGAAGTACTTTACTCCATACTGCTTCTACTAGCACGACACGTAGGCTATTACTTTTACCTCGCTCCTCACTACTCGATCAAGACCTTGTCTTGAACAATCATGTGTACACCTCAAACCCATAATACCTTAAGCTAAATCAAAACAGTTGCGCCAATAAATCCCCTCTTAACTCTCAGCAACTCTATTTTCAATTCTTCGCCTCATTCAATACTTCATTATCATCCGTAGTAGGTTACCATAAAAGGTGTTACACAACTTCTCCCTTCACATATCTGGTAAAGCTGAGCACTTCTAAGATAACTTGTAACTTATTTCACATCTTTCGGGGTTTTCCGAACCGAGACACCATGTCATACATCTTCTCTCTTTTTCAAGAGTAGACCCAAAATATCTCATCCGGCATCAGTAAGCCCGTATGAAATAACTACAACTCTTAGTGACTCTGATTGATCCAAAATGTTGTACTTATAATATCTCAATCTCGAATTGTCAAACGCTGACAATCAAGTTCTTAACTTAATCTTATAAGAGACGACCAGCCCTTGCAATTGATCGACTGGATCATCCATTCGTTGTAAGGGGTATTTGTCCTTCATTGTCATCTTGCTCAACTTATATAAATCGACGTACAAACGGAGATTGCCGCCCCTACTTTCGCAAACTGGTGTTCTCCATAGAAACTTCGAACCAAGAGTTTAAGATATACACCAATATGAACTTCGAATCAAGAGTTTCAAGATATATTCCAATATGAACTTCCAATCAAGAGTTCAAGATAGCATTCGGAGTTCTCTATAACGTTTCCCTAATTCTAATGAACTCTTATCAATAAGTTCTTACAATTGCTCCTTCACTTGCTTCCCCAACTCATATATCTTCATGATTGTCATTCGATACGGCGCCTTAGATATCGGAATTGAATCGAGCTTGACCTTAGTGGAAAAATCAACATTTTGACGTATTGGAATCTGTGATATCTCAGGTTTCATCTTTTCTCTTCCCGTCACATATCGTAATAACCGACACAAATTGGTCTTATCACTTTACAAGTGGTCGTGATACTAATGATCTACCCCAATCTGTTGAGGCAACAACCTTTAAACACGTGAATTTCTCTTTCTCCGGTTATAACAGTACCGTTTTCTTTCAAAGACTCATCTTTTCTTGAATTGGAAAATTTTGTTTGAGTCTTCTGACTCTTGTGGCCTTATTTAAGTATTCCCTTAACTTAATCCCATATTCCCTCTTTGATGGAATGATTGTAATAATCTTCTAAGGTTTCTCACTTTTGTGCAAGCATAAGGGTCCAATCAGCTGAACTTAACCGTGCTTCAAAACATATGACCTTATCTTCTTCACTTTACGCGACGTCCCAACATATGGAAGGAGCTCTTCGTATTCTACATAAGCTTTCACCATAGCCATCCTTTATTCAAGTAGGTGTAGAACCTACTTCATTTTCTTATGTAATGTCAATCCGACCGTGGAGGCTCTAACCTCAATCTTTCATGTTTTTCTTGTACATCTCATAGCGACAACTTCAAAACTTCGGTCTTCTCTTACTCTTGCTAGTCACCTTAAGCGTCTCTTGGTATTCCATGAACAATCATCTCAACCGTACTAGTACACCTCATGGAGAGCGCTTGACGAAGTTCCCTCCAACCACAATCACTGAAAGGTCCACTCACTACTTCACCAAACGCTAACATCATAAACTCTAAGCTCGTAATGTTGCCCTTATCTAGGTCATCTCTTTCACGCTATAGCCACCATGGCTCTCCCGTGTGAGTCTGAAAAATCTGACTTGGATTTTGCTCGCGAAAACATACCATCAATTTCATTAGAACGAACATACTATGCATCCTCTTATAATACTCCCGTCTACGCACCACAAAAAATGAAAACGTCACCTTCCTCTTGATATAATAGTTCACTTTTCCATGATCAAACCTTAGAACTTCTAATCCGGGTCATTCTCCCATATGCCGTTCTCATGACCTAAGAAGGTCGCAAAGGGTCATATCCATCCTCCCCTAGGAGGTTTGTAACAACTACTTGCTTGAACTCATTCAACATTATTTTATTTAAGACAAATGCACTTCCATTGACATACTTCCTTACCATTGACATTGATCCACCGCGAATACTTTAAGGTCTTGTTGTCGATCCTCTATATGCATGTAGTCTTGTTTACTCATCCCCTCTACACTCACCAATAGACAACTCGCACCTGTGCGTTCTCAGTTGTCACTGATTGACTTGTATCTAACCTTCTCCGAAGTCAACGACTTATTATTCTACTACATTTCTCATGTTACCATACTCTTAAAGGATACCTCCTCGGGGTACTTTACCTTAAACTCCGTTAGTTCTTTTTTTTTTTATTTCATGCTTCCTCTTCTTTATAAGGTAACTAAATATTCTTTGCCTTGTTGTTTCATATAACTCCCTTTCATAAACTTAACCATTCTTCCTTGATGTCTTTCAAGAGCACCTTCCCAAATATTATAGCTCTAGCTAGCATCCACTTGCGTTCCTATTGGTTGGTATCTTAAGTCTTTCGATTAAAGCTCTCTGTTTCGTCTTTCATCTTCTTGGGGTCATCATTATACACACTTCCTCCTTCTTGGCATCTCTTAGTCTTATCATCATAATTGAAACCGGTCAACTCCACGTGGATCCCCACCATGCTCTCCTTCTTCTCATAACTCTAGTAATATTGAAATTACTTTTCTGTACCTCGTAAGCTTAACTTACGGTATCTTGAATCTTTAGTAAATGGTTCGATCACTCTTCTTGTCTTGACTCGAATGCTTAGGAGCGTCTAAAGAAAACTTCACATCTTAATGGAATGTCACCTTTAACCTTGTTAGAACGTATCCCTCTCCTCCTCGATTCGCATCTTTAGTTGTCCACACGCCTTCTTGAAGAACTTATGTTTGTTATACTTATTGGTCTTGTTGTCTTTCTAATCGTGACTTCTTTGTAACCACTTCCACGCCTTTGTGTTACTCCTTTTTCTTGTATGTTCCCCATCTCAATTTCTCTTAAGTTGTCTCGAGTTTTCTTTTACTTGGTTGTCCCTCGTTTACGTCATCTCTAATCCTCCTCTTCGACATCCTCTTAAAGGAGTACAAGAACTCCAAGGTGTTCGCCCGCCGTAGCTCTCAACTCGATACTTTAGCATATTCGTCCTCGTATGTACACTATCCTATGTAAAACGACGTCGTCCAAGGCGATGATATCATAATAGCATCTTAACTAAAAGGTCTTATATCTCCATATGCTACTATATATAATAGGAATACGTATCCATAACTATATAAGTCCTAAGTCCATATTACTACTAATATCACGCATTCGGCATTCCATTACAACAATACAAGGTCCAAAACATATATTCGTCCACATATATAACTATACACATACATCCAGTTCATCATGCAACATACAATCACAAAAATACACATCAATTCTATCATGCATAACTACAAACCTCATCTCCATATCCATATATACCTACATATACATATATATACTAAAAACCCAATAGACTATGCTGCCGAGATCCGCAGAAGGAGTGGTGGTTCGTACATTCTACCCCGACTCATGCATGTGATTTTGAAAACGAAAAGTCAGAACCCGTGTGGGTTCTGTTTATTTTTCATTCGGCCTTTAGAAGATTGCGAGTGCCATTGTTGTCAACCTAGGGCTCTGATACCACTTTGTAACACCCCGAATCCGCGGGATATCGGGATGCTACGGGCGAGACCTCACAATGGGTCCCGACCCTTAGCTTGACAACAATTTCACCGGACCTTTCCAACATGGCACAAATAAAGGAAAAATCGTAAATCAATTTTAATGCAAATGATAAGAAACCCGAAAGAATGCAACAACAACTTCAGCTGAGGTACAACTTAAACCAAACGCCAAACAAGCGGCACACGAAACGTAATAACCGAAAGACCAAAACACAAGACAACCCCAACTCAAAACCCTTCCTAAAATGTACGGACCCCGGCTGCCCACCCTTCCGGATATCTCGGAGCATTCCTAACCTGCAAGACAAACTACAACATTCGGTATAAAACTGTTAGCTCACATTCGAAGCATTAGAATTAAAGGGAAGGGCACAAGCACAATTAATTCAACATAGTCACACAGCATACTCAAAGCACACAAATCCGGTTTATTATCTTTATTTATTAAGTCATATCCCATTCTAGTTCAACTTCTTTTGTGACACGAGAATCCTCCGAAACTCGCCTCGGTCCCTTCTTCCGGCAATGGAACGGTCGGATGCCTCCGACCGTCTAACCAGCACGGGCCAGTCGCCGAGATCCCCCTAGCTCTCACGGGGAGCCAGGCAGTGATGTCACCGCCCGTTATCATACACTTGGGCCAAATAATATAAAGGTCGGTAATCCTATTTCCGGTTTAGTTGTTATAAACAGTAAAATAATAAACACACACCACCCAACACACAATAATGCTAATACAAAGAATACGAGCTAAGTAAGTCCGAAGACTTACCTCGTCCCATAGATAATCCCTTTATATCCCGCTCTCAGCTTCCCGCAGGAAGACGCTCAACGCCTGTCAAAAGGCACACGATCAACAACTCTCTCATATGCTAGAAGTCCTTAGACTTCTAGTCCCAATGATCTCGCAAGATCATAAACCATAACCATGCTAGGATAACAACCTCCTAGTCCTCACGATCTCACAAGTTCATACAACCCCAACTTCGAGCGTAAAGATTCTCACAAGATCAAACCATATACTCGAATCCTTATTACAACCTCACTAGATCGCTATACCACCTCAAGCTTATAATCAACACCAAACCATCAAACACTATTAAATCCTCAAAACTCACCTAAGGTTCAAACCACTACTTGGTATTCACTCTAAGTTATGCTAGATCCAACCTAGCATGATACTACTATACATAACAAGATTAAGGAAGGAGATACTCACATGAGGTCAAAGGCGGAAGACGATCTATGAATGTCGAGAAAGGATTTGTTGGCCTTTGTCGGGGCGCTTCCGAACCTAAGACCACACTAAACAAATTTAGCGTAACGCTAAATTTGAACGGAATACTTAACATATATAAATCTAAGGAAAACCCCACTTTTAAAACCTAAGTTAAAACGGTAAATATATATTCCGGGCAAATTATATAACATCATAACCCAAGATAAAACTCGTTTTCAATGCCAACTTTAAAATCCCGTAATTTAATCTTCGAGTCATAACCCGGAATTAATCCAACATGAGCATAATATATATTATATATAAATAAGAATATAACTCAAGTGAAACCCACATTTAAAATCGTAAAAACATTTTTCCGGGTAATATAAACAATTCTAGAAACATGGGACATTTTCTGTAAATAAAACCTTGGGCCAAAATCTGTAAATAATTTCCTGCAGATGGCATGCTTGTTACATTCAAAAGTTGTGGGTCAAATCTGCAATATAAAAGTGGGTTAAAATTGTAATTACATTTAAATACAGGGGCCCGATTTAAATATATGTAAGGGTTTCATCATCTCCTTTCTCACAAGCGGGAACTGGAAGGCCACAGCCGCAAAAGCACAGGGTTGGGGAAGTGAAGGAGCACGGCGGTAGGGGCAGAGGAGAGGTTGCACTGGTGGCGGCCGAGGCTCCGGCAAGGCTCCAGCAGCGGCGAAGCAAGGCGGCGGAGCTGCGGGGCAAAGCGTGGCTCGGCAGAGGAGCGGACAAAGGGGCGGCGGTGGTGTGAATTCTAGAGGGGCGGCCAGTGGCGAGGGAAACAGCCATCGTGGAGCAAGCTCGATCGGCGGAGTCATCCAGTAGCTCGATGCAGTCTTTTATGGGCGGCGCTGGATCTGGGTGAGGACTGAGTAGCCACGCGGGTTCCGCCCCCCCCCCAGGCTGCTCGATTTGGGAGCAGTTGGACTCCGATTGCTCCACCTCTTTGACGATGACACCGAGGGGCGCCGAGATGGCTTCGGAGATTGACTTCATTCCGAGGTCCGGGATGGTGCTGAGGGTGGAGACGCAGAGAGATGGGTAGAGGGTGCCTTCGAAATGGGACTCCGCGACGGCTAGATTGTGGAGGTGGCCGGCATGGTAGATGTTTACGGTTGGCGTACTGGAAGCGTGGTAGAGGATAGGGAAGAGTTGTCCCGGTGGGTGAAGTCAGGAGAAGAGGGAGATTAGCAACTGTGAAGGAGATTGAGTGTGAGGGAGATTGAGTGAGGGAGAAAGAAAAACAGACAGTAGAGGGCTAGTGATGGGTATGCAGATTGTTGGGTAACATCACACGTAAATGTGCTGAGTGGGAGAAGACCAAAGGTTGGAAAATCAAAAAGAAACAAGTAAATTAAAAAAAAAGAAAGTAAAACAAAAGCGAATACACTCCATTGGAATAAACCGGAATCGGGTTTTCGAATCGGGATCTCTTCCGACGTTTTACGAAAATAATAATACGGATATAAGTACCCAAAAATATAAGTTTACTCGGGAAAGATATTTTACGCCTTAAAATACTTTTGAAATAAAATTTTAATCTAATAATATAACAATAGAAGTCGGAGAAATAAAAAAACGAAAATGCGCCAAAAATTTGGGGCGTTACAGCTGGACAGTGATATCACCGCTTAGTTATAATACACTTGGGCCATTTAGCACATATGCTAGAAGATTCTAACTTCTAGTCTCACAAACTCTCACAAGATCATACACATCATAACCACCCTCAATATACTCATCAAATCCTCAAAGCATCTCAAAGCATTCCATAGTTAATATAATTTTCATTTATCATAAAACTTGATCATTGGTATATAGCCTATAATTACCCCATAATTAATATAATATTCATTCATCATATAACTTGACTGATTAACTTGATCATTTTTTGCCGCATATAGGTGTCTCTTTGCCTTATTCATGACAAAATGTGTTAAATTATGTATTACAAAACTCTAGTTCACTGTCAAACCTAAGACACTTCAACCTAGGGCTAATTAGACCTTGGATTATTATTTTCCAATGCTTGAAGTTTTTTAGGCATCACTCTTATTTCTAAGGAGATATATCCATACTTTTCAAGAAAAGTGATCTATAGAGATATAAAGTACTTTCTACCCCCAATAGTGTTAACCTGTGCAAGATCATATAGGTCAGAATGGACATACTGTAGGGGTTTGTTGACTTAGAATTTGGATCTAGCAAAGGCAACTTTGGTAGCTTGGCCTAAGATGCAGGTTTCACAAGCTTGGAGTGTAATACTCGTAAATTTAATTCTAAATTTTTTTCGAGTCAAACCGGACTTTGACTAGCTTAATTTCTTACATGTTACTTAGTATTATAATTTATTGAAATTTTATCATTTTATGTGAACATCATTGACATATTATACTTCATTTTATCAATCTTTTCATACACAAATCACACTCTTCCAAGTTAGTCCTATTAGAAACAATTAGCACATAAAGGATATCCACCCAGACCCATTATGGATGCTAGCTAGACCAACAAGAGAAAACCCTACATGTGCTCCGTGGATAGTTTTGTTCGCTCCAAACGGTGTGTGCAAGCTTTAAATTTATAACCCTAGACTTAAGCTTAAAACAAGGATGCCAACCCGCAGTGTACGGGTCAATCGTAGTAAAAAGCAAGAAATTCCAGGGGTCGATCACAGGGACTCGGTGAAACAAAGTCAGTACGGTATGCTTAAGTGAATACTAACCACAAGAGCAATTAACACAATCAAAGATGAATAAGAAGTCAATAAAGCAAACATGCAATTCTAGGGATTAAATCATCTAGTTGTGGTTCCAACTCAAGATCTATAGATAAGCGGATAAAGCTGAGATTTTTGCATAGGGAAGGTGTTACTAAAGTGGAATAGATCACCGGGTAAGTCTCACTACTCACTAATCCTAAACCGTAACTCCTATTACCGGGTAAGTCTCAAGGAATTAAAATAAAGAACTATAATCTCAAACTAACATACCATCTAAGGGAATAGAATCAACCTTTACCGGGTAAGTCTCAGGCTAACTCACAAAGATGGAATAGAAGCACACTCAAACCCCAATAAAGGATAAACCTTTATTACCTACACTTATGATCGTTGATACACAAACTAAGGAATTACCGGGTAAGTTTCATCCTAAGCTTGCATTGAACCAGAAAGGTGTAATAAGAATAGGATTTAGCAAACTCTAACACTTAACTTTCTGTTTAGAATCGGATAAGTCACCTCGGTCAGAAGAATTCCACCCCGGCCGAGATGTTCATCAACTGAACGAGATGCTAAGGGTTAAGGTTAAAGACTCGAACTTTCAGGATCCTACTGGAATCTAAGATTATTCTATCATTGTTTTTCCCACAACCTTCAGCTAATCACCCTAGAATCACACAAGGAAATTAGCCACTCATCATCATAATGAAAATATTAAATATATGGGAAGAAGGTGAATATTTGAACAAAGAAGAATTTAATGAAAAGACTTCAATAACTGAATCAAATATCACAACAAAAGCGTTCCTTGGATAGCAATCCAACAAGCAAGACAACAATGAAGGGAATCTAAGATAATCTTACAAAAACCCTTCAAAAGCTATAAAAGCTATAATCTTCAATCTTCCTTCAACCTTCAAAAAGGTTCTTCAAATCTCTCCCAAATTGGAGTATGCTACTGCTGCGTTGTAAGCGGTGTATGCGAGATCCTTGCGCTGATAGCGGCCTCCCCGATTTGTGGAAATCTAACCCTTTTTATAGGAAAATAACCCTCCAAAAATAATAAATCTTAGAAAGATATTTTCCCATAAATATAGGTAAAATATATGATTCTGCATATCTCCTTCCTTCCAAGAGCCAAGCCCAAAAATATAAGATCACTTTCCAATTTTAAAAGATCTCATCCAAGAATAAAATATTCTCGCCGCGTCCTAGGTATTCGCCTCGGTCGAGTCGGCGTCTTTGGATCACCTCGGTCGAGATGAATCTCTGGTCAACCGAGGTGAGTCATAACAGAATGTGAAATCTCTCGAATCTGCTCCAAATTAAACCTTTAATCCATGGCTATGCTTCCTGAATGTAGCTCCAAATGACTCATGACTCCTTTTGCTCCTTTTTGATGTAAAACATGCCATATTACCTACGATTACAACAAAACTAGGTGTAGACCTCGATTCTCGCAAATGTAGATGAAATGGTAGTAAAACCACATAATATACACACAAACATGCAGATTATGAAAGATAGAACGTCCAAACAAACCCCAAAATATAGACTATAATTCATGCTATCAAAATACCCCATACTTAGCCCTTGCTTGTCCCCAAGCAAGTTCCTCATATAAAAGACAAGATAGAATGGATTATAAGTCAATAAAATCAATGAAAAGTCTTTCAAAAATATTTTTATGGTGTGCAACTATCATAGATCACTCTAAGAGAATACTTCATGGAATTTAAAAACTCAATATGATCAAAACACTTTATAAATATAGGAAAGTTGTTCATCTTTGCATAAAATCATAGAATGCATAATAAATCATAATCCTCAAAATTAATCATGTATAATCCGATTTAAACCACTAAGTCAATCAACAAGCTCAAGGTCTCAAGGGCTTCCCAAAAGAAAGGTCAAGAAACGTGTAGGGTAGGGATGTATGTAAGGTAATGTGGTGCTAGAATCCGGGAAAAGGATGAACTTTACTTTCACTTTGACTTGCAACATCTTCCACCAATAAGCTTTGCTTATTTCACACTTTTTTTTTCTTTTTACTTTACTTTTTGGGATGCATGGACAGAGGTGCACAATAACCGAAGCCTAGGAAATCAGCAATCATCAATTTCTCGAGATGCATCAAACCCTTGATGCACATAACATGACCCGTTAGGAATATCGCTCAATCCGACTTTGGCAAGACACAAACACCCGGCTATGTGATTGGTGCCGAGTTACTCATCTTCATGATTGACTTCCCCAAACCTATTTCTTTCTTTCTAACACTTTCACTTCCAGCCCACTTTTCAACTTTTACTTGCTTTCACCACTTCGCTTGCTTCCAAATTCCCGGATAGGTAAAGGGAGGCAAAATGTATATAAGGGGCTAAGCATGATCAAGAAGAAGAAGAGAAGAGAATGAATTGCCTTGGTCTTTCTAGGAAGAAAGTGAGAGAACTTATCTTGTGGTGTCAACCTTCAAATTCAACATAATTTGGATAAAAACAAAGTATTAAACATGCCAAAAATTTCAAACAAAGCATTTAGCAACTTAAACATATTATAAAACCTTTCAAACACATAAAGAATTTAAAACCAGTAGGTAAACAGAATCTTCACTGAGATCATATCCAGGTAAGTAGCACAAAAATCGTTTTCGAAAACTCTCAGTTAACCCACCTCGGTCGAGGTGTTCTTAGGTCAACCGAGGTGAAACACCTCGTTCGGCCAGAACTGCCCGGTCGAGGTCAAAAAATTTTTTTGAAAACCAATTTTCTTTCGGTTTCGACGTTTTTCTCAATCAAATAACCTGTAGGTATGCATGTAATATCAGATAATCATATAAATGCAGACGTGAAGCATAAATAAAATATCCGATAAGATAAAATGTGCGTCATACATCAAAAGTAGTCAAATAAGTACATCAAGTAGTCAAATAAATACAAACACCCCATACTTGGGACACACTGTCCCAGTGGGTCAATATAAGTCTAGAAATAAGAGTACTCACCGGATAAATAGCTGAACTGCATAAAAAAATATAATAAGAAGATCCTGCAGCTCCTCAATAGTCTCGATCCGGTGGTGGTGGTGGTGGCACATACGGATACTGCGTCGGGTCGAACGGGTAACCAATGACACGCTCGAAATGAAGCTGGGCCATGATGTGCTGATAGTGCTGCCGCTCCTGCATCTCGCGGATATCCAGCGATAATGCAGCATACGAGTCAATAACCTGATCCGTCAGGTCATCGATCCGTCTGTGGGCAGCTCGATCTCTCACTCCGCGCCTCCTGCGTCTAGCAGGTCTGACTAGAGAAGTCTCAGCTGGTGCAGGCTCCATCTCATCGTCATCATCAAGATCTATGATCGGCGGCGCGCTCGTACCTGTAGTATCCGTCCCTGTATCCATCGGGACTCCACCATCTCTCTCGTCTACTGTCTCCTTGTCATCGTCATCCTCCTCCTCCTCAGCCGGGGCAGTTGCTGCCTCCCTATGATCCTCCATCAGTGGACCTCAAGCTGTCTGCCAATAATGTGGATCGAAAACTGTGAACTGGGCAGACCAGCGGATCTCCTGTGGCGTAGTCCGCTCCCATGGCATAGCAACATATGGAGTGGTCAAACCGCGGGGAACCAAAATCCTCCGTGTGATCATCTCCTGTAGTCCAAGCGGCTTCGGAGCCGCTGCCATCGTACAAGCACTGAGGTCCATCCCGTGATAAGCAGCTATGTGGGTGACTAAACCTCCGCAGCAAATGTCTCCCTTCGCTTTATCCTTGATCTTGTGCAGATCCTCTGCCAAGATCAAGCCAAAGTCTGGGAAACCCCCCGTGACCATACAGTAAAGGCTGAAGAGCTCGCCCTGTCGGATCTTCTGGGGCGTCTCAGTACGCGCCAGAAGTGTCTCGCTGAATATCCTGTGGGCTAGTCTGAAGGCTGGATGGAAGATGACCTTCTCCCTGGAATCTCCAGGGCGCCATCTGTCTGCATGCTCAGTAATATGGGCAATCTGCCCCCAAAACTCCCTAGCTACGGATCGGGAGGGGAAGTCGGTGGCGGTGGGCTTAGAAAAGCCGAAAATCTCTCTCCAAACCTCTAAGGGAACTATGAAGTTCCGGCTCATCAACCGGTACTTCACAGACTGGTCTCTGGGAAGGTAGGAGAAGGAGCTAACAAACTCTAGGGTCGGCTCCAAGTATGCTGGGGCTCGGATCTCAGTAAACTGATCTAACCCGACTGTGGTGATCATCCTCCTAAGGTCTCCATCTAACCCTAGGCCATCGAAAGCTGATACGTCCAGAAAATGTGGCGCAATAACTGGACGGCTGGCTATAAGCTCATAATCTACCTGGCATCTCTCGTGGATCACCGGGCGGTAAGGTCGGGAAGAAGAAGAAGAAGGAGGGGAAGGTGAGGATCTATCTCTGAGGGCAAGACGACGATCGGAACTCATTTTTTCGTAGCTACTGTCAGATCACCTCGGTCGTTGACAGTCCTCAAGAATCACCTCGGTCGAGATGCAGTTCGACTGAACCGAGGCGCAACAGTTTACGATTCCAATCTCAGAAATCCAGTTCTTTTCCCCCAAAAATCACAACAATTGCTTCCTATGGGGTACTTAAGCTTTTCCTCAGCAGATTCAAGGGCAACCAAAGCCCAAATCAAAACGAATGAACAAATTAGGGTTTCGACTGTTTTTACCTCGTTTCGGTCGATTCGTTCGATTTCTTTGCAGATCTGTAGTTGCAATGGGATCCTCTACTCTTCAATCGCAGTTTGGAAGCAAAAATCTTTGAAAACGAGCAAAAACAGAGGAAGCGAGGTGAGGAGCGCCGTAGTCGAGTCGAAGAGAGTAAAAAGGTAAAAAATAAAATTTCCCCCTTTTTATATTGTTCCTGGATTTAATGTCACCTCGGTCGAGATGGTCTCGACTGGACCGAGGTGGTACGGACCGAGGTGGTTCTGCAGAAACCCTAGTCGCCTCGGTTGCTCAAGAATCAACTCGGTCGAGGTGCTCTGACAGTAACCGAGATGCTTCTGTCTTCTCAAAATCTCGAACTTCTGTCCTTCCAGTTATGCTCCTTCCTTAGATGTCTCATGTTATCTGTCTAGGACGCCAAAAACAAAGTAAAGCAAAAACAAAAACTATCTAAACTAGACTAGAAAACGGGAAAAAAAGCAATACCTTGGGTTGCCTCCCAAGAAGCGCTTGGTTTAAGGTCGCTAGCTGGACCAAGATGCATCTCAAATGTGATGGGAGGTGCCCTCACCCCATACTTCACCTCCATCGTGGGGTGAAGTAAGTAAATCCGTCAAACGCTCCAACAAGTGTAAGTGCTCATCGGGGAATGAATCGTCTATGGGTGGGTCATGCGTCTCGCGGGAAGATTCCGGTAGCCGGCTGAGGTGATCCGCAACTGAGTTCTCGGATCCCTTCTTATCGCGGATCTCTAGGTCAAACTCTTGAAGCAAGAGAATCCATCGAATAAGTCGCGGCTTGGCATCTTTCTTAGCCAACAAGTAACGAATGGTTGCATGGTCGGTGTAGACAATGACTTTCGCCCCCACTAGATAGGAACGAAACTTCTCGAAAGCATATACAACCGCCAATAACTCCTTCTCGGTGGTAGCGTAGTTGCGTTGTGCTTCATCTAGCGTCTTGCTAGCATAATAAATGGCGGTGGTCCGTCCATCCTTCTTCTGTCCAAGCACCGCTCCTACGGCTACATCACTAGCGTCACACATGACCTCAAAGGGCAAGGTCCAATCAGGAGGTTGGATAATGGGAGCGGAGATCAACGCTTCCTTAATCTTGTAAAAAGCATCAAGACACTCCTGCGAAAACTCAAAAACAACATCTTTAATCAAGAGGTTAGTTAGAGGTTTAGAAATCTTAGAGAAGTTCTTGATAAATCTCCTGTAGAAACCTGCATGCCCGAGAAAACTCCTCACACCTTTAACAGAACAAGGAGGAGGGAGTTTCTCAATAGTCTCGATCTTAGCTCGATCGACCTCAATACCTCGATTAGAAACGAGGTGTCCTAGCACAATGCCTTCATTAACCATAAAATGACACTTCTCCTAATTCAAGACGAGATTAGTGTCTTCACATCTTTTAAGCACTAGCGAAAGGTTAGATAGGCAATTATCAAAAGAGGAACCATATACAGAAAAATCATCCATGAATACCTCCATGATCTCCTCTACGTATTCGGAAAAGATAGCCATCATGCATCGCTGGAAGGTAGCGGGTGCATTGCACAATCCAAATGGCATCCTCCGATAGGCAAATGTCCCCCATGGACAAGTGAAAGTGGTCTTCTCCTGATCATTCGGATGGATAGGAATCTGGAAGAATCCACTATAGCCGTCCAAGTAGCAAAAGTGTGAATGCTGGGCCAATCGTTCGAGCATTTGATCGATGAAGGGAAGCGGAAAATGATCCTTCCGAGTCGCCGTGTTCAGCTTCCTATAATCGATGCAAACTCTCCAGCCCGTAACGGTCCTCGTTGGGATCAACTCGTTGTTCTTATTCGTCACAACGGTCATCCCTCCTTTCTTCGGAACGACATGCACCGGGCTAACCCACTTGCTGTCCGAGATAGGATAAATAATACCTGCATCCAACAACTTAAGAACTTCCTTCTTCACAACCTCTTTCATGATTGGATTTAACCGTCTTTGAGGTTCCCGTGAAGTCTTATGATTATCTTCCATTAGAATTCTATGCATGCAGAAAGAAGGTTTAATGCCAATAAGATCGTCCGTGGTATAACCTATAGCTTTTCGATGCTTTCTCAGGACATGCATTAATTTAGACAATTCAGATTCGGAAAGGGAAGCACTAACAATAACGGAATAAGTAGAATCCGGTCCAAGAAAGACATACCTCAAGTGACTAGGGAGTTGTTTAAGCTCCACGACTGGGGGTGCTTTCTGAGGGGGATCCTTGCTTCCTCTTTCCTGTAGAGTGGTGTCAGAAACTGGACTCGATGAAGTCTTAGTTAGAATCGTCTCGCCATCGATTTCGGTCGAGGCGCATAGGCGTTGACCGAGATGTTCTTCGGTCGTCTCGCTCAGTCTAGAAAGCGCCTCGGTCGAGGTACTGCTACTGGAACCGAAACTGGAGATCTTCGTCTCCTGGATTAGCTTCTCAGTTTTAGCTCCTGGATCCTCTTCCAGTGCCTTCAAGCTCCATATATCTGCATCACAAGAAGCATCTATACCTTCCTCCATTAAACTGAAGCTAATAACTCTTTCGAGTGGATCGTTAATAAGGATAGAGCTCACCAATTCTCTTGATTCTTCTTCATCGTAGATGTTGAAGATATCATCAGTTAGCTGCTCCCCTTTTATGGCTGCAAGTAGTTCGAACTCCACCTCATCGCCACCAACGTTGAATTTCAACTTGGCGTTCTTGCAATCCACGTTGCAACCCGAAGTTGCTAGAAATGGTCTCCCGAGAATAATAGGAACAGGATAATCTGCGGGAATGTCAAGTACAACAAAATCTATAGGTAGATAGAAATTACCTAACTTGACCGGAACATCCTCCAAGATGCCCACGGGATGGGTAATGGAGCGATCCGCCATATAAAGTCGGATCTTGACCGGCTTGGGCTCTCCAAGACCGATCTTCACACATACCTCCAACGGGATGATGCTCACGCTGGCTCCTAGATCACAAAGGGCTTCACAAGTGACATCCCCAACTTGAATGGGAATGCAAAACGAGCCGGGATCTCTCAACTTAGGAGGCATCTTCTCCTTCATGATTTGTATGAGCTCCGAAGATTTAGATGTCATCCTAACTTCACCAACATCCTCCAGCTTCCTCTTCCTTGATAAGATTTCTTTTAAGAACTTCCCATAGGCGGGCATACCTAAAATCGCATCAAGGAAAGGAATATTAATATGTAGCTTATTCATCAAGTCAAGGAACTTACCAAAGTGCTTGTCTAGATGTGCTCTGGCTCTGGACTGAGGGAATGGAAGTGGTGGTTTGTATGCAGGAGGTGGAATATAAGTTTCAGTCGTCCCTCCTGCTTTCTGTTGCTCCTCCTCGGTTGGCATCTCGGTCGAGGTGTTCTTCGACTGGATCTGGACCGAGGTGGTCTGCGTCGAACGAGGTACTGGATCTGCAGTTTTAAGTCCACTCCTCGTCGTTATGGCCATGCACTGGCCCTTAGGGTTGCTTTCCGTCTTTGCTGGAAGCTTCCCTGGATCTCTTGGCGCTTCATTCGCCCTACTAGCAAGTTGTTGTTCGAAGGACTTTTGGGCCCTCGAAAATGAAGTCATAGAATTCTCCATAGCGCTAAGCTTGATCAAGATAGCCTCCAGAACTGCGTCTTTCTTTTCCGGCTGAGACGAACTTGATCCTTGCCCTTGGCTCTTTAATGGAGTAGAAGAGGAAGAAGGGGAAGAGAGGAAAGGGTTAGAGGAATCGTTAGAGTTGGAGTTTGAATGATTACCTGAATTTTGGTTATTCGCCCTCCAATTGTTGCTATTGGACCCCCTATTGTTGTTGTTGTAATTGTTGTTTCGGGGACCGTTGTTGTTGTTACGGTACCCGTTGTTGTTGTTCCTTTGCCCTTGCTCTTCCTTTTTGGTTTGTGCAACCAAAAGTTCCTTCAATTGCTTCACGTCATTTGTCAAAGACGTGAGTTGATTGTAGTTGGGTTGAGTCTCTTGAAAGTTGACTCTTTTAACTCCACCTTCAGTTCCTTGGTGGGTGTATTTCTCCATGTGCAAGGCTTGCTTCTCAATGAAGTCTCAAGCCTCATCAATCGCCATGTCCATGAAGGTGCCGACGGAGAGTAGTTGGAGATTGAACTGGGTGTTTCCGTCCAGTCCTTTGAAGTAGATTTCCAACAACTCGATCTTTGGAATCTCATGATGTGGGCAATCCAAAAGGATATCCTTGAACCGCTCCCAAGATTTGGACAAGATCTCCTTGTCCTTCATAATGAAAGCATTGATCTTCCCTCTCATTTCAGCGGTCTTTGAGGGGGGAAAGAATTTGGTCAAGAATTCCGTAGTCATCTCTTCCCATGTGCTAATTTTTCCTGGAGGAAGAGATTGATACCAAGTAAGAGCTCTATCTTTTAAAGAAAAGTAAAAAGGTCTTAGCTTGTAGTTGTTATTTTCAATTCTGGAAGGTCGCAAGGTTTCCATCAAGATCTCGTAGTTTTGAAGATGTTGTTGCGGTGATTCCTTCTCTAGCCCTCCGAATTGGCATTGGCAAATCATGGATAGAACTTGCGGTCGAAGTTCATAATCATGGTCCGCTGGATTCCCTAAGTTCACTCCTGGACGCCTTAGCTGTTGATTAGGGTCCATCCTTTGACCTAAAGTTTGTGGAATTCCTGCAAGAAGAACATCTCGGACTGGCCTCCGATGTGGAAGTACATCGGCCGGGGCGTCAGGTACTGGAATTTGCCTCGGTCGAGGGTCAGCTACTGGATCCTGCATCGGTCGAGGATCAACAGGGGGATCTTCCCTTGGTCGAAGTAGAATCTGGTTTCGTATGACTGCTATCTCTGCTTCGATTGCTGCAGTCTTGGTGCGATTCTCTTCTTTCTCTTGCCTTAGTTCTTCCTTGCTGAGGCGTAGCAGCTCTAGCGCCTCTTTCAATTCGGCCGCAAGATCGCGGTCATCTTGTTGGGCCATCTTCGCTTCTCTTAAGCGTCGCTTGTATGTCTTTTCTGGTTCGGGGTCGTAAGGAACGATTTCCTTCCCAGCGCGGGTTCTTCGCATATACCTAAGAAAGAACCTGCAAAAGTCACTCAAGTAGAGTGGTTAGATGACACGGGGGCAAGCGCCCCAAGAGCAAACCGTACCGGCTCGGTCTAGACCAAGTCCCCGGCAACGGCGCCAAAAACTTGTTTGCTCCAAACGGTGTGTGCAAGCTTTAAATTTATAACCCTAGACTTAAGCTTAAAACAAGGATGCCAACCCGCAGTGTACGGGTCAATCGTAGTAAAAAGCAAGAAATTCCAGGGGTCGATCACAGGGACTCGGTGAAACAAAGTCAGTACGGTATGCTTAAGTGAATACTAACCACAAGAGCAATTAACACAATCAAAGATGAATAAGAAGTCAATAAAGAAAACATGCAATTCTAGGGATTAAAGCATCTAGTTGTGGTTCCAACTCAAGATCTATAGATAAGCGGATAAAGCTGAGATTTTTGCATAGGAAAGGTGTTACTAAAGTGGAATAGATCACCGGGTAAGTCTCACTACTCACTAATCCTAAACCGTAACTCCTATTACGGGGTAAGTCTCAAGGAATTAAGATAAAGAACTATAATCTCAAACTAACATACCATCTAAGGGAATAGAATCAACGTTTACCGGGTAAGTCTCAGGCTAACTCACAAAGATGGAATAGAAGCACACTCAAACCCCAATAAAGGATAAACCTTTATTACCTACACTTATGATCGTTGATACACAAACTAAGGAATTACCGGGTAAGTCTCATCCTAAGCTTGCATTGAACCAGAAAGGTGTAATAAGAATAGGATTTAGCAAACTCTAACACTTAACTTTCTGTTTAGAATCGGATAAGTCACCTCGGTCAAAAGAATTCCACCCCGGCCGAGATGTTCATCAACTGAACGAGATGCTTAGGGTTAAGGTTAAAGACTCGAACTTTCAGGATCCTACTGGAATCTAAGATTATTCTATCATTGTTTTTCCCACAACCTTCAGCTAATCACCCTAGAATCACACAAGGAAATTAGCCACTCATCATCATAATGAAAATATTAAATATATGGGAAGAAGGTGAATATTTGAACAAAGAAGAATTTAATGAAAAGACTTCAATAACTGAATCAAATATCACAACAAAAGCGTTCCTTGGATAGCAATCCAACAAGCAAGACAACAAGGAAGGGAATCTAAGATAATCTTACAAAAACCCTTCAAAAGCTATAAAAGCTATAATCTTCAATCTTCCTTCAACCTTCAAAAAGGTTCTTCAAATCTCTCCCAAATTGGAGTATGCTACTGCTGCGTTGTAAGCGGTGTATGCGAGATCCTTGCGCTGATAGCGGCCTCCCCGATTTGTGGAAATCTAACCCTTTTTATAGGAAAATAACCCTCCAAAAATAATAAATCTTAGAAAGATATTTTCCCATAAATATAGGTAAAATATATGATTCTGCATATCTCCTTCCTTCCAGGAGCCAAGCCCAAAAATATAAGATCACTTTCCAATTTTAAAAGATCTCATCCAAGAATAAAATATTCTCGCCGCGTCCTAGGTATTCGCCTCGGTCGAGTCGGCGTCTCTGGATCACCTCGGTCGAGATGAATCTCTGGTTAACCGAGGTGAGTCATAACAGAATGTGAAATCTCTCGAATCTGCTCCAAAGTAAACCTTTAATCCATGGCTATGCTTCCTGAATGTAGCTCCAAATGACTCATGACTCCTTTTGCTCCTTTTTGATGTAAAACATGCCATATTACCTACGATTACAACAAAACTAGGTGTAGACCTCGATTCTCGCAAAGGTAGATGAAATGGTAGTAAAACCACATAATATACACACAAACATGCAGATTATGAAAGATAGAACGTCCAAACAAACCCCAAAATATAGACTATAATTCATGCTATCAAGTTTCTTTATCCTCTCCGTCGCGTAGCCCTCTCAGACAAAAAACTAAGGGGACAATCGAGAAGATAGAACCGGAGGCAATAGGGAAGCTTGGTGACTTTGTTCCCCACTCGCAACAAGGAACTTAAGTCTGCGAGGTCATCGGGTAGACTGTTCTTCTAACCTTCCACTTGTTTTGATGGATATGCATGACTAAGGATTAATATGTGTGCATGGGGTTTTCAGGAATTGAACCTGCAAGGTCACGTCCGTGCCTGAAGAGCCTTGTAGTTGTGGGTGAGTCTCGAAACTAGGACCTACTACCCACTGTTTGTGTTTCCAGTTTTCAGTTTAGACAGTCAACTTGGAGCCTAAGTTTCGAGCCCTTAAAGTTATAATTCACCGTTCAAATTTTAATATGTCATAGAGAGATATGCATTGCTTGTTGTATCAAAAGTTGGAGTCGAACCAGCGGTTGAATCTAGGAACATATCGTCTCAAAGTAGGCTCGTTGAGCAGTTTGAAAAAGATGTAGATTTTTGGCTAAGTATAGAATTTCTGTGTTGAGGAGTCAACTTGGGGATTTTGCGTAAGAGTTGTGGCTAGTTGTTATATAGATTTCTTTTGTCCTATAAGTAGAGTGCATATCATAGAAGGTTGGGATGCTTTCTTTAGAATTTTTAGATTTTTGTTGAGAGTTTGGTGTTGGGTCAAAGTGAGATCTTAGTGATTTTTCTTGGAAGTTAAGAAGTTGGGAAAATTATCCCAACTTAATAAATCTTTGTTTTGAGAGTTAGATTGTAGTTTTGGGTTCCCAAGGATAGTTTGGAACTATGATATAGAATTTTCTAGGGTTTTGAGGCCCAGGGGTAAAATAGTCATTTACCATTATAAGGATAAATTGGTAATTTCCTTATGATAACTTGAGTGTCTTGGAAGTTGGAGACTTCAAAGAGAGTTGGATATATTATTGATCCACTTGCCTTTTGTATGAGGCGGTTGAGTTCCTACGGTTGTAGATCGAGTTTTGAGATAACGAGAATTGTGACTCGATTCAAGTAAGTCCTTTGAGCTTACTTAGTTAGCTTCTAGATGTTAGTTGAATGATGATAGTGGTGTGTGCTTATGTGTTTAATAATTATAACTTGAGTAGGAAGACCTTATAATATATGGCCCAAGTGTAAGTATAACGAGCGGTGACATCACTGCCCAACTCTTATTGGAGTCTGGGAGGTTCTCTCAGGCCAAGTCATACAAGTACACGGTGAGGTACATCGGATCCATTCCTGTAGGTACACGGGGACAAAGGCGAGGTTTGAGAATCCCTCGTGTCACAAAATAAGTTGCATTAGTAAAGTGGATGGCTTAAGTAAAGATAATAAATGGAATTATGTGAAGCATGATGAGTGTTTTATTTTTGTAATGATGTGTGTATGTGCTATTATTATTCTTCTAACTTTTGGATGGATAGCGAACGGTTAATTATTTTATTGTTTAGACTTACTACAGTTAGAGCAATGGCCGAGTGATCCGGAAGTTAGTGGTCAACCGGGTCTCCGTACTCTATTGGATGGGGTTTGGGTTCTTATTTTACTAGACTTCCTTCTTAGCATGTTATCTTTAGAAATTGAGGTCTTAATTGTGTCATTGGCTGACAGTATCAAGTTGTTGCATTCATAACATTAAACATTGTTTTTATGATTTTCCGTTTCCTTATTTGGGCCTTGTTGTAAGATCGAGTGCAAACGTTGTCAAACTAGAGTTGGGACCCTTTGTGAGGTCCTAACCCGTAACTCTCCAAGTTTTGAGAATTTGGGGTGTTACATGGAGGTCACTAGGTTTCATTGGTATGCTACCATTCTTAAACAGATAGTGTAACCCTTATTCCCTAGCCTAGAATACCAAGTTTGGGTTTGCTCAAGTGATAAAGTAACATCATTATCAATATAATTCAACTCAAATTTTTCAACAACATGATAAATGCCATTCTTTTTAATTCCTGTAACAATAACTCTTCCATTTGTAGTGATGTATCTAATGCAAAACTGAGTATTGATACTACAGTTTAAATAATCAAACATGCTTTCAAATAATAGATTACGTCTAAGATCAGGAATCCATCAACCTTTTTGAATGATTCTAACTTTATCATCATGCATACGAAAATGAACAAAACCAATAACTTTTATACCTAGAGATGTATGATCTCCAAATCTAACTTCACCCTCATCATGCTTATGCAAACTCTCAAAGTGACATTAATGAGGTATATCATGCATTGTACATCCAGAATCAAGAATCTAGGCATTCATATCAGAATCAGATAAGGCTGGAAACATATTAGAACATATAAGTAACTCATGATCATGACATATTCACACAGAGCATAAGTTCTATTGTTATTAGCTGATTTCTCAACTTCATCATGCTTGTTCTTCCTGTAGTCTAGTGAATTATGTCCTTTCTTACCACAATAATAACAAGTAACAAATTTATCTTTGTCATTGTCAGTGTTATTCTTGTTCTTAGAGTTTAAATTTCCAAAGTTGATATTACCTTGTTTGTTCATGTCTGAGTTTTGATCGCCCTTATTCTTATCCTTATTCTTTCCTTTAACATACATGAGTTCATTCTTTGGTTCTTTAGCATTAGGTTTGGTCTTAACTACTTTCATCTCCTCATTTTTCTGTAATGTAACACCTAGAAATTGCTTCTTAATCAATTCGTCATGGCCATATTGAATAACATCTTTAAACATATTAAATTGGGGAGGCAAAGAATTCAATATAATAACAACTTGGTGAGTGTCATCAATTTTATTTTTACAACGTTCTGGATCAAGATTCATTTGCAAGAATGCATCAAGATTGTCATTCAAGGTCAGAGAAGTGTCCATTTTAAAATGAAAAAAACGACATAGAAGAGATATACGACTATGCATAATTTTAACTAAGAAAAGAGACTCAAGAGTTTCCAAAGAGTTTTGGAAGTAACTTGGGTTAGGACTACCTCATGAGTGAGGCAAAACATTATTTCAAAGTACGCTATTTGATCTAGCTCTTCCTTTTCCTCCTCCTTAGTTCCTTCTAGATAGGTTTAAGTCATTTTTAGAACTTTTTCCTCATGAGTATGACCTTCATCTAGGACTTAGAAGAAGAAGATTCGTACAACATGTATTATCAAAGAGAATATTGAGTACAATGACAAAGAAAAATTATCGAGTAAGAGAGACTTCTCTCGGTTTTATCATTTGTCACAATCACTATCACTTTTTCAGCAACTATCTCGGGTGTGATGACCTCTTCTTTCTTATCTTATCCGCAACCGCGCCGGTTCTTGCCGCAAGTTCGGGCCACCGCGGGCTCGGCGCTGTTTAGCCGCAATCGCGCTATAGGTAGTCACAACCGCCTTCTTTGACTTTTTTGACTCGTGCTTTCTGTTTTCCTTGCCCTATAAGTCTTCTTCTTATTCCTCTCCTGATGAGGGTTTCCATTCCCTCAAACTTCTTCATCTCCTCCTCACGTTCTTCTTCTTCTCTTCCTTCTTCTCCTTGATTTCTTCTTGTTTTGATCTTGGTTCTTCCTCAAGTTTGCAAGTGAGATTGATGTTGATGTTGTGGATGGTTGTTGTGGATGGTTGAGGACCTGCAGTTGGTGTTCTTCCTTAGCCTTGGTCAGAGAAGTGGTGAGTTATTACCTTCTCTTCTCCTTGTTCTTCTTCTTTCTTCTTTCCATCCTAATCCCTTGTGATTACAACAAGGATTTGGATCTTGGGTTGTTTGATGGACGTTTTGGATGTGTAATTGTATGTAAATATAAAGGTTGAAGTGCATGTGTTTGACTTCTTGAGATGGAGACGACAGTGGAGAAAGAGATCGATCGAACAACTCTTGAGAGCTGCCTACTGTGGGGTTTTCCGGCCCCGCATACCGTCAATGCCGCCCCTGCGGCTTGAGTGTGTCATCGCCATTGCGGCGCCTTCTTCCCACTGATGTGTCTTGTCACCGCCCCCGCGCCTGTTTCTTCCCGCGGGTGCGCCTTCCATCAGAACATACCAAGTGTTGGTATGTTCTAATCCTTCCCTTGTTTATGGCTTTGGTTTAGAAGCATCCTAAGGTATATGTGGGAGAGTATGAGGATAATATCATATTGATGGTATATGCCCTGATGTGGCTTTAAGGTTTAGTTTAATATTTGAGGTTTATACGATGTTTATGATCCTTATGGATCCCTTGGGTCTAGGTGTGATCCCTTTGATTGATAGGAGGTTTGATATATCTTTATTCCTTGTTATTAAGTAGTGGATTCCTACGAGAATTGGAGGATTGATCGTGGTTGAGGTTATGTTGGATGCAGGTAAGTACGTAGGACTTACTTAGCTGCATTCCTATTTTGGATGTATGCATAAGTGATGATTGTTATATGCTTTATGGCATGTGATATTTATTATTACCGACGCATGATTGGCCCCCTTTAAGCGGGCGGTGATAACCTTTCTTTTTCATCCTATAAGGAGTTTGAGAGGTTCTCTGAGGGCAGGTCAAACTTGGTATAAGGGCAGGGTACGTCACCACTCCATATGGTATACGGGGTGTGCGTCTGTTTTCCACTACAGATGGTTATAGGACCCAGAGGCGAGAATGTAATACTTCTCGTGTCACAACCATAAATATGGTTTTGAGTGTATAACGTTATAAAGATAATTGAACGGGTAAATGTATGATAACATGATCAGTGTTTATCGTTATTGTGATGTGTGTATGTGCTTATGCATTATCTTATATATGAATTGCTAACTAACGGTTTCATACCGTTTGGTAGATCCTTTGCAGGATAGGAAGACTGCAGGATAATCTGGAGGAGTGAACAACCGAGGACTTCCGTACATCTAGGATGTTATGGGCTTTTGGGTAGTGTTGTATACATGTTGATATTTTTTTACTCGGATGTGGGGTTTTGTATGTTTTGTGATACTTGATGTTTATGTTTTATAAAGATTATTACATCAGGAACACTTTATACCAGATCTAGACTTCTAGAAAAACAAGAGTCTTCGAAAGAGCGGCAAGAATCAACTCTGGCAACACTCTTGAAAACTAGAGTTTTTATGAGTCTTATTCACAAAATGGTGATCTCCAAAGGAAATGAAGAGGGAGAAGTGAGGACAAGACAATTGGTGACCATCTTTTTTCGGCTTAGAATGAGAAGAGTCAAGAAACCTAGTTTATGCGGTATGTTAGTTAGATCTAGGCAACTAGCTTAGGAAAGACTAGCTACACTGAGATTTGTAAGCTTGGAGGTAGATCATGTAAGTATGAACAAGTATGCTAAAGATAATAACAACAAAAACTTAGATCTAGATTTTTGATGGCTAAAGATTCACAAAAGTTCCCTTTTTAAGGTAAAATAAGGTTTTTCATGAATAAAATTGAATCATAAAGAATCTAAACACAAGATCAGGGCAACGGAAGCAAGAAGTGTCAAAGAAATAAAATGTAGTATAAGAATCGAAAGAAAAGTTTGAGAAACCCTCATATTTGAGTGTTCTTGCCTTCAAACTTGGAAAATTGCATATGTTTCGAACCTCTGATCAATGGACATGCGCTCAGCGCCGATTTACGTTGAAGAAACATGATCCAAGACAAATATTAAAGAGATCTCAAGAAAAAAAAGCTTTGTAGATACCAATTTGTAAACATAATATTCAACAAATCTAAAAGATAAACTCATACAGACAACAACCTAGAGCGGGTTGTATCCAAGATTACAAGAGAACACGAGCATTTGTGGACGAGATTTGGATCAAGTCCTACGTCCCGAGATCTCTGTATCGATCCAATCCACTATAGTTTTTGAAAGCCAGACCGAATACAAGAATTACAAAGGATAAATGTGCAAGATTAAAACCAATAATAAATAAAGGCAAGAGTAGAAAACAAAACATAAAGAACAACAAAACACACGAGTCTGGAGATCCTAAGATCTCCTTCGTGGTCCACACTAAAGGTGGTTCGAAGTTTGCTCTCAAGCTAGAAGCCGTTGAAGACTCCATAACTCGATCTCACTTTTTTGTTGTGGAAGACAACTCTCATACACGAAGCAACTCTCGAGAGGAGAAGTCTCTCTCCACTCAAGAACACCAAAAGCAGAGCTAGAGAAGAGGAACAACGAGAGGAGAAGAGAAGAATCAAAGATTAGGGTTTAGGAGAGCCTCATATACCTCATATATCTCTTCATCTCGCCACAACGATGTCATTCCATTAAATGAATCACACGCTTGATCACCGAACTCGATTCATAAACAACGCGTCCAACCTTCATAACATAAGCCGGTTCATCAGTTCAAACACTCAGATCTGATCTTTTCACTTAATCATGGGTTCAAATCCTCTTAGCTTCACTTTGTCGACTTATTCTCCTTACACATCGATAACAAATAGAATAACACAAGAGAATGATCAAATTCTAACTTAATCATTATTTTGATTATTTAACCACAACTATTTAGATGTATACAATTAGTTACTCAAACTATTATCAGATGTTCAGCTACATATTCTTAAGATAGAAGGAGGTGACAATTAATCAGTAGGCATACGTTGACTTTTTAATCTTTTATGACAAAAGGCCAGATCAACTAAAGGAAGATATATAAAGTTTAAAAGGATAAATTATGTATGTGTCACCCACACACTTAAAAAGAGGTAGGGTTTACATATATACGACTTGTATCACTAAATGAAGTATATAAAATTGGGGAAAGGCTTAAAAAATGTAATATTCGAATAAATCTAAGCTAAATACTCTTGCTAAATTATATTAGTGCATGCACATCGTGTGCAGCATATTTGTCAGCATATAGGCTCACGAACAAGTACAAGGCACCAACATTTCGAACATATAGTATTATACGGAAGTCGTCTTATAAAATATACTCCCTCCGATAAAAAATAACTGTCATTTTAACCTTTGACACAATTTTTAAAAAAAATATTAAATAACATAGATTTTGTAAAGTTTTTCTAAATCTTATCACTTATTTAATATTCAACCTTCTTTTAAACCAATAAAAAAGATTTTAGATCTAAAATTAATCATTTACACCAATTTTCAAGAACATTTCTTATAATTATTGTTAATTTATTGGCCTAGAAAACTTAAAACGACAGATAATTTTGATCAAATTTCTAATGCTAAAACGACACTTATTTTTGATTGGAGGGAGTATAAAATAATTGGCGAATTGAAGTTAAGTGTAATTATATCCTTAATTTGAACCATTAAATTTATATAATAATATCACCATGGAATTCAGTACGATACTGACAAGAAGGCACGATTTATTTCTCCGAACTAACTTAATTTTGATTGATCAGCTAAGTTGATCATTGGTTTATGGCCTATAAATACTCAACAACAAAGGATCTAATCTCATTACATATATACACTTCTCTGATCGTCTAAGAGAAGATTGTAAAATTGAAATGGCCATTTCCAAGGCTACTTCTTCTCCGGCGGCATTAGCCGCTTTGTTCATTTTGATGACTCTTGCCGGACAATCCCTTGCTAGTCTAAGAGTCGGCTTCTATGGCGGAAAATGCGGAAGGAATGACGTCGAGTCCATTGTATTCGACGTGGTCAAGTCCCACTTCATCAGAGACCCGACCCTCGTGGCCGCTCTCCTCCGTCTCCAATTTCACGATTGCTTCGTCCGAGTAAGTGAAGCTTACATGTACATATATGGATATATATGCATTCTTGAATGGACAAAAAATAAACTACGTACAAACGTACTAACGTGTTTTGGATGAATTTGGTGGGCAGGGTTGCGATGCATCACTCCTATTGGATGGAGGAAACTCTGAGAAAACCGCCGGTCCCAATGGAAGTGTTAGAGGATACCAAGTTATTGATGCCGTCAAGGCCGTTTTGGAAAGAGTTTGCCCCGGACTCGTCTCCTGTGCTGATATTATTGCTATCGCCACTAGAGTTTCCGTTGTCATGGTTAGTCCTTTCTTTCATACCATATATAGTAGTTCATCATAACAGTTTTAACGTTATATATTTGTATATATATAGGCGGGAGGAAGATGGTACAACGTGGAAACCGGAAGAAGAGACGGACGTGTCTCCTTCGCAAATGATGCCAATGCAAACCTCCCTGGACCAGCAACCCCAGTTGGTGTTGCTATCCGAGCATTCGGCGCTAAAGGAATCAGCAAAGAAGATTTTGTTCTTCTCCTTGGTACAATTATACTTTTGTCACATATATCGTCAAGTATATAAATGACCGCGGTGTTAACTATAACCTTGTTATATATATATAGGTGCCCACACCGTTGGCATCGCGCATTGTAGCCTCTTCCAGGACCGTCTTTACAGTTTCAATGGCGCTTCTGGAAGAACTGACCCGAGCATAAACCCAACCCTCGTCTCGTTCCTTAAGAGAACTTGTCCTCGCAATGGGGGCGGCGGCAACAGCGTATTCCTCGACCAAAGCAGCCGGGCAAGTGCAAACAGAGTAGACAACGGTTTCTACAAGGCCATTGTAGCCCGCAAAGGAATCCTCCAAATCGATCAAATGATCGCGCTTGATCCATCCACAAAGTCCATTGTTTCCAAATATGCGTCCAACAATGATTTGTTTTTAACCAAATTTGGACAAGCCATGGTTAAACTTGGTCGCCTCGGAGTTCTCACCGGCTCTCAAGGTCAAGTCAGAAGGTCATGTCGTCGTGCTAACTAAATAATGAAACTATCTATTATACATTTCTTATGGTGTAATATTGTTTTGACTGATTTCATTTGATATTTATTTTTTTCCGTCATACATTATTTCCTTGCTTGCATTTGTTCATTTTATTGTTTGTGATCATCAACTCCTAAAGGTGTATGTATACGGATTGCAATCAATATTATTATCGAATTTATTTATAATCATGATTGTTTTATATGTTCTTATTTACGGGAAGAGCGATCAGGCTATCCTAATCCATCACAAAGCTTCTGATTGGGGTCTGTTGAGATGTAGGGAAATAATCTCACATCGATAACACGCAATCAAGTGAACCTATCATATAAGCATCCGGGCTACTCCTATTGCCAATTGGTTTTAGGATGGAACCCCGTGTGCTTGTATGTGTGGTTCGCTAGACGTGCGCCCTCCGCGTTATTTGGTCTCGGGACGGTTATAAGAAAAAGTAACATGGTCTCAAGTGTTGAGATAGGAAAAGATGTTGAGATAGGAAAAATTAATCTATGTTAGATGATTAGGGTGATGTTGGCTCAACCAATCCGGACGAGCCACTTGGCGATCATTGAAATGTTGCAACAAATTAAGTGCCGCAAGATGGTTGGTTTGCGAACTTGAGAATTAGGGTTGTCTGTATACATCAGTTTAAGGTTCGGTTATGGGATAATATATAGGCTATGTTATGTTGATAGATTTTCGTAAGTTCCACCCAAAAAAGGCTTCTAATTTATTGTTCAAGTTGTAGAGCTTATTGGATTACACCGAAATGGATGTATATGAACTTTACTTGTTCTCAAGTGATATCCGTAGATACCTCTATGTGAAGACTTATATACCAGTCTTAACTAATAAGATCAAGTTCTCAAACCAAGTCATTATTACATATATAATAGTAATAAGTACAAGTGAAAGCTTATAAGTATCATGATCACTCAAGGGAATGTGCATAACTCTCTTGTGTGTATGCATAAATAATGACACTCAAACTCAACGCATATGTAAAAATCATTACCCATAAGCTTACTCTATATCGTTCTCAATCTCCACCGCTCGCTTCCCTGTAATTACAATATGAATTAAGAAGTTTTTCTTATAGAGTTGTAACTCGGCAGGGGGTAATGAAAAAAGTGAGGAGTTATTTTGAATTTGGGTGTCAAACCCTCCCTCTCACCCTTATACCAACTAGACTAATCGAACTTTGTGTATTCTCTTGTTGACACACAATATTAATACACAATTTCAATTACATAATGTTAATTATTAATTTCAATTACACAATGTTTTTGACACAAGTTCCGTTTGTTTACACAAAGTTGATTTACAAAATATGAAATGAGTTGCACAAGCAAAAAAGTCCGTCGTTTACACAATTTCATTCGTCATTTACACAATTCCATCATTTACACAATGTTTGGTTGCAAAGTTCCAAGTCCATCAAGTTACACAAGCTCAATTACAAAAATACATCATTTACACAAACCGTCATTTACACAAATCCGTCATTTACACAAATCCGTCATTTACACAAGGTTGGTAAAGAACCACACGATATATTACATAAAGCTATAGTCCAACAAAGAATAGATAACATGTAACATCCGGTTTTGGCCTTCACCTCCCCTGCGGTGAAAGGGGCCGCAGGCGCGGCCAGCCGCGGTCGCGGCCGGGTCAGCCCGCCCCCGCGGCTGATCCTAGATCGCAAGATTTGTTCCCTTTTCCGGCTTTTATTTTTTTACCTTTCTTAAAAGATCCGATCTTCTATCTTTTGGGCCGGCTTTCCTTCTATCTTCTAACCCTAATCTGACCTTCCTTGTTCTTTCCAACCGTTCTCTATATATTCCCGCCTTCTCTTCTATTTTTTCTTCTTGCTTACGTTTCAACATCCAACAAAGTTGCAGCCTTTCCTTGTGATCTTCTGAAGAACGTGTAAGTTCTTTACCCCTTTTAATCCTTCTAATGTTCATGAATCTGCTGCATGCTTCTTCTTCTTCTTCTTTTCTTCTTCCTCTTTTCTTCTCCTTCTTCTTCACATGAATCAAGATCGAATCTTGATTCTTGTTTGTCCTTCGCTATTGATGCGTATGTGTTCCAGGCTTCCTTGGTTGAGAGTTGTCGTGTGTGGATTGAAGAAGTCAAGCCTTGATCCCTTGTTGTGTTGTTGTTGTCAAAGGAAGCACCGGCGATCGCTTCTGTCACGCTGCCGCCCCTACGCCTTGGACATCCTGCCCATGCGGCTGTAAGTTCTGCCACCCTGTGCCTCTTGTCTGCCGCCCCTGCGGTTTACCTACAATAACTCCCGTCTTAGGTGAGTTGCTTCCATCCTTGCTTCCTTTGCCCTTTCCTTATGCTAGATCATGCAAGGCTGGACCTAGATGATTAGTGTAGTGGCTTGTTGATCCCCATGTGTTGGTTACATCATGATTGTGTTGTTGATGATGTTCCTTGTGAACCTCGAGACTAGGAATCCTTCTCATAGCATGTTGAGATCAGTTAGCGATCATCGAGACTAGAAGTAGGGAATTTCTATCTCGTTGCATTAGATTTGATAGAGATCATTGAGACTGGAAGTATGTAGATTTCTAGCATTCGGATAGTTCCTTATTCATTATGCCTTGTCTGAGCAGACATTCACCCTTTCCTTCGGGTAGCCAAGCAGTTAGCTGATTCTTAAGTTACCTTCGAGTGAGGTAAGTCCCTTGGACTTACTTACCTGCGTTCCGTGTATTAGTTTGACTGTTTTGGTGATGTTTGTTGCTTTATCGTTATAACGGAAAACCGGACTAGGATGACCCTATACATTAATTGGCCCAAGTGTATTATAACCGGGCGGCGACCACTTGTCTAGTTCTACAGGAGACTAGGAGGTGCTCTTGCGACCCAGTGAAGGAAATCGGGTATAGAAATCGGTCGATTTTAGGGGAAGTCGGTCGATTTTCCTTCTCTGAGACTCTTCCTTGCTCTTATCCTTCTTCCTTGCTTGGTGGATCCTTTTGGTCGTGGCTTGGCTCTTCTATAATAGTCAGTAGTGTCACCAAGGAACTCTTGAGAGTGAGGAGAGTTTCCTTGAGCGTATATGTCATAAGGATATCTATAACTTCATCTTGAATCGCCTTTGCTCTTGACCTTGTGATCGCTCCATCCATAACTGAATCCGAAGAAGGTGAAGGTGTTGTTGGTTTGTCCTTCAATGCCTTAGCCTTTGAATGTATAATTGGTCCTTGTGTTGGAGATGGTCCCATATCAGACTCCCCTTCTTGAGAAGGATTCATCCTCGAATCATCGGTATGCTCAACTCTAAACTCATAAGGACTTAAGCCACCCACGTTGAAGGTGGAACTTACACCATAATCAGCCGGAAGTTCCAAGACGTAAGCATTGTCACCAACTTTCCTTTTCACTCTAAAAGGTCTGTCTCCTCTTGGAGATAACTTAGACTTCCGCTTGTCCGGAAATCGCTCTTTTCTTAGATGCAACCATACTAGATCTCCGGGTTTGAACAACATCTCCTTGCGATCCCAGTTTGCTTTGGAAGTAACGGAAATTCCCTTTTGTTCCAGCCGTAAGCGTGTCTTCTCATGTAATTCCCTTATGAACTCCACCTATTGTCCTGCAATATAATCTACTCGCTCCTCTAAGGGCAACGGTACACAATCAAAAGGAGTCAAAGGATTCACTCCATAAACACATTCAAACGGTGTTAGGTTAGTAGATGAATGCAAGGTCCAATTATAAGCAAATTCAATATGTGGTAAAACATATTCCCCTGCCTTCAAATTATCCTTCAAAACAGCTCGTAAAACAGTAGTTAAAGTTCGATTAATTACCTCGGACCATCCGTTTGAGGATGACTAGAAATTGAAAACAACAAATTTGTACCTAACTTTCCCCAAAGTGTCTTCCAAAAGAAACTAAGGAACTTAACATCCTTATTGCTCACAATAATTCTTGGCACTCCATGCAATCTAACAACTTCCTTAAAAAAACAAGTTAGCTACATTATATGCATCATCAGTTTTATGACAAGCAATAAAGTGAGCCATTTTAGAAAATCGATCAACAACCACAAATATAGAGACTCTCCTCTTCTTAGTCCTTGGCAATCCTACAACAACATACATACTAATTTCAAGCCAAGGTGATATAGGAACAGGTAAAGGAGTATACAAAACGTGTGGTTTCAGTCTTGACTTCGCTTTTAAACAAACAAGACACCTCTTAATTAAATGTTCAACATTAAGTATGTGAGGCCAATAAAAGTGAGAATGAAGTATGTGATAAGTCTTATCTCTTCCAAAGTGTCCCATTAACCCTCCCATATGAGCCTCCTCAACTAATAATAATCTCAAAGAACATCTAGGAATACAAACTTTATCCTCATGGAACAAAAATCCTTCAAAAAGATAATACTTATCTCTCGACTGGGGCAAAAATCGGTAAAAAAATGGCCGATTTTCCGGACACTAGGTTGATTTTTGCATCCAGTGTAGATGTCACCAAAGTCTTCATCATCTTCGCATATATCTTTGATATAATGGAATCCTAGGAACTTATAATTCATTGTTGTGATCAAAGTATACCTCTTGGAAAGGGCATCTGCTACAACATTATCTTCCCTTTCTTATATTTGATAATATAAGGAAATGTCTCAATGAACTCCATCCATCGTTCATGCCTCCTGTCCAACTTATCTTGACTTCGAAAATGCTTCAAAGACTCATGATCAGTTCTAAGGATGAATTCATTAGGCCAAAGATAGTGTTGCCATGTTTTGAAAACTCAAAATAAAGCATATAATTCATTGTCATACGTAGAGTAATTCAAACATGGACCTTTTAATTTCTTACTAAAGTAGGCTAGAGGTTTACCTTCTTGCATGAGTACTCCTCCTGTACCAATACCTGAAGCGTCACACTCTAGTTAAAATGGTTTGGTGAAATCCGGAAGTGCAAGAAGAGGTGCATTTGATAACCACCTTTTTAGTTCCGAGAATGCTTTCTCTTGCGCTTCTCCTCACTCCAAAGGTACTTGCTTCTTCGTGAGCTGCGTGAGAGGGGTTGCGATGGTGCTAAAATCCTTCACAAAGCAGCTATAAAAGGTTGTCAATCCATGGAAAGATCAAATGTGTCCAACGGTGGTAGGTGTAGGCCATTCTTGAATGACTTTGATCTTCTCTTTGTCCACCTCAAGACCTCTTGTGCTGACCACAAATCCAAGAAAAACAACTTGGCTAGTACTAAACTCGCATTTCTTAATGTTAGCATATACAGGTTCAAATTTAAGAGTTGCAAGTACTTCCCTTAAGTATTCTTCATGCTCCACAATGGATTTGCTATAATTGAGGATGTCATTAAAGTAAAGAACCACAAACTTTCCAATAAAATGGCGTAAGACATGATTCATTAACCTCATAAAAGTACTAGGAGCGTTAGTCAAACCGAAAGGCATTACCAACCACTCGTAAATTCCAAACTTGGTCTTGAATGTTGTCTTCCATTTGTCTCCCTCCCTCATTCGGATTTGATGATATCCACTTTTAAGATCGATCTTCGAAAACAAAGTGGAACCACTCAACTCATCCAACATATCATCTAATTGCGGAATGGGATGTCTATACTTGATGATGATGTTGTTGATTGCTCGACAATCGACACACATCCTCCAAGTATTGTCCTTCTTGGGCAACAATAGAACTGGATCCACACAAGGACTTAAGTTTTCGCGTACATAGCCTTTGTTCAAAAGGTCTTGTACTTGATCCTGTATTTCTTGGCTATCCTGCGGACTCATTCTATAAGCATGGCGGTTAGGAAGTAACGAACCTAGAATGAAGTCAATCCGATGCTCAATGGCTCGGAATGGTAGAAGTCCGACAGGAATCTCATCCGGAAATACGTCTTTGTATTCATCTAGAGCCTGTAAAATATTTGAAGGTAAAGTGGCCTTCACATCATCACTTAAAGTCAGTAGGCTCTTATATAAACTCAGTAAAGAAAGGTCTAAAGAGATATAATCATCGAAAAACTCCCTTTTAGAAGAAAGAAGGGCTCTTTGTTGTCCCAGAGAGGAAAAACCGGATGAACTATAGGAAAATTGGTCGATTTTCCCATGAACAGACCGATTTTCTTCAGAAATCGGTCGATTTTCGAAGAACTGCCCGATTTTTCTTCTTTGAGAGTTGATTCTTTGTCCTTCTGCTTGCGTTTCTCCTTCTTACTGACGTAATGCTCAACAATCTACAAAGAAGTCATGGGTTTGGGCATAATGACTTTCTCTTTAAACTCAAATGAGTGTTTGTTAGATAATCCATCATGCGTAACCTTTCTATCAAATTGTCAAGGACATCCTAACAAAATATGACATGCTTGCATAGGCACAACATCACAAACAATAATATATTCATATTTGCCTAAAGTAATCGCAATACGAGCCTGTTTATTACCTTTTTTTTTGAAAGGTTAAGTATATTTTTAGAAGAAAATAGGAAGGGAGATTACAGAAGAGAGGGTGCAAAATACATAAGAACAAGGATTATTGAAACAATTTATACTAAATGGATGTCGAGAATATGAGCCCACATGACGGAATTTGCTGAGCGATTACGCCACTTATGAGCAACCTGGAGCTTAATGTTAGCATGAAATATTGTGATATTCTAGGCACGTTTTCTAAGTGCATTTGATCCATATTGATAGTCATTGATTGAGCATTGATGCATTTGTGAGCTAGTTTGCCTATATTGTCGATATGGATGTCTACACAAGCTTTATGTTGATTATAGGTGATTAAGGGCTATTTCTGAACGGAATTGAGCAAGGATAGAGATGTTTGAGCATGTCCATGGATTGAGGACATTCATAGGAGCCAAAGGAGTGCCAACTTGAAGAATGCACGAGGCTAAGGAAGAATCACGTTCTTGCCCTAAACCACGCTCTAAAATACGGCCGTACCACATTCCACGTTCAAGTCCACGGCCGTGGAACCATGGTTAGGAAACGTGGTTCATTCCAGTTACTTCTACGGCCGTGGAAGACATGGTTCAAACCGTGTTGGTTTCCACGCTCTAAATTACGGTCGTGGAACCCTTCCACGACCGTGATCTTGGCGATCTTTTTCGCCACACTTTAAGCCACGATCTTTTAGAAGATTGGGCCGGGCCGATATTTTATCTTGCCCTATAAAAGGACGGACGAAGAGAGATTCCGTCACCTCGCTTTACACCTCGCTTTACACCTCTGCTTAGACGCACTTTCGCCTACGCCGCGACTTAGAGATCTTTGCGACTTTTGAAAAAGACGTATTTTGCGCTCATCCTTGGAGTTGCCCTAATCTCGCACTTTGGTGGAGATTGTGATTGAAATTTCCGGATTGACGGAAGATCGAAGATTCGGAAGGTTGTTCGCAAGAAGATTTCTCTTCTTGTTTAGGTTCGATTTAGAAGACGGATTGACATCCCGTTCTTCCTTCTTATCTAAGATTGTGTTTGTTTGTTCTATTCCGAATCTAGTGACGATATTTGTTCTTGATTGTGACTTTGAGATTGATTTGAAGTTTATTGAAGGTTTTCGGAAGTTTTCATCTTTCAATCTTTTAATCCTTGAACTTGATATCAATATGACTATTGTTGGCTAAAAATCCTTAACAATTCTAAGGTGAAGGGTTGATAGTTGTGGCTTAGATGATGATAGATCGATCATAAATAGATTGGACCCTGAGAGTTAGAAAGAATCGTCGACGAACCCTAAATTACGGCCTGTTCTTGAGTCCACGACCGTGGAACCTCAAGAACTAACCGTGATTTCCCTTAAGTTTACGAACCTGCTTTTACTTTAATCCAAAGTTAAATATTTGCTTTAACTTAGTCTTGGCTTGCCTTTTCTAGGTGGTAGTGAAGCCTCAACAACCTCTACCTCGATTGTGAGTGTCACAACCTTAATCGGTTTAGTTAGTCTTGATCCTTGGATTACAAGTTTGGGTATTCGACATTAATTCTTACCTCTAGAACCTTTCTATATTGAAGCCTCAACAACCTTTATAGAGAGTGTCTTGTAGGTGAGTCATATAAGGTTTTTGGAACTTCACCGTACGATTACCTTACATTAGCATACCTTTGCATATCTTAACTCTATCCTTATATCATTAGTATATCTTGAATCGATTGCCACAGCTGGATTCCTGGACCTTTAGGATTGTTGTTTTCCCAATACTTGCAAAGCTTCTTACATTTACTCGCTTGATAATCTGAAATTGAATTTGTTCCCACCCAAATCCCTGTGTTCGATACTCTGGAATTCTTGCTTAACTATATCGATCCGTACACTGCGGGTTCGCTTGCTTGATTCTAGTTTTATAAATTTAAAGCTTATTTGCACGCACGCTAAGTGGCGAACACTTAACGGCATTGATGATACTATGGGCACATGCAATAGGGGAAGTGAAGATGTTGTTGAAGGCAAGGTTGTTACGTGCTTTCCAGGTGAAATAGAGGTATGTAGTAATAGAAGAGAGGCGGATATTAGAGAGAAGGTCGTTTCTTTGTGGTTTTGCATTTAAGAGCCATGACCAAATGTCAGCAGAGTAAGGGTAAGAAGGGTGTAAACGAGTCCATCTGGAGACAATGTCAAGAACAAGGTTGTTGTAGCTACAGGAGTTCCACAGGTGAAGAATTATTTCAGAGTGAAGACCACATAGTTTGCAGGTGTCATTTGGGACAATGTTCCAATTGAATAGTTTGGAAAGGGTAGGGATTTTTTGGTGGTAGGGCTATCCAAGATATAAAGCTACATTTAGGAATGTTAAGTCCGGACCAAAGGTGGCCAATGTTTGCAGCTCCAGAGGGGAGGGTGGGTTGTCTGAAGAAGTTGTAGGTTGAGGTGGTCTTGAAGGTGCCATTCGGGATGGAGAAAGGGAAGGCAGTGTTACCGGTCGGGGAAGAGAGAAGGATCTCGTCTCTAACCTTCAGAATCATGCTCCAAGAGCGGCTAAAATGTTTTTTTATCCACAGCAGACCAAATGGATTGGTGCTTTAGGGGGTTACAGCGAATCCAGTTGCACTAGATGTTAAGGTTACCTTGATCAATCTCGAAAATCAGCTTGGAGATACAAGCTTTGTTTATTACCTTTTAATTCCCCACAATCATTCATCCAATGCAATTTATAACGTCGAGGATGGTAAAAGGTAGGGATTTTAAACTTAGTGATCAATTCCCTACTAGCAATGTCGCAACAGCTTCCTCCATCAATAATCATGTTACAAACCTTTCCTTGAACAAGACATCGAGTATGAAAAAGGTTTTCACGTTGATCAGCCTCACATAATTCAATTTTAGCTAGCAAAGTACGTATAGCAATCAAAGAATCACCATGCTCATATTCACAATCACTATGACTTTGATTATCATGCTCATGCTCATGTAATACATTGATGTGGGTATGATCATGCTCTTTTTCTTCCTCACTTTCATATTGTCCTTATTGATTAAAAAATAAAACTCATTTATTAGGACAATCGCGCATATAATGAACTAAACCTTGACATTTAAAACAAACAATATCTCTAGATCTTAAGGTAGGGTTAGAAGTACTCCCTCTATGTTCCAATGAAGGCTCATTCAAAGGACGAGACTGAGTAGAAGGTTTAGGAGTTGCTAGATCGGGAAAAGAATGTTTTCCATAATCATTTTGAGAAGAAATCGGTCGAAAAATCAGTTGATTTTCCTGTTAGTGGGTCGATTTTCTTTTCTAGAGTCCAAGAAGTTGTTCCTTGATTTCGTCCTTTGATCTTTTTCTCCACCCTGATAGCCAAATGTAGTAAGTTAGTCATAGAAGCATATAATGATAGATATCAATTTCATTAGCTAAAGAGGGATGTAAAATTTGTAAAAATCAAGCCATAATAGACTCCTCATCCTCTTGTATGTTGGCTTTCACCATTGCCGTTTGCATGGCGGAGTAGACTTCTTCAACGGACATGGAACCTTGTTTGAGGTTCTCTAAGCGCTATCTCAACTCCCGACCATAGTGTGGTGACACAAATCTAGCCTTCATCAAGGCTTTCATACGTTCCCAAGTGTTAATGTCCGGTTCTCCCGCTCTTCTCCGTTCTTTGATGAGGTGATCCCACCAAATGAGAGCGTAGCCATGGAATTCCAACGCAGCAAGTTGGATTTTCGTTTCTCACTAAATTTATGGAAAGACCAAAGTTGTTCAATCTTGGTCTCTCACTCCATGTATGCATTCGGATCGCATCTACCTTCAAAACTCGGGATTTTGACTTTGACCTTCCCAAGTCTGTCATCATCATGTTGGGGTCTAGGGTGTTCATTATAGCGCCCCCTACGTTGATGACGTTGTGGGTGATCTCTCCACATTCCCCCATACTCTTCATCACTTATGTCCTGAAATTCGTCACCAAAAAGTGGATTGCTGTTAGCATTAAAGAATTGATTAGGGTGAGTATTACCGGGCATCGGTGGATGATTTATAGCTGAAACTTGAGGGGGGTGGTGGTGGATTAGCGGAGCTTCCGCCTACTTCATAAATAGCCTTCGGATCGAATCTTAAGCGAGATTCGGACCGGTAATCTGCGTTAGGCCTTGCTTCCACTTGTTCAAGCCGTTTATCCATGTTGGATATCTTGGTCATGATTTGCTTGAACATGTACGCTATATCTGGAGTGTTGTCCTTTTGAGATCCGTGTGGACTATCTCTTCTTGACATCTATACCAACACGCAAAGTAACACAAAATCGTAAGGTTAGAGAAATCGTAAAAAGGTCTTACTTGTTTTCTCTCGCTCTCACGCTCGTGTTGTGTTATCGCAAGCTGGTTGACTTGCGTGGATTAATGCTTCATTACAAATCAGCGTCTTGGTCTCACTAGAACTTCTTGACTGAATCAATTAGTCAACTTGGTTCAGTTAAAGTTTTTGTGGGGTGCGATGGCTAAGGAATCCCTGTAAGAAGTTTACTCCACACACACCAAGGTAGAAAGAAAAATTGTGGATAGACAACTAGTGTGTTAAGAAGTATAGATACTAACTAACACACTCAAGGTAAGACTCAGTGTTTAGAATAGAAAAGAAGCTAAAGAAAAAGCACACAAGAGATTAAGAAGAGAGAAGAACGTACCTTGAGTTGCGAAGCTTGAGAAAGAGAGTTAGCCGGGTTCGGTTTCTTAAGTATGGATAAGACTCTTTAATGGAATCAAGGTATACACTGAAACTCTTCTATTGTAATACTCTTGCACAGGGTGCATGATAGCATGAATTATAGTCTATATTTTGGGGTTTGTTTGGACGTTTTATCTTCAATAAACTGCATGTTTGTATGTATTATATGTGATTATATTACCATTTCATCTACCTTTGCGAGAATCGAGGTCTACACCTAGTTTTGTTGTAATCGTAGGTAAAATGGCACGTTTTGCATCAAAAAAGAGCAAAAGGAGCTATGGAGTCATTGGAGCTACATCCAAGAACATAAGGAACCATCCAGGAAGCATAGCCATGGATTTAGTATTCACTTTGGACCAGATTTGAGAGATTTCTCATTCAGTTGTGACTCACCTCGGTTGACCACAGATTCACCTCGACCGAGGTGATCCAGAGAAGTCGACTCGACCGAGGCGAACACCTGGGACGCGGCGAGAATATTTTATTCTTGGCTGAGATCTTTTATCTTTGGAAAGAGATCTTATATTTTTGGGCTTGGCTCCTGGAAGGAAGAAGATATACTAGATGATATATTTTACCTATTTTTATGGGAAGAGATCTTTCTAAGATATCTTATCTTTGGAGAGTAATTTTCCTATAAAAAAGGTCGGATTTTCCACAAATCCGAGGGTGCTTAGACATCCGCTATCATCCCGCTTACACCGAAGAACATCCTGCATACGCAGCAGCCATACTCCAATTGGGAGATTTGAAGAACCTTTTTGAAGGTTGAAGAAGGAAGATTATAGCATTTATAGCTTTTGAAGGGTTTTTGTAAGGTTATCTTAGATTCCCTTCCTTGTTGTCTTACCTTATTGGATTTCTATCCAAGGAACGCTTTTGTTGTGATATTTGATTCAGTTATTGAAGTCTTTTCATTAAATTCTTCTTGTTCAAATATTCACCTTCTTCCCATATACTTGATTAATACTTTCATGATGATGAGTGGCTAATCTCTTTGTGTGATTCTAGGGTGATTGGCTGAAGGTTGTGGGAAAAACAATGATAGAATAATCTTAGATTCCAGTAGGACCCTGAAAGTTCGAGTCTTTAACCTTAACCCTAAGCATCTCGCTCAGTCGATGAACATCTCGGCCGGGGTGGAATTCGGCTGACCGAGGTGACTTATCTGATCTGAAACTGAGAGTTAAGTGTTAGAGTTTGCCAAATCATATTCTTACTATACCTTTCCTGGTTCAATGCAAGCTTAGGATGAGACTTACCCGGTAATTCCTTTGTTTGTGTACCTAAGATCATAAGTGTAGGTAATAAAGGTTTATCCTTTATTGGGGTTTGAGTGTGCTTTCATCCCATCTTTGTGAGTTAGCCTGAGACTTACCCGGTAAAGGTTGATTCTATTCCCTTAGATGGTGTGTTAGTTTGAGATTATAGTTCTTTATCTTAATTCCTTGAGACTTACGCGGTAATAGGAGTTATGGTTTAGGATTAGTGAGTAGTGAGACTTACCCGGTGATCTATTCCACTTTAGTAACACCTTCCCCATGCAAAAACCTCAGCTTTGTCCGCTTATCTTTAGATCTTGAGTTGGAACCTCAACTAGATGCTTTAATCCCTAGAATTGCATATTTCCTTTATTGACTTCTATATCATCTTTGATTGTTTTAATTGCTATTGTGGTTAGTGATTGCTTAAGCATGCCGTAATTGGACTTTGTTTCACTAAGTCCATGTGATAGAACCCTGGAATTCCTTGCTTTTTACTACGATTGACCCGTACACTGCGGGTTCGCATCCTTGTTTTAAGCTTACGTCTAGGGTATAAATTTAAAGCTTGCACACACCGTTTGGAGCGAACAAGTTTTTGGCGCCGTTGCCGGGGACTTGGTCTAGACCGAGCCGGTTACCGTTTGCTCTTGCGGAACTTGCCCTCGTGTCTACTAACCACTCTACTTGAGTGACTTTTGCAGGTTCTTTCTTAGGTATATGCGAAGAACCCGAACTGGGAAGGAAATCGTTCCTTACGATCCCGAACCAGAAAAGACATACAAACGACGCTTAAGAGAAGCGAAGATGGCCCACCAAGACAATCGCGATCTTGAGGCCGAGTTGAAAGAGGCGCTGGAGCACCTACGCCTCAGCCAGGAAGAATTGAGGCAGGAGAGAGAAGAAACTCGCACCAGGACTGAAGCGATCAAAGCTGATATGGCAGCTTTACGAGACCAGTTTCTACCTCGACCGAGGGAAGATCCTGTTCCAGATCCTCGACCGATCCAGGTCCCAATCGCTGACCCTCGACCGAGGCAGGTCCCAGTACCTGACGCCCCGGCCGAGACACTTCCACCTCGGATGCCAGTCCGAGGTGTTCTTCCTGCAGGAATCCCACAAACCCTAGGTCAAAGGATGGACCCCAATCAACAACTGAGGCGTCCAGGAGTTAACCTAGGAGATCCAGCAGACCATGACTATGAACTTCGACCGCAAGTTCTGTCCATGATTCGCCAATGCCAATTCGGAGGGCTGGAGAAGGAATCACCACATCAACATCTTCAAAACTATGAGATATTGATGGAGACCTTGAGACCCTCAAGGATTGAAAATAACAACTACAAGCTAAGACCTTTTTACTTTTCTTTAAAAGATAGAGCTCTTACTTGGTATCAATCTCTTCCTCCAGGAAAAATTAGCACATGGGAGGAGATGAGTACGGAATTCTTGACCAAATTCTTTCCCCCCTCAAAGACCGCTGAAATGAGAGGGAATATCAATGCTTTCATTATGAAGGACAAGGAGAGCTTGTCCAAGTCATGGAAGCGGTTCAAGGACATTCTTTTGGATTGCCCACATCATGAGATTCCAAAGTTAGAGTTATTGGAGATATACTTCAAGGGACTGGACGGAAGCACCCAGTTTAACCACCAACTACTCTCCGTCGGTACCTTTATGGACATAGCGATTGACGAAGCTTGGGACTTCATCGAGAAGCAAGCTTTGCACATGGAGAAGTACACTCATCAAGGAGCTGAAGGTGGAGTTAAAAGAGTTAACTTCCATGAAACTCAGCCCAACAACAATCAACTCACGTCTTTGAAGAATGACGTGAAGCAATTGAAGGAACTCTTGGTTGCTCAAACCAAGAAGGAAGAGCAAGGACAAAGGAACAACAACAATGGATACCGTAACAACAACAACGGTTCCCGGAACAAACATTACAACAACAACAACAATAGAGGATCCAATAGCAACAACTGGAGGGCGAACAACCAAAATCCTGGTAACAATCATTCAAACTCCAACTCTAACGATTCCTCTAATCCTTTCCTCTCTTCCCCTTCTTCTTCTTCTACTCCATTAAAGAGCCAGGGGCAAGGATCAAGTTCATCTCAGCCGGAAAAGAAAGACGCAGTTCTGGAGGCTATCTTGATCAAGCTTAGTGCTATGGAGACTTTTATGACTTCATTTTCGAAGGCCCAAAAGGCCTTTGAACAACAACTTGCAAGTAGGGCGAATGAAGCACCAAGAGATCCAAGGAAGCTTCCAGCAAGGACGGAAAGCAACCCTAAGGGCCAGATCATGGCCATAACTACGAGGAGTGGACTGAAAACTGCAGATCTAGTGCCTCGGTCGGTGCCAGTACCGACGAAGACCACCTCGGTCCAAATGCAGTCGAAGAACACTTCGACCGAGATGCCAACCGAGGTGGAGCCACAGAAAGCGGAGGGGAAAACTGAAGTTTATGTTCCACCTCCTGCATACAAACCACCACTTCCATCAAGGGCCAGAGCACATCTAGACAAGCACTTTGGTAAGTTCCTTGACTTGATGAATAAACTGCATATCAACATTCCTTTCCTTGATGATATTCTAGGAATGCCCGCCTATGGGAAGTTCTTGAAGGAGATCCTATCAAGGAAGAGGAAACTGGAAAATTTTGGTGAAGTTAGGATGACATCTAAATCCTCGGAGCTTATTCAAATCATGAAGGAGAAGATGCCACCTAAATTGAGAGATCCCGGCTCATTTTGTATTCCCATTCAAGTTGGGGATGTCACTTGTGAAGCCCTTTGTGATCTAGGAGCCAGCGTGAGCATCATTCCGCTGGAGCTATGTGTGAAGATCGGACTTGGAGAGCCCAAGCCGGTCAAGATTCGACTTTACATGGCGGATCGCTCCATCACCCATCCCGTGGGCATCTTGAAGGACGTTCCGGTCAAGTTAGGTAACTTCTATTTACCAATAGATTTTGTTGTACTTGACATCCCGCAGATTATCCTGTTCCTATTATTCTCGGGAGGCCATTTCTATCAACTTCGGGTTGCAACGTGGATTGCAAGAACGCCAAGTTGAAATTCAACATTGGTGGCGATGAGGTGGAGTTCGCATTACTTGCAACCATGAAAGGGGAGCAGCTGAGCAATTATATCTTCAACATCTACGATGAAGAAGAATCAAGAGAATTGGTGAGCTCTATCCTTATTAACGATCCACTCGAAAGAGTTATTAGTTTCAGTTTAATGGAGGAAGGTATAGATGCTTCTTGTGAGGCAGATATACGGAGCTTAAAAGCACTGGAAGAAGATCCAGGAGCTAAAACTGAGAAGCTAATCCAGGAGACGAAGATCTCCAGTTTTGGTCCCAGTTGCAGTACCTCGACCGAGGCACTTTCTGGACTGAGCGAGGCGACTGAAGAACATCTCGGTCAACGCCTCTGCGCCTCGACCGAGGTCGATGGCGAAACGATTTCAACTGAGACTTCCGAAAGTCCAGTTACTGGATCTACTCCACTGGAAGGAGGAAGCAAGGATCTCCCTCAGAAAGCACCCCCAGTTGTGGAGCTTAAACAACTCCGAAATCACTTGAGGTATGTCTTTCTTGGACCGGATTCCACTTATCCCGTTATTGTTAGTGCTTCCCTTTCCGAAACTGAATTGTCTAAACTAATGCATGTCCTGAGAAAGCATCAAAAGGCTTTGGGTTACACTATAGATGATCTTATTGGCATTAAGCCTTCTTTCTGCATGCATAGAATTCTAATAGAGGATGATCATTAGACTTCACGGGAACCTCAAAGACGGTTAAATCCGCTCATGAAAGAGGTTGTGAAGAAAGAAATTCTTAAGTTGTTGGATGCAGGTATCATATACCCTATCTCGGACAGCAAGTGGGTTAGCCTGGTGCATGTAGTTCCGAAGAAAGGAGGGATGACCGTTGTGACGAATAAGAACAACGAGTTGATCCTGACCAGGACCGTTACGGGCTGGAGGGTTTGCATCGATTATAGGAAGCTGAACACGGCCACACGGAAGGACCATTTTCCGCTTCCCTTCATTGATCAAATGCTCGAGCGGTTGGCCCAACATTCACACTTTTGCTACTTAGACGGTTATAGTGGATTCTTCCAGATTCCTATCCATCCGGATGATCAGGAGAAGACCACTTTCACTTGTCCATGGGGGACATTTGCTTATAGGAGGATGCCATTTGGATTGTGCAATGCACCCGCTACCTTCCAGCGATGCATGATGACTATCTTTTCCGAGTACATAGAGGAGATCATGGAGGTATTTATGGATGATTTTTCTGTATATGGTTCCTCTTTTGATGATTGCCTATCTAACCTTTCTTTAGTGCTTAAAAGATGTGAAGACACTAATCTCGTTTTGAATTGGGAGAAGTGTCATTTTATGGTTAATGAAGGCATTGTGCTAGGACACCTCGTTTCTAATCGAGGCATTGAGGTCGATCGAGCTAAGATCGAAACTATTGAGAAACTCCCTCCCCCTTGTTCTGTTAAGGGTGTGAGGAGTTTTCTCGAGCATGCAGGTTTCTACAGGAGATTCATCAAGGACTTCTCCAAGATTTCTAAACCTCTAACTAACCTCTTGAATAAAGATGTTGTTTTTGAGTTTTTGCAGGAGTGTCTTGATGCTTTTTACAGGTTTAAGGAAGCGTTGATCTCCGCTCCCATTATCCAACCTTCGGATTGGACCTTGCCCTTTGAGATCATGTGCGATGCTAGTGATGTAGCCGTAGGATCGGTGCTTGGACAGAAGAAGGATGGCCGGACCACCGCCATTTATTATGCTAGCAAGACGCTAGATGTAGCACAACGCAACTACGCTACCACCGAAAAGGAGTTATTGGCGGTTGTATATGCTTTCGAGAAGTTTTGTTCCTATTTAGTAGGGGCGAAAGTCATTGTCTACACCGACCATGCAGCCATCCGTTATTTGTTGGCTAAGAAAGATGCCAAGCCACGCCTTATTCGATGGATTCTCTTGCTTCAAGAGTTTGATCTAGAGATCCGCGATAAGAAGGGATCCGAAAATTCTGTTGCGGATCACCTCAGCCGGCTACCTGCATCTTCACGCGAGAAGGACGACCCGCCCATAGACGATTCATTCCCCGATGAGCATTTACACTTGTTGGAGCGTTTGATAGACTTACTTACTTCACCCCACGATGGAGGTGAAGTATGGGGTGAGGGCACCTCCCATCACACTTGAAAGACGCATTATGGTCCAGCTACCGACCTTAAACCAAGCGCTTCTTGGGAGGCAACCCAAGGTATTGCTTTCTTTTCCCTTTTTCTAGTCTAGCTTAGATAGTTTTTGCTTTTGCTTTGCTTTGTTTTGTTTTTGGCGTTCTAGACAGATAACAGGTGACATCTAAGGAAGGAGCATAACTGGAAGGACAGAAGATCAAGAATTTGAGAAGACGAAGTTTTGACTGAGGCATCTCGGTTGCTGTCAGAGCAGCTCGACCGAGATGATTCTTGAGCAACCGAGGCGACTAGGGTTTCTGAAGAACCACCTCGGTCCGCACCACCTCGGTCCAGTCGAGACCATCTCGACCGAGGTGACAGCAGTTCCAGAAAGGGTATAAAAAGGGGAAAATTTTCTTTTTATCCTCTTTACCTACCCCCTCAACTGCGGCGCTCTCCTTCACCTCGCTCCTTCGATTCTTGCTCGTTTTCGAAGATTTTCGCTTCCACACTGCGATTAAGGCATAGAGGATCCCAGTGCATCGACGATCTGCGAAGAAATCGAACCAATTCGGCCGAACGTGGTAAAACAAAACCGAAACCCTAACCTCGCTGTTTTCGCTTCGATTTGGGCTTTGGTTGCCCTTGCATTTGCTGAGGAAAGGATTAAGTACCCCATAGGAAGCAGTTGTAGTGATTTTGGGGGAAAAGAACTGAATTTTCTGAGGAAATTAGAATCCAGTTTTCCGCCTCGGTCCAGACGAGCTGTGCCTCGGCCGAGGTGATTCTTGAGTGTTGTCAGTCGACCGAGGTGACCTGACAGTGACAGATTTCTGAGAATGAGTTCCGACAGACGCCTTGCCCTTAGGGATAGATCCTCCCCTTCCCGTCCTTCTCTTCTTCCTAACCCTATCGTCCGGTGATCCACGAGCGACACCAGGTCGATTATGAGCGTATTTCCGGCCGTCCAGTGATTGCACCTCGCTTCCTGGACGTGTCTGCTTTTGATTGTCTCCATGTGGATGGAGACCTTAGACGGATGATATCCACAGTAGGGCTAGATCAGTTTACTGAGATCCGAGCCCCTGCCTATCTGGAGCCCACCTTAGAGTTTGTTAGCTCCTTCACCTACCTCCCCACAAAGCGATCTGTGAAGTACCGGTTGATGAACCGGAACTTCATAGTGCCACTAGAGTACTGGAGAGAGATTTTTGGTTTTCCTGTGCCGACAGCTGTTGACTTCCCATCCCGATCTGTAGCTAGGGAGTTTTGGGGACAGATTGCTCACGTGGTTGAGCACGCAGATAGATGGCGCCCTGGAGATTCCAGGGAGAAGGTCATCTTCTACTTAGCCTTTAGGTTAGCCCACCGGATCTTCAGTGAGACACTTTTGGCGCGTACTGAGACGCCCCAGAAGATCCGACAAGGGGAGCTTTTTAGTTTGTATTGCATGGTGACTGGAGGTATCCCGGACTTTGGCTTGATGCTAGCAGAGGACTTGCACAGGATCAAGGCCAAGACTAAGGGAGACATCTGCTGCGGAGGACTTGTCACCCACATTGCCAGCTATCAGGACATGGATCTCAGCACTTGTACGATGGTGGCGGCTGCCAAGCCGCTTGGGCTGCAGGAGCTGATCACTCGGCGGATTCTGGTTCCCCGAGGACTGACTACACCATACGTGGCTATGCCATGGGAGCTGACTGCACCGCAGGGGATCAGGTGGTCTGCCTAGTTTTCTGTTTATGACCCTCATTATTGGCAGACCGCTTGGGCCCCACTGATGGAGGATTACAGAGAGGCAACAGCTGCCCCAGCTGAGGAGGAGGTAGATGATGAGGAGACGGCAAATGACAGAGATGGTGGAGTCCCGATGGATACAGGGACGGATACTGCAGGGACTAGCGCACCAGTTATAGATCTGGATGATGAGGATACTGAGCCTGCACCTGCTGCATCACCATTGAGACCTGCTAGGCATAGGACACACAGACATAGAGATCTAGAGGCTCATCGTTGGATCGATGATCTGACGGATCAGATGATAGACTCTTATGTTGCCCTTACTGTGGACATGCATGAGAGATTTGCTGTCCAGCACCGACAGATTGACAACTGGACTCATCAGATGCTAGAGGGACAGCACTATCAGCGCAGGATGATGGAGATCCAGTTCCAGCAGACTATGGGTTATCCATTTGACCCATCCCAGTATCCGTATGTGCCACCACCACCACCACCACCGGATCAAGATCATTGAGAGCTGCAGGATTTTCTTTCTTATTTTTATGCAGTTCAGCTTATTATCCGGTGAGTATTTTATTCTCTTAGACTTATTTTGACCCACTGGGACAATGTGTTCCAAGTATGGGGTATTTGTGTATTATTTGACACTTATGATGTATGACTCTATTTGACCGGATATTTATTCATATTTATGCTTCACTTTTGCATCTATATGTTTATCTGAGATTGCATGCATACTTACAAGTTATTTGATTGAGAAAAACGTCGAAATTGAAAGAAAACTGGTTTTTTTAAAAAAAAAAAAAAAAAAAATTTTTTGACCTCGACCGGGACAGTTCTGGCCGAATGAGGTGTTTCACCTCGGTTGACCTAAGAACACCTCGACCGAGGTGGGTTAACTGAGAGTTTTCGAAAACGATTTTTGTGCTTCTTATCTGGATATGATCTCAGTGAAGATTTTGTTTACTGACTGGTTTTAAATTCTTTATGTGTTTGAAAGGTTTTATAATATGTTTAAGTTGCTAAATGCTTTGTTTGAAATTATTGGCATGTTTAATACTTTGTTTTATCTAAATTATGTTGGATTTGAAGGTTGACACCACGTTATGAGTTCTCTCACTTTCTTCCTGGAAAGACCAAGGCAATTCATTCTCTTCTCCTCTTCTTCTTGATCATGCTTAACCCCTCATATACATTTTGCCTCTCTTTACCTATCCGGGAATTTGGAAGCAAGCGAAGTGGTGAAAGCAAGTTAAAGTTGAGAAGTTGGCTGGAAGTGAAAGTGTTAGAAAGTAATAATAGGTTTGGAGAAGTCAATCATGAAGATGAGTAACTCGGCACCATTCACATAGCCGGGTGTTTGTGTCTTGCCAAAGTCGGATTGAGCGATATTCCTAACGGGTCATGGTATGTGCATCAAGGGTTTGATGCATCTCAAGAAATTGATGATTGCTGATTTCCTAGGCTTCGGTTATTGTGCACCTCTGTCCATGCATCCCAAAAAGTAAAGTAAAAAAGAGAAAGTGTGAAATAAGCAAAGCTTATTGGTGGAAGATGTTGAAAGTCAAAGTGAAAGTGAAGTATATCTTTTTCCCGGATTCTAGCACCACATTACCTTACATACATCCCTACCCTACACGTTTCTTGACCTTTCTTTTGGGAAGCCCTTGAGACCTCGAGCTTGTTGATTGAATTAGTGGTTTAAACTGGATTATACATGATTAATTTCGATAATTATGACTTATTATGCATTCTATGATTTTATGCAAAGATGAACAACTTTCTTATATTTATAAAATGTTTTGATCATATTTTGATTTTAAACTCCATGAAGTATTCTCTTAGAGTGATCTATGATTGTAGCACACCATTAAAATGTTTTTGAAAGACTTTTCATTGATTTTATTGACTTATAATCCATTCTATCTTGTCTTTTATATGCGGAACTTGCTTGGGGATAAGCAAGGGCTAAGTATGGGGTATTTTGATAGCATGAATTATAGTCTATATTTTGGGGTTTGTTTGGACGTTTTATCTTCAATAAACTGCATGTTTGTATGTATTATATGTGATTATATTACCATTTCATCTACCTTTGTGAGAATCGAGGTCTACACCTAGTTTTGTTGTAATCGTAGGTAAAACGGCACGTTTTGCATCAAAAAGAGCAAAAGGAGCTATGGAGTCATTGGAGCTACATCCAGGAACATAAGGAACCATCCAGGAAGCATAGCCATGGATTTAGTATTCACTTTGGACCAGATTTGAGAGATTTCTCATTCAGTTGTAACTCACCTCGGTTGACCACAGATTCACCTCGACCGAGGTGATCCAGAGAAGTCGACTCGACCGAGGCGAACACCTGGGACGCGGCGAGAATATTTTATTCTTGGCTGAGATATTTTATCTTTGGAAAGAGATCTTATATTTTTGGGCTTGGCTCCTGGAAGGAAGAAGATATACTAGATGATATATTTTACCTATTTTTATGGGAAGAGATCTTTCTAAGATATCTTATCTTTGGAGAGTAATTTTCCTATAAAAAGGGTCGGATTTTCCACAAATCCGAGGGTGCTTAGACATCCGCTATCATCCCGCTTACACCGAAGAACATCCTGCATACGCAGCAGCCATACTCCAATTGGGAGATTTGAAGAACCTTTTTGAAGGTTGAAGAAGGAAGATTATAGCTTTTATAGCTTTTGAAGGGTTTTTGTAAGGTTATCTTAGATTCCCTTCCTTGTTGTCTTACCTTATTGGATTTCTATCCAAGGAACGCTTTTGTTGTGATATTTGATTCAGTTATTGAAGTCTTTTCATTAAATTCTTCTTGTTCAAATATTCACCTTCTTCCCATATACTTGATTAATACTTTCATGATGATGAGTGGCTAATCTCTTTTGTGTGATTCTAGGGTGATTGGCTGAAGGTTGTGGGAAAAACAATGATAGAATAATCTTAGATTCCAATAGGACCCTGAAAGTTCGAGTCTTTAACCTTAACCCTAAGCATCTCGCTCAGTCGATGAACATCTCGGCCGGGGTGGAATTCGGCTGACCGAGGTGACTTATCTGATCCGAAACTGAGAGTTAAGTGCTAGAGTTTGCCAAATTCTATTCTTATTATACCTTTCCTGGTTCAATGCAAGCTTAGAATGAGACTTACCCGGTAATTCCTTTGTTTGTGTACCTAAGATCATAAGTGTAGGTAATAAAGGTTTATCCTTTATTGGGGTTTGAGTGTGCTTTCATCCCATCTTTGTGAGTTAGCCTGAGACTTACCCGGTAAAGGTTGATTCTATTCCCTTAGATGGTGTGTTAGTTTGAGATTATAGTTCTTTATCTTAATTCCTTGAGACTTACGCGGTAATAGGAGTTATGGTTTAGGATTAGTGAGTAGTGAGACTTACCCGGTGATCTATTCCACTTTAGTAACACCTTTCCCATGCAAAAACCTCAGCTTTGTCCGCTTATCTTTAGATCTTGAGTTGGAACCACAACTAGATGCTTTAATCCCTAGAATTGCATATTTTCTTTATTGACTTCTATATCATCTTTGATTGTTTTAATTGCTATTGTGGTTAGTGATTGCTTAAGCATACCGTAATTGGACTTTGTTTCACTAAGTCCCTGTGATCGACCCCTGGAATTCCTTGCTTTTTACTACGATTGACCCGTACACTGCGGGTTCGCATCCTTGTTTTAAGCTTACGTCTAGGGTATAAATTTAAAGCTTGCACACACCGTTTGGAGCGAACAGTGCACTTGGATTCTACAAAGTGTGCCTAAAAAGTTTCTCAAAAATTGGCAACAGTGGCAAAAATCAGACGATTTTTTTGAAGAACAAGCCGGTTTTTTATGAGAAAAATCGACTCTTCGATTAATCGTTCAATAACTTTATTTCCTTTACTTTTTTATTTTTATTTTTATTATGTATTGGCGAGGTTGTAAGGTCAATGGGTGGCTTGTGTTTGGTTGATGGTGTTTCTCTCTTTCCGAACTTACACAAATCAACGCATGCTAGACTCAAATAATCTCGCAAAGATGGCGAACAAGAAGAGACTCAACTTTATATGACTAAAATAAGACTCAAATGAAAATCAAACCTTTTGATGAACGTTTGGACTTCAATCGCTTAGATCTGATATCACTTTGATGCAGGCTAAGCCGTAGTTCCCGATCTAGATTGAAAGTCCTTAACTGGGATAAAAATCAAGTTGTTCTATAGAGAAAATCGGCCGATTTTCCTCAAGAACAGGTCGACTTTTCGACAAACTTATAATACAAATTAGTGAATGATATGGAAAGAAAAGAAGATGATTATGGAATGATTAATGAAAGGAATATAAGAAGATATGAACTAAGATGGTTCCGTAAAAGAACCTTGACCAATGATGTGTCAAAACCCTTAAACGAGAAGATTACCTTAACCCGCACTTCTTTAACCTTACACAAGTCTTCTAATCAAGACAAGCACAAGGAGGGACTAGTATTGACCAGGAGCACCAATCTTCAATAAGATTAACACACACAAGTACAATCTAGTAAGGACTTCGCAAATAATTCAATCAAAAGCTCTCTTTATTGATTGAATCATTTAATGTATAAAACACAAACTTTGTAAGTGAAGTTGCAAGTCTCACGATCTGTGGAAATATATCAATCTAATATGCTAAAAAATCTCGCCCACTAAGGTTATTTATAAGGGAGATTAATCCTACTAAAATACTAGGAAAATATATTTAAAGATTATCTTGCAAAGATATATTTAATATATATAAAATATGAAATCTAACAAGATAAAACTAAATAATACCTTAAGATAGTTTGAGCGCTTTAAGGAATCATAACAAGATAGAATTGCCAAAAGATAGAAAATCATCGCCGGTTCTTTGCAAAACTCGTCTCAGTGAAGGAAATCAGGTATAGAAATCGGTCAAATTTTCCTACAGGAAAATCGGTCGAATTTCCTTCTCTGAGACTCTTCCTTTCTCTTATCCTTCTTCCTTACTTGGTGGATCCTTTTAGTCGTGGCTTGGCTCTTCTATAACAGCCAGTAACGTCACCAAGGAACTCTTGAGAGTGAGGAGAGTTTCCTTGAGCGTACATGTCATGAGGATGTCTGTAACTTCATCTTGAATTGCCTTTGCTCTTGACTTGTGATTGCTCCATCCATAACTGAATCCGAAGAAGGTGAATGTATTGTTGGTTTGTCCTTCAATGCCTTAGCCTTTGAACGTGCAATTGGTCCTTGTGTTGGAGATGGTCCGACGTCACTAAGTTTATGGCATAAATTTTTTTAGTAGGTGTACCCCTCTCTTATATTTCATCGTGAAACCCTAGCCGTATCTTGTTTCCTCTTAAACTCCCGTCTGTAAAATATGGAGATCTCTCATCATCTCTCCATCTTTCATCTACAAACCTCGCACCCTCCTCTACCGCCACCGCCAGCTCCCTTTCTCTCACCATCGCCCTTCGCCCAGCCACCTCTATCCTCAAAAACCACGCCCACTACTCCTCCGGTAACCAAACGGCCACCGCCAACGCCACCTCCCTTCCTCTTTTCTCATTCCCTCCCTCATTCCCTTCCTTTGGTAACCAAACGACCTCGAATCGGCCCCTTCACAAGCAGCTATTTCAAAGAGGGCGGACTACATGATCTATAGATCTAGATCTAGATCTGTAGGTTATAAATCAAAAACCTCAAACAAAACATCGGAACATTGTTTGTGAAGTTAACCCTTGAGGACATCGTTGAGCTCGAGTATCTTGCGGGATCAAGGGTTTGTGGCCCGTGGAGCCCAGAGGAGTCGGTTTGGGTATGGATCTCGGTTGTTGCGGATCAAGTGGATTGGAAGGCTGGTTGACGAGGCAGCTGTAGTGATATACGATCTGGTTCGATGGGGTCCGAGTGAAGCGTCGGATCTGGCCCTGTTGTGTGTGCGCTAGAGGAAGAGTCGCTATCGGGGGTTCGCCGGCTTACTCATGTTGCTTGCTCCGTCAGACGCCAAGGAGGGACGTCGGCTTGTAGGTTCCGTACTGGCTGCACGGGGATCTATTGTCCTTGTTGTTGGCGTGGAGATGAACGTATGAAGAGGCTACCAGGACTATTGTTGGATTAAAGGCAAGATGTTCGAGGTAGGAAATAAGGAGAGTAGATAGGTAGAAAGGGAGATGCTGAGTTTTGACGCATTTGCTTGCCACTTTTGTCTTTTAGAGAGGGTGCTAGTGTGTCGAGATCATCCATATGGGTCGATCCCACTACGTTATACAAAGGAGAAATATCTCTCATCCAAAGTCAACAACAACTCTTACACCAAGTTTGAGTATTTTTTTGGTTTGATTTTTATTGTCGAAGATTTTTCTAATATGAAAGCAAATCTGGTTGTTTTTGCAAATCTGATTTTTCATGTGGTATTAAAATTTTGGTATGAAATTCTGGTATAAAAAAGTATGATAAAAATTTTGGTATGAAATTCAGGTATGAAATTATGGTATGAAATTCTGAACTGAAACTCATACCATAAAATTAAAAAAATTCATTTGTACGTACACAATAACAATTTCAGATTGATTTGTAATTGTAATTTTTATTTTTTTTTTAATTAAATTATAGGATTTAATTACTTTTACTTAATAAAAATGGTAAAAATAACAAGGTTACACAAATTTAATAAATATAGAAAAGAACCTTCTTTCAATATTATTTTGATTAAGTGATAAACATGCTTACAACATCTCTATAGTCACCTTAGCAGTCTAAAATTTGAATTGGATATCTTGTTCATCTAAAACTTTGTGAGATGAATTTAATTAGTGGGTGTAGTGTGAGGATTTAGCTTTATGTGGAGCATTAAATCTTTCTTACGATTGTTTGTTGACATTATGTTGTTTGGAGTTTGCAGTTCACTGCAGAGACTGCATTCAAGCCACGCCAAAACCAAGTAGCACTTCCTGCCATTGACGACAAAAGAGAGAGAAGCTGGTGGGCCGTGGGGGACTGTATCCCTTTCACAGCCGCTTCCTCTACCGTCCTCCCAAGAGAACCAGTTCCAGCCTGAAAGCCCGGTCCATCTTCCCTCCTTGTCTTCGCCCCTGCATCTCCTCAAGTAATCCATCCCTTAACTCTATCAATTTTAAACCAAAAATTCTTCAATCCGTAAAATTTCAATCCCGTGTGCATCTCACCGTTTCTTCAGTATATGTAGTTATTTTGAAACTGATTGATAAACCATCTCTTCAGCCTTAATTTATCTTTGAAAACACAAAGCTAGGGTTCCGATGGCTGATTTTCAAACTTCTACTCACAGAAGCACGTGGATTCTCACCCAACAAGATCTGGTATCTCTCTCCATAATCAAATTTTTTAAGTTATTTCACCCTTGAAAGTTTAGATGTATCTGGCATTTAGTTTCCCCTTTTTTGTCATCCACAACAACTCAACAAGAATTTCTGCTCTTTAATTTCGTCAATTGATGCGTGTGGATCGAAAAATACAAAAAATCTAATGAGCAAGCAGTGCAGTCATTGGAGAAGGTAATCTCAATGCCCTAATTAACATTTCTCTAACATTATTGCTGAAAAGCTGGACTATATGTTGATACATTGACATATGGTTGTTGTACAAGGAGTTTATGGGTTGCTAATTTGAATGATAAATTAGGAGTTGAGGTTGCAAACGCTATTGACAGTCCAGTCGTGTTGTTTCATACTTGATTGTTGTCACTTTGTCATATTTGATCAAGCCATATGTTACTTATCTTTGTTGGATTGTAGTTGCTATGATTACGTTTTTAGTAAAAAAATGTCCAGAGAAATATAGGTTCTAAGGTGGAGTGATCTTTTCCCTGCCTTGTAGTTAAAGACCAACTTCTGAGAGTATCATTTTGTAGAAATATACAGTTTCATGCTAATACTTCACTGGAAGGTGTAAAGTTGCATGATCTATGTTTTGTGAATTGTTGTTGATCGTTCTTCTTTCTTCATGAAGTCTGGAACAACACGATTGGAGGTTGATACTGATGGGTCATTTAGGCATCCTGATTTACAAATTGGTACGGAGTTGAACCGTAAGCAACCTTGCCCCTTGATTGTACACAGAACCTTTGATATTGCTTCTTATGGTGTCTATTACTTATGGACCTTTTTGTATTTCTTTTACAATAGCTGATAAGCATTCTCATCCAAAAGCGCTGACTGCCAAAGAACAGAAAGTGATGCGATGAACAAAAGATTCAACAAGTGGCCCAAGCTTTTCACTTCCCACATAAAATTCAGGTATGTTTATACTTGTATGAGTTGGGGAGACGTTGAAGATCGACGTATGGTATGCGAGTTCTTCATTCTAAACTGATTTTTTTTTCTTGTTAGGGCACATCTATTATCTACAGATTCTATCTGGAATGGTCTGTCAATGCCCACCACCCGAAAGACATAATGTAAGATAGTATTCTTTGATCAGGGTGATTACCCATTTGCACATCTTTTCTGGAGATTGCCTCATGTTAACTTTAGGAGGGATATTTTAGCATTAAAATTCCAGCCTAGATATCTTCTTCATGTATATGAGTATCGTATCTCTACAGGTTAACATGTATATACGTAGCATGTAAGATAGAAGAGAACCACGTGTCAGCTGAGGAACTTGCAAGGGGATTAAGCAGGATCATCACATGATTCTCAACAATGAAATGCTAGTTCTCCAGGTACTACTGATTTTGTATGTCATGCCTATTTCTGCTTTGCTTCTGAAGTATGTTTTACGGGATGATCTATTATTATAATTATTATTCCAGAGTTTGGGATTGGATCTTATTGTTTACACTCCATATCGTGCAATCGAGGGGTTTATTCTTGATATGGAGGTATACGTTGCTTTGAAACTCCTCACTTTTCTAAACGCTGACCATCATTATTATCTCTGTGATACGTTTGTGGATATCAATCTTTTTTGCTCTTTATTCAGGATTTTTGTTGTGCAACTGGTGGTCACCCTGCGAGGTTGAAGGCATATCATTTGATTGGCTATATTTTTACGCAGAGTTCTACATGGCACCAGGAAGCCCTGATGTTATAGATAATCAAGAGAAATCATTTTGCCACATACATTGCATGGTAGATGAGAAGCCTTTCAATCATTTTTCAATGGTTGACAGGATTTACATCACTCCTCGGTTTCAGAAGCAGATATATAGTGATGCTTTCGGATGCACTACTTCTATTCACTCCCGGGCAGGTGGTATTCATTATATTTTAAGAGTAACTAGTAATGGTTTCGCAAGGCAACCATATCTTGTTTAGTGCCCTACATTAGTGTTTTTTAGGGTTCACTGCTCTGCCTTCTTGATTTTGACCTTAATTAGCCTTATATGATCTGACTTTGCAGAATCATTTACCATGGTTTGTAATTTACATCAAGCTTTCCACCAAAAAAATAATTTACATCAAGCTGGTGTTACTGGACTGTAATGCCTTCATATTCATCCTTTTTTCATGGTGCTCTGCATTGTTTTTTGTAGGCATATACAATCTGACTTCATCATACATATGGTATCCCATCCATAGGTCAAAGGAACTTTTGACACTATTATGTCAAATGGTTTTTCTAATAGGAGTCTGATGTATTATAAAGTTGTGGTTTTTGGTTCAAAAATTAACTTCTAAAGGTGAAGGATTATTATGTCCATTAGCTTATGTTCAGAAAACTAAATGTTGAAAGTTTGTTTGCAATGTATTTGTGCAGTTGACACTGGCTGTCCTGCACAAGGCAAATGATGTGCATAAAGTCGTAGATTTTGAGAGGTTTATTTCCCACTCAAAGCATGTTAAATCTTTCTACTATTTATTTTTTCTCAATGCTGTATCTATTGACCATACATAAATCTTATTTGATGTTTTCTGTAACTTTTTGATATTCTACTAACAGGTATCTTCAAAGCATCCTTTCACGTCTGCAACCTGGCCATACCATTTCTGAGCTTTTTAAGGCTTTTAACGCCATAGATTTACTGGTAAAAGAAATTCATCAACTTAGCAGTTTCGGATTTAGATATAGACTTGTTGTATTACAACAAAGAACTTGAATTTGAATATTGGTTAACCTACACCCTTAAATTAGAGTACTTTTCAGAACACCACATGCAAATATTGAAATTACACAAATCATCTTTATGTTTTCTTTCAAAGAACCACCCATATCTTTTTTATGCTTGGAAAATGTTAAATTGTGCTTAAAAAATGTAAAATAGTAATTTTATTTGTCACAATCAACCTTGTATTTACTTGTCTGCCTATCCTTATCCTCCATTGATGAAAACTTCTGTCTACTATATCTGCAGGTTAAAAAGGTCCAAAACTACGACGAGAAAGAAATGAGACACATAGCACGGAAACTGAAATCTTGTCAAGATGGCAGCTCACGTGACGAGTACTGTCCATGCTTTTCATATATGATATTATTTCTACTATATCTTTTTCTCCTTTGGCTGATTTTGAGCAGTAAGAAGAGGGATAAGAAATCAAAGCACAAATCCAAAAAGAGCTCTCATGACAAGCATTCTACAAGTCACAATCCAACATAATACGTTCTTGGTCATCTCATGGCATATGCTTGCAGCCTCTAATGAATTCATTGAGAGAAACTCTTGCTATCTCATGGTAAGATTTGGATTTTGGGTTTGAATTGATCAGAGCAACCCACTTCAAGCCTGAAATTAAGGAGGTGACATGAAAAGGCTCACCTATCTTGACCTTATCCTAGCTGGGGTTTAGGCTTCCAACTTTCTTGACTCGTTCTGATGCACTTACAATTGGGTCCGGTTTAGGGCAACCCGTCGAACCGCCGGTTTTCAAACCGGCGAGTAAACCGGGGGTTTAGGTTTGCCGGTTTAGGTGAACCGGCGGGTAAAAGGCTTGTTAAACAAACAATCCCAAACCGGGGATTAAGTGTTAAACTTCCGGTTAACCATCTTTTTGGGTATGTTTTTATTTTATTTATTTTAGAAGTGGATCAAACTAGTTGGTTTTGATTTATTTTATTTTTTTGACAAACCGGTATTAAACCGGCAGTTTAAGTAAGTCGGTTTAGGTTTGCATTAAACCCAAACTAAACAGGCGGTTTGGAAACCTAAATCGCCAACCTGAATGCACTTTAATTTGTACCAACAAACAGTTGAAGAAGAAAAACAAGATATCAATATGTTTACCTGCGACTGTCAATAAATTCTGAAAGAGGGACAAAGCAACAAATTTTGCATAAAAGTTGAGAACTGTCTTTATGTTTTTCAAGTTTTAATAGTAAATATTTAAGGGTATCCAATCTGGTAGCCATGAGGATGTATAGAGGCATCTTCCAGAGTTGATCAGACACAGTATAATCAACAAATGCAAGGAATAAAGTAGTATATAATTGACATATAATTAATGGGAAAACAAATATAGAATGAAATTAATCAAAATAGTACACAAAAAGAAAATAATACTTTCTTGTTATGGGTATAACAAGCTCTTTCGTTATCAGTTAGCACGACGACATGACCTTCTGACTTGACCTTGAGAGCCGGTGAGAACTCCGAGGCGACCAAGTTTAACCATGGCTTGTCCAAATTTGGTTAAAAACAAATCATTGTTGGACGCATATTTGGAAACAATGGACTTTGTGGATGGATCAAGCGCGATCATTTGATCGATTTGGAGGATGCCTTTGCGGGCTATAATGGCCTTGTAGAAACCGTTGTCTACTCTGTTTGCACTTGCCCGGCTGCTTTGGTCGAGGAACACGCTGTTGCCGCCGCCCCCATTGCGAGGACAAGCTCTCTTAAGGAACGAGACGAGGGTTGGGTTTATGCTCGGGTCAGTTCTTCCAGAAGCACCATTGAAACTGTACAGACGGTCTTGGAAGAGACTACAATGCGCGATGCCAACGGTGTGGGCACCTATATATATATACATATATAACAAGGTTATAGTTAGCACCACCGTCATTGATATACTTGACAATGTATGTGACACAAGTATATAATTGTACCAAGGAGAAGAACAAAATCTTCTTTGCTAATTCCTTTAGCGCCGAATGCTCGGATAGCAACACCAACCGGGGTTGCTGGTCCAGGGAGGTTTGCATTGGCATCATTTGCAAAGGAGACACGTCCGTCTCTTCTTCCGGTTTCCACGTTGTACCATCTTCCTCCCGCCTATATATATACAAATATATAACGTTAAAACTGTCCCATATATTCGGTAATTTGTTCTCATATTTACATCGTAAGAGTTGTTTACATATGAGTCAGGAAGGACTAACCATAACAACGGAAACTCTAGTGGCGATAGCAATAATATCAGCACAGGAGACGACTCCGGGGCAAACTCTTTCCAAAACGGCCTTGACGGCATCAATAACTTGGTATCCTCTAACACTTCCATTGGGACCGGCGGTTTTCTCAGAGTTTCCTCCATCCAATAGGAGTGATGCATCGCAACCCTGCCCACCAAATTCATCCAAAACACGTTAATACGTTTGTACGTAGTTAATATTTTGTCCATTCAAGAATGCATATCCATATATGTACATGTAAGCTTCACTTACTCGGACGAAGCAATCGTGAAATTGGAGACGGAGGAGAGCAGCCACGAGGGTCGGGTCTCTGATGAAGTGGGACTTCACCACGTCGAATACGATGGACTCGACGTCATTCCTTCCGCATTTTCCGCCATAGAAGCCGACCCTTAAACTAGCAAGGGATTGTCCGGCAAGAGTCATCAAAATGAGCAAACCGGCTAATGCCGCCGGAGAAGTAGCCTTGGAAATGGCCATCTCTTCTTACTCGATCAGAAACTTATCTAAATGTAATGAGATTAAAAAGTTTGTTTGGGATGAGAGCTACAAATCCAACATTGTTGAGTATTTATAGTCTTAAAGTTTGATCAGATCGTGCATTCTTGTAAGTTTGAAGCTAGGCCTGTGGCTATAGAAGCGGTCCATTCTTTTATTTTATTAATTGACTTTCGTATATCTATATATGCGGCACACGATTTACATATCATAATCTAGCAAGTGTGTTCAAACTTGATTTATTCAAAATTTAATGATTTAATTATATCTAAAAATGTACTGCATATGATCGGACATCCTTTGTACGTACTAGGACGACGGATAAAATGTTATTTAATAGTAATCATATGAAGAGATGTAGGGTGGCTATTTTTCATATCTTTCAATCTCATTTGTGCGATGGATTTCTCTATTAGCCCATTGGACTTTACGAACAATCGGTATTATATTTCCTATTGATATGTTGAATCCAATCTCTTTGAGCATTATTGCCTTTGTTGGTACACAACTTTTTATGTCCATTTTCAGATCCAATTGCAATTGTGTTGAATTGTAACTGTCATTTTTATTATCGATAAATTTCATTATAGAGAAATAAAAAATCAATTTATTTCATTCAGTTTACTAGATAGTCTACAAGGTTGTTGTCATAAAAATTATAAGAAAATACCACATTAAACTTTACGAGGTTCAGATTAAATCCTAAGTTCCCATAATCTCCAAATATCCAATCCACAATATGTGTTTGAAAAACAAAAATCATGCAGGAAAATATAGGGAGAATGGAATATCATTACATGTAACCATGTTAATAAACAATAGAGAGATTGGAAACTTGTAAAAGGAAATTCATCTTCTATAAAGTAACAATGAGGGTTGAAGTGTGAACCTTAAGTCTCGCAAGCATATTACAAGATCCATTGTAGAATAGGGAGACATAATTGAACACAAGGAAGACAATATAATGATTTAACGCACTAATACTAAAACCAACATATAACAAGACAACAATTGAAGAACAAGGTGGCGGTCGATCGACCGGTGTCACTGTCAATCAATTTCAGACACCAAAAATGAAAACATAAGCAACAAGGGAGAGAAACATTTGTAGATCGAGCGACCAGATACCGGTCGACCGAACGCTAGGGTGGTCGTCGCACGACCACTTCAAAGAGAGTAAAGAGAGAACATATTGTGTCATAAGGAACCAAAGGCAAGGGTTGGAGAACAATCTCGACAACAACAAGTAATGAATTAATGATCATAACAAAGTAATTTCAAGGTCCAAGTCACCACACCTTGCATACAATAGATCTCAATTGACAATTCAACAATATCACAAGTATGTTAGAGTTATGTAAAGGCAACTTCATTGATTGTCACTTCGTGGTTAGGTCTTTGTTTGCGGCACATTGATGTTGTCATCATGATTGTCACTTTGTACCTAAGACGGTTGCAATACATCACATCAAATGAGACATTTAGGTGTGAGAACTCCATTGTCACTTGAAGTTAAGATCACCCTTTATAGAACACATATTATAAACAATACTATCATAACTCATAAATACACAAGTAATACATACAATCTATCAATCCAATATCATAAATCAATGCAAATCGGGCTCACCAGACCATATAACAGAGAAGAAACGCAAGACATTCTTTTTTTTTGAAATGTTAATTGTATTAAGAAGGGATTTACAAGATGAGCTACAGAAGCAAGTTCATGTTCAAGTTACAAATGAGGCAAGAGCAGTAGAGATAATAGTGTCATGGGTCCAGCTGATTCAGACGAGATGAAGGTTCAGCAAACCAGCCATTTGAAGGGTAGAGGGGGATCTGTCATTCTAGTTGGATTCAAAGTGAAGTTTGATGGATCTAATAATCGTACCAGCACCGTCCACAGCTCTAGTGAAGGTGTTGTTGTATAGCATGTTGTTTCTAACAATCCAAACGCAAGACATTCTTGACAAACTCATACTTTATTAACAGGTGGGAAAATGGAAAAAGTCGATCGGGAATGTCATATGAACTAGTGTCGGTCGGTCGACCGCAAGGGCGGAGGCCGTTCGACGGCCTTGTTTGTTTACTTTGTGTACAAACCTTACATAATTCATCAACCTTGAAGTTTAGGTTTGATAATCTACGTAGAGTCCTCTGAAATAAATTTCTTCATCGTATGCATGCTTACGTGACCAAGTTCATGCCAAAGCCTTGGATCATCACTTAAGGCCTTGAAACACGTTAATCTTGTTCCTGAAACTTGGTTAGTGCTTATCGAATATACATTGTTGCATCTAGGAGCTATAAGCACAACATTACCAGATAATTTATTTTGAACTTCACATTTTCTTAAATCAAAGATCACTTTGTTACCTTTGTCACAAATTTGAGAGATGCTAAGCAAATTATATTTTAAGTTGTCAATAAGATAAACATCATCAATGAAGTTAGATGAATTATAACAAATTTTACCAATATCAATGATGCTACACTTCCGTTTATAACCAAGAGTCATGGTTCTAGATGATTGCTTCTTTATATCTGAAAATAACGAGCTTTTTTCACTCATATGTCTTGAGAAACCACTATCTAATATCCATTTATGCTCCTTAACCTTGGTGATATCATGCAAAACAATAAACTTCAACCTTTTCGGATAGACCAAATGACATATTTTGGTCCATACTCAGTTTCAATCATGTTAGGTGGTCTAGTACCTTTAGGAACCCATATTTGATTAACTTGTTTTTTAGACATAGAGGATAAGTGTTTCTTATGATGCAGGGATAATTTCTTTTATATGGGCAGATTGATTTTGCATGTCCCTTTTTGTAACAATAGAAACATGTAGGTGTACGTGAACTTCCTTTAGCTTTAACAAAAATGGTAATCCTTTTTTTTGGAAAATTCTTATTTATAACCGATACTACTCTTGTTAAGAGAGGATTGTTGTTCACCCATCATTCATTCGAGATTAGCTTTCGAACGAGTGAATTGAATAAGTGTAGCCTTCTGGTCTTTAAACGTCACAGTTAGATCAATCTTCTATTTCTCTAGATTAGTATAATCTTGATGTAGAGAAGAGAGATTTTCCTTAAGAATCGCATTTTCCGATCCAAGGCCTTGATATTGTCATCAAGGTCTAACTTTTAAGTGTTGAGATTTTCAACTTTTAAAGACAATTCACTTACTCTTTCCTCTTGTTTAATAAACCTTTCTTTTAAGATACTTATCCTAACTCTATGTTCTTTATCACATCTATTATTGTGTCTTTAAGGAATTTAGCAAGTTCTAAATTAGATTGAGCCATTAGGGTTCTTACGACTCCATCAACGTAGAGGTCTGGGTCCTCTTCTTGATCAACCATTAAGCATACGCTTGCTTGATAATTTTCATCATCTGAATCATTTGTAGAATCCGAGTCACTCCATGATGTCACCATAGCCTTTTCTTTCGATCATTCTTCATAAAATTGTTCCCCTTCTTTTGTGGAGAATTCTTTAAAAGATGATCTGCTTCACCACATTCAAAACAAGTGAATACTTTAGTTTTTTTTATTAGGGTTAGAAAACTTACCTTTGGGTCTTGATGATCGTGAATTTTCTTTGTTTGCAAATTGTTTCTTCATTTGAAGAATTCTTGCAAGACCTCTTGAAATCAAGGCGAATGGATCTTCCTCCTCCTCATCAGTCTCTTCATCATCCGATGGAATGTTATCCTTCTTGGATCTTAGGGCAAGGTTCTTTGCGTTTGACGATGACTCTCTATCTTCTTCACCAAAAAACCATTTCATAAGTGATTAGCTTTCCAAGTAGGTCATCGAGAGGCAATGTTGTGAGATTTTGAGCTTCTTCGACGACGGTCACTTTTGCTCCCCACTTAGCTTTAAGCAAGCTTCTTAGGATTTTCCTTACTTTTTCTTCATTCGTGAAGATCATTCCAAGTGAATCGAGATTGTTCACAATCTCAATGAATCTTGTGAACATCTCTTTGACCGTCTCATTTGAAGTCAACTTAAATAATTCATATTGCATGAAGAAGATGCTTATCTTTGTCTTCTTGACTTGACCTGTTCCTTCATACGTAACTATTAACTTGTCTCATATTTCCTTTGCACTTTTGCATGATGAGACATGATTGAATTAGTTAGCATCTAGTCCACAATAGAGCAAGTTCACAACCTTGTAGTTCTTTGACACACTATCCAAGTCCATTTGATTGAAGTCAGCTTCCTTCTTTTCAACTTGAACTCCTTTAGCCGTGGTGGTTGGGATTTTTGGACCAGTTTGAATAATTCTTCATAGTTTCATGTCCTGATCAATAATAAACATTTGCATTAGTGCTCTCCAATGGGCAAAGTTGTTACCGCAAAAGAGGGTGGTCGAGATGTGGATCTTCCTTGAGTGAATCCTCCATCACCTACGGAGTTCATGATTAGTCTCACTGATGGTTAAATTAATATACGTGAGTCTAGCTCTGATACCAATTGAAGAACCAAGTAGGTAATGAATAACGATATAAATACTCTAGAAAGGGGGTTGAATAGAGTATGAGAACTTTTCACAATTAGTGAAAAAACTGTTTCTCAAGGCTTTGAAGTGGATGTCAAGGTCTTGACTTTGAAACCTGTAAAAAGTTGTTAGTCACAATAAAACGCGATATAGAGTGCGAAATGTAAAAGATCGAGACGACGATATGTTTACAAAGTGACTCTTACAACCTACTCTCTGCCTAGAGTTTTCAACCCTAGAATTCTAACTATCTATTATCTGCTTGTTATGAGTTCTAGATACAACCTAGAAGAACTTTCCTTCTTCTTTCAATGTAACATTAATGCTACGATCTAGTCAACTCTATTTTAGTAATAATAGTCTAGTTACTTCGCAAAGTAAGACACTTGAGTATAACACTATAACGATATATCCATGGAGCTCTTGTGCTTATCTCACTCTAATCTAATCAACTAAAGTAAGCTCAAAGAGGAAGATAAACTTTTGGATCGATGAAGATGTCCACGTATGATCGCTGGAAGGCTTGATTATCTTCATCTTCAATCGATGTCTTCATTTATAGTATTCTATGGAGATCTTCTAGCCGTTGTCTTGTGGTCGTTGTAACATCTTCTTTCCTCCATAGAATCCGATGTTTAAGAAGTAGTCGTTGCGAATAAGATCTTCACGTTGCCAAGATCTTCTCTTCAACGTTTTCCTCTTGAAATTTGTTGGATATCTTGAAGAGAACTCTTCAACAAACTTTAATAGCCGTTTGAGATCTTCTTATCCGTTTGAAATCTTCGAATCGAAATCTTCTCACAAGATCTTCTCTTCAACCGATCTCAAGATCTTCTCTTTCATCGTTAACCAAGATCTTCTCTTCCAATCTTCATCCGAGGTCTTGGTTGATTTGGTTTGTTGGATGTTGAAGATCTTCTCCTAGTTTTTCTCCTTTGGTTGTAGAAGTATGTTGTTTCTAATATATCTCTTAGCCGAGATCTTCCCTTGTAATGATATCCAAGACCTACACACATTTTAACAAACAAACCAAGACAATCAATGTAGAAATATAATCGATATTTGTTAGTTTATAAAACCGCATTTATATGTTAAGTCTTCTATCGTTTAAATAAAACAATTCATATAAAAGGTGGAGTTATCAAATGTATTTCGAAGCTCTACAACTTTGTATTAATATGAAAGTCCACATTGGTCAACATCTAGGAGTAAATTGACCGCCTTTGTACGTAATGCTTTGTTTGTCTTCATTTTTTTAGCTCTTCGACAAGTGATCATTTATGGGTCATGTGTAGGATGAACAAGTGCTGGCCATGGTGATGTTCTTAAATCGTCCTACAAATTTTCCGAGGTGTTCTTCATCTTAGATGAATTTGTTTTTGTTTGTAGGACAAAACTAGCGAAAAAAGCACCCATTTACACTTGAATTATATTTTTTCACTACACTCTTGTCAATATGTATGTTTAAAAAAACTTGTGTTGTATTGACACCATCTAAATAAGGTCCTGAGTTAAAAAGATCTCGGATCTCATTCATCTTCGTCTTCACCTTGACTTCTTTGACCGTAGGGAGATCCTTAGTGTGTATGAGGTCATTCCGCTATATGTATATTGTTTGTGCTCCACAAATGCTTGCAATTACATGAATCAACTAGTAGATCTCCGAAATAGAAATATAAGATAAATAGACCAAAATGATATGTTTATTAAACTCAAAGGGATAGATAATGGAATAAAAATGATAATGGAAAAATACTAGGACTGCACATAAATGGACCGGACCGGAAAACCAGACCGGACCGGAAATTACGGTCTGGTCCGGTCCTGGACCGTAATTGTAAAATTTCGGTCCGGTCCTGGACCGTAATCTTCCGGTCCGGTCCGAACCGCAATTTTACACTTTTTAATAATTTTGAACTGAAAAAGCATCCGGTCCGGTCCGGTCCAGTCCAAACCCGGACCGGACCGGATTTATTCCATACAAAAATAATATTTTTATTTAAAAAAATTAAAATAAAATAAAACGGCCCGGACGGGTCCATAGACCGTTTCACACAAGTAGGGAAACGGTCCGGTCCGGTCCGTCAGTTTCCGGTCCGGACCGTATGAACAGCCTTAGAAAATACTCTAACTTGTGTGTTATCAAATACACCATATTTTAGCCTTGTCCTGAAGTAAGATCCGCTGATATCAAGCATTCAAATTCAAATAAATGTCTTAGATCTTGACCCTCAGGTTTTTCAGCCCCATAAGATATGTAACAGTGTCCAAAAGAGGTAGGGAATGAAATATAATGATGATGGAAAAAGACGCTAATATGAGTGTTATTGATTGTGGAAGTTTTACCGAATGGTAACATCCTCCCCCGCAAAAATACAATATCGGATGTAGTATATTCAGGTATTAAATACACAAGGACCTCGCCTGTTTTGGATGTAAATAATTAACAATTATTATATGGGAGAATTTGACATGCTAGGCTTTTTTGAGTTTTTGTTTAAGAAAGTGTACCCCAAATTTTTTACCACTTTCATTTAATAGTAGGTAAAAATTATTAATCCTTCTATTTAGAAAGAAATGAATAAATGATGTTTGTTATTTGTTATATAAGTATAAGTTTTAATTTTTAATTACTGAATTTTTTTTTTATTTATTATTTTTCTAACCTTTTTTTTATTTTTTTATTTTTTTGGACTAAATTTCTCATACCGGATACCAGAAATTTGATACCAGAAATTGAATATCATAAATTATATACCAGAAATTTGATACCAGAAATTAGATACTAGAAATTAAATACCAGAAACTAAATAACATAAATTATATACAAGAAATTTGATACCAGAAATTGAATACCATAAATTATATACCAGAAATTTGATACCAGAAATTAGATATTAGAAATTAAATACCAGAAATTAAATAACATAAATTATATACAAGAAACTTGATACCAGAAATTGAATACCATAAATTATATACCAGAAATTTGATACCAGAAATTAGATACTAGAAATTAAATACCAGAAATTAAATAACATAAACTATATACAAGAAATTTGATACCATAAATTGAATACCATAAATTATATACCAGAAATTTGATACCAAAAATTAGATACTAGAAATTAAATACCAGAAATTAAATAACATAAATTATATACAAGAAATTTGATACCAGAAATTGAATACCATAAATTATATACCAGAAATTTGATACCAGAAATTAGATACTAGAAATTAAATACCAGAAATTGAATAACATAAATTATATACAAGAAATTTGATACCAGAAATTGAATACCATAAATTATATACCAGAAATTTGATACCAGAAATTTGATATCAGAAATTAAATAACACAAATTATGCAATAACATTTCAAAAAAATAAATAAGATAACATACCCATGTAATATTCTCATCAGATTTTTATTCACAAGTGGGTGGTAGACACCTGCCACTTCAGCCTTCTCAAAACACTACAACAGTAATGCTTATACTTATGAAAAAGGTGGTCATCCAGCAAACATTTAGACTATGCATTTATTAAGAAGCAAAATAATAATAATGACAAAAAAAATCCATAGGTTAATCTTTACAGTCTTATGAAGAACTGCAAGATGACCACTTTAAATTGCACTTCATATAGATAGTTAAGCTATTATGCACCACTGGTATTTCATATTGACAAAGGAGAGGGGTTTGGACGGTAAAAAATATGGAAGGAGTATATTTACTAATTGAAAAACTAATAAAAGCCTACTTAGTGTACAATAAAAAAAAAGCCTACTTACCTAATTAGCCCTTATTATATTTAGTAAAAAAGGAAGGAAGAAAATAATATCTTTTGGTGCAACAATAATGAAAGGAAAAGTGATGATTTTTATAGGCAAATAATGGAGGGAAGTGATCTAAGGAAACAATAATTCCCCTATAATAAATTAACATATATATATATATATATATATATATATATATATATATATATATATATATATATATATATATATATATGAACATTGAATAATGATAAAAGTAGGTAACCATCTAAAACCGCGTTGGACATAAACAAATCAAGACCGTGTTTTCAACTCACGTAGTTCTCAATCCAGAGCTTCGACGAGTATTAGAATACCCATTAAACATTTAGAAATCCGGAAAAGACCAAGAAAAACCTTTATTTGTGACCATTCAGTTTAAGAATGTTCAAAGATTGAAACTTTCTACGACGATTAGGAATCCTCGATATTTTGATAAACTAGTACTCTCAAACTTCGCCTTTGACACTTCACTTGTTTTATCTAAACCAATTAAAAACACTTATTTCGAAGGTTTTGAAAAGGTAGGAATAAAGCGCTTTGAAAAGAAACAATATCAAAATCTCAATTTATAAAGATATATACAAACAATAAATCAAACTATTATAGAGATCATCAAATTATTAGATCAAGGAGAAGTTTAACCAGATATGATAGAATATAAATAAAAATAACATATTGAATCAAGAAAGACAAAACATACAACATTTTCGTTCCAACAGGGGGAACGTTCAAATAAAATTAACAACTATTCCCTCCGATCAAAATTGTAAGGCATTGGGAGCCTTGTGCACAAAAATTAAGGAATTATTGATTACACTTTACATCACCTTGATTTTGTGTTAAAGGTGAGCTTCTAATTATTGACATATTGGAGAACTCTAAAATGTTTGCATGCATATATGTGCTTCATTGATGTTGTATATTGTACAATACTTCAAATAAATGGTAAAAGGAATATAATGAGTTGCTTTTGTAAATGATGGGATATGAATAGTTCTCCACACTTTATTCATTAGGTAATTACATGTCTATATACAAGAAGATAAACTATATATGGATAAGTATACAAAGGTGATCCCTATAGTTATGTAAACGTTATCTTCATGAGATCCCACAGATTGAGGGATCCATTATTACCCCCGGCAAGCTGGAGGGCGATCGAGAACTTGCAGTTTGGAACGTAATGAGAGGAAGCAGGTATAACCAAGCGCTTTGGTGAAAATATCAATTATTTGTGCAACAGAGGAAACATGTCGAACCATATGAGCACCAACTTCAACCTGTTCCCGGAAAAAAAAATAATCGAGATGAATGTGCTTGGAGCGGGAAACCACTACTGGATTGGAAGACATAAATTGGGCACCAATATTGTCACATAAAAATAATGGAGGAGAGACCAATTTGATGTGTAAGTCGCGTAGGAGTTGAACGAGCCACATAGTTTCCGCAGCTGTGTAGGCAAGGGAACGAAATTCAGCTTCCGTGCTAGATCGCGCCACAACTTTCTGTTTTCTTGATGTCCAGTTGGATAGATTTGACCCCAAGTATATTGTAAATCCATATTGTGACTGATAGTCATCACGATCAGATGCCCAACCAGCGTCTGTATAGGCAGTGAGGCGGTCGGTTGAAGAGGAGGAGAGGGTAAGACCAAGCGAGATCGAGCCATTGAGATAGCGTAATATGCGTTTTACCGTTGTCCGATGAGGGGCATGAGGTGAATGCATATATTGGCAAACTCGATTTATTGAGTAGGAGATTTTCGGCCGGGTAATGGTAATGTATTGAAGAATACCAACGATCTGGCGATAAAGTTGTGGATTTTCAAAAGGATCACCTTCGGGTAGCAACTTCAAACCCGGGTCAGCAGGCGAACGTATAGGACGGTTGTCCAGCATCTTGGCACGGGTGAATACGTCGGTAATGTATTTGGATTGAATAAACAAAAGTTCAGTACCCAAGCATTGTACCTCCAAGCCAAGGAAGAAGCTGAGCGATCCGATGTCCCGAATGGAAAAGGAATGTAACATTTGAGTGATCGTAGTGATAGCGGCGACACTTGAACTTGTAATTATGAGGTCATCAACATATTTGAGGACATAAATAGTTTCCTTCGGTGTGTGAAGCAAAAATAGGGATGTATCAAATTAACAAGCTTGGAAATTATGTCGGATGAAGAAGCTCTTGAGCTTGGTATACCAAGCACGTGGCGATTGCTTTAGGCTATATAAGGCTTTACGAAGGCGACAAGCATATCCGGGAAAGGACGGATGAATAAAGCCCAGCGGTTGAGTCATAAACACCGTCTCAGTTAGATCACCGTTCAAAAATGCGTTGTTGACGTCAAGCTACCGTAGCGGCCATCCACGGGATAGAGCAAGAGAGAGAACTACACGAATGGTGGATGGTTTGATCACCGGGCTAAATGTGTCAAAGTAATCGACACCTTCTTCTTTATTAAATCCCTTTGCAACGAGACGTGCCTTGTACCGTTGTATTGATCCATTCACATGTTTCTTAATCCTGTAAACTCACTTACAACCAACATGATTAGTATTGCAAGGATGGGGAACTAAGTCTCAAGTACCATTTCACATGACAACTTGATATTCTTCCTGCATTGCATGTTTCCATTCGGGTAATTTTGAGGCATGTGCGAAGGTGAACGGTTCGGTTTGGATAGTTTTGATAGTGGAGTGGGCAACGTAATCCTTGTAGCGATGTTTGATGTTTGGGTGCGTGTGTTGCGGTGAGAGTGAAGCACCGGCGGGGGAGGGGATATTGGAAGTGGTATAGTTGTTGGGGTGGTCGGTATAGGTGCCGGAGAAGGCGGAGTAGATGATGAGGGTGATGCCGAGTTAGACAAGGTTTCAGTGGAAGAGGAGATTATATAGAGTGATTCAATAGTTGGAGATGTGGAGGGTAGAATGGTAGCAAGGTCAAGAAGATTAGATGGTGAAGATACTCGGTGAGAAGAGCCTTGCATGGGAGTAGGGTTTGATTGCATGGTAGAGAAGGGGAATATGTCCTCGTTGAAGGCAACATGTCGTGCGATATAGAGTCGAGAGGTGGGTATGTACAAACACAAATATCCTTTGTGAGATGAACTATACCCGAGGAATAGACATGAAAGAGAGAGGAAATCAATTTTGTGTTTAGTGTATGGTCGGAGAAATGGGTAGCATAGACAACCAAATACCCTAAAAAAGGAATAATCGAGGGTTTCATTGGAAAGGAGATGAAATGGTGACTTGTTGTGATGTGTAGGAGATGGTGTGCGATTGTGGAGGTATGTTGCCGAGTGAAAAGCATGTTCCCAAAAGACTTGTCGAAGATTAGCTTGGGCTAAGAGAGCAAGACCCTTTTCACGATGATTCGATTGCGACGTTCAAGATACACGATGAAGAATGCCTTTGGACATAAGAAAAGATAATAAAGCCACAAATTCCCCCTCTATCAGTTTGAAGAGATTTAATTTTGCAACCAAATTGCGATTTGTGAGACATAAAATAGATCCAAATGTATTTCGTTGCATCATCAATAAAAAACACAAAGTATCCAGAACCTAGGGATGGGCATGGGACGGGACGAGATAGAGGTCGTCCCGCGTCCCGTCCCGCAAGTTATTTGCGGGACGGGACGATATTTATGACTTTTTTTCTTTGTCCCACGCGGGCCTTGTCCCATGTGGGACGGGACGGGACGAATCCCGCAAAAATTATGCACCGATTATATTAAATATGTATACATGTTTTCTTTCATGTTTAAAGACACAAATGATCGGAAAAAAAACTCGATTCCTAATTATTGATTCATAACGCCTACATTAATAGTTAATACATTGAAAATAAATTCAAGTTACATCAAAGTGTCTTTACCGATTCACATTCAAAAAAGAACAACAGATAATTTATTACAAAATTACATTTATTTAACTATCAATTACAATTGTGGGCATCCACAAATACAAGGGCGATGGAACGGACTAGAGCAAGAGCGGCGATGGAACGGACTAGAGCAAGGCGACGAACGGACTAAATCAAAGGAGAGTAGAAACTCTAGTATTTTAGATCCAACCAAAAGAGACGTAAAGAATGACTGATGAAAATTTATCGATCTAATAATTTTGAAAATATAAAAATATTTTTAAAAATAATATTTTAAAAAAATTATAATTTATGTATATTATTTATCTATATAATAATTATAAAAATATTATTTATATATATGCGGGACGGGACGAGACGGGATTAACCGGAATTTATCCCACCCCTACTAGAACCGTTCAAAGATAAAACTGAAGACGGACCCAAACATCGGAGTATATTAAGTCAAAAGGATTAGACGAAGACTTATGAGTTGTTGGAAGATGAAAACGATGGCTTTTGCCTAACTGGCATGCTTCACAAATGGCGTGAAGTTTATTTGATGATGTAGGAAGATGGTGAGAAGCAACAAGATGACGAAGAACAGACTCATGAGGGTATGCTAAACGATGATGCGAACCCTCAAGGGATGTAAGGGAACTGACGAGTGCACGAGGAGGACGAGAGAGAGGTTGTTGGTGGAGTCGATAGAGGCCGTGTTCAAGGGTTCCGCGCAGGAGGATGGTTCCCCGCATATTCTTGAGAAGACAAAATGTGGGGTAAAATATCATATACGCATTATTATCATGGTTAATTTGGACACACTAAACAAATTTTTGCTAATATCAAGAACATGAAACACATTAGGTAAACGAACAGAAGCATGCTTTGCAGGTAAAATAGCGGAGCCAACATGTGAAATAAGTAACTTGTTACCGTTTCCGACTTGCATACGATCGGAACCTTGATAGGGATCCGCCACATGAAGGCAATCAAGTTGAGAAGTCACATGATCCGTAGCTCCGGTGTCAAAGTACCATGATGGGTCAACAACCGACGAAGGCGAAGACATGTGAACAGAGTTAGCCGAGCGGTTTGATGGTTGTTGTTGATTAGTCATCGAACCAGATGAAAGCGGCGTCGGGGTGGAAAATCGTTTTTATTGTGACGATTCCATTAGTTTAGTGCCTTATGATTCGGTTGACCGCAGAATTGGCAAGGAACTCGAGGACGACCAAACTGGTCCATATGGGTGTTTGGAGAAGGTCGATCAGGATGTTGTGGGGGTTGTTGTCGAGATTGTCGTCCTTGTGAGTAAGGAGGACGGCAACCATTATACCCGAAAGAGGAGCGATTTTGTGAGCGTGAGTTGCTAAAGTTGTGAAACGTATAGTTTGCAGATGGAAGTGTTGGTGTTGGAGATGACACCGAGAGACCAACAGTGACGGATGTTGAGTGAGCATCGAGTTTTAGTCTTTCTTCCTCTTGGAGAAGCAGACCGACTAGGTCATCAACAGTTGGTTCGTCAATTCACATCATGAAAGCGGTGCGAAAAGGACCATAGGATGAGTCAAGACCACTCAAGATATAACCAATTAGATCTTCCATAGGGGCGACATAGAGACTATCAGCCAAGGAATCAGATATGGAGCGTTTTTGTTCGATATATTCGATCATCGACAGAGAACCTTTTTGAAGCGTTTGAAGTTGTTGCTTGAGCGCCATACGTCGTGTTCTAGTCTTAGCTTGATATGAACGCTCCAAAGCGGTCCAAGCCTCAGCCGAAGTCGAGGCTCGTGCGACCATTGCCAAAGCTCGTTCAGTGAGTGTGAGCCGGAGCCAAAGTAACACAATCTTGTCATTTCGGCGCCAATCAATGTAGTCTAGGTTGGTTGTTGGTGTTGCGTCAGTGACCGAAGTGGGTATGGTTGGAGACAGAACTTTCGTAGAGGAATCAATGAATGAATCGAGATTGAAGGCTTTAAGAATGGAACGAACGGTGCTCTTTCAAAGCGAATAGTTGTGGACATCAAGCTTGATTGAGAGGTTAGGAAGATTGAAGTTTATTGTGCTAGTAGAGGTGGCAGCAGAGAGTAGGGTGTTTGTATTGGTGTCAGATCCCAGAATTTGGGTTGATAATGAATCGTTTGATTGATTGTTAGGGGGAGTGGTGTCGATAGAAGTCATGGCAGAAGCGAAGGAAGAGGATCAAAAATTTTTGGTGTTTCAACCGGTTCGCTCTGATACCATGTAAATGATAGGATCTGAATAACTTTTCACACTTTACTGATTAGGTAATTACATGTATATATACAAGAAGATAAACTATATATAGATAAGTATAAAAAGGTGATCCCTATAATTATGTAAACGTTATCTTCATGAGATCCCACTGATTGAGGGATCCGTTAATAGCTTTATGGTTAATTGATACGGGGATTAGCCCGTCGAGCCGGATCTAGCACCATCAACATGAGAAGCTGGAGAACGACACCTTGAAACTCATAGTTGCGGAAGCTTGTAAACTTTTTTTGTGGAAAGGGAAATTAAAACTACAAAAGGGAAAGATAGGAGGCAAGCAAACTATGCTACCCTTGAACCAACCCATTGATACAACCAGCCAAGAACCAATACCACAAACGGGTACAACCCATGGACTAGATCGATCAAGAACCGAATCCAAGAACGACACAACCCTCTCGTCTATAAGGCGATGGACAGATTATGAGGAACCCATCCCAAACAATGCAAAACACCATGGCTAAAGAACCAAAACACAATTGCAAATGATGTGATAAACCCGCTCATCGAGTAATCTAGACCCATCTCACAAAACCCATACAACTCGGGCTCCAATCTCCATTGGAGGGCGAGAGGAAAAGACGTTCAATCAAATCAAGGGCACCACAAGGGCTGCTTATCCATTGCATCAAAAACGTTCATTACAATGAGGGAGAAATTCCCTTAAATAGGCAAATGCCAAAAACTAAAAAAAAACTAAACCAACAATTAATAAAACTAAAATAACTAAGGAAATAAAGCATTGAACCGGCTCTTAAAATGCAAGTGAACCGGCCCCAAATAAACACACTTAACCCTAATTAAAACAAATACAATTAGGCAACTAATGATTACAAGCTTCAGCATCAATCAGCTTCTTCGTCTTCGGTTCCGCATCATTCTCTCCTTCTTGGAAAAGCTTCGTCCCCGAAGCTTGTGGTAAGTCCGATGGAGGCAATACGGGGTAGAGGTACTCCGACGCAATGAGACGACTAACATCACCCTTATCATCCGGCCAGTTAACTATGTGCACATAACCAAACCCACGGGCAAGGACCCGAAAAGGCCCTAGACCGTTTGGGTTCGCGTCAAGCCGAGGGCGGCCTCGCTGCGGTATCTTGACCCAAACCCATGTTCCGGCCGCATGAGTGGACCTCATCCGAGCTTGGCGAGCGGTCTCAGCGTCGAGGCGTGATGGTGGCTTGCGGTTTGCCTTAGAGCGTGGGCGTCCTCTGCGGGCTGGAACACGAGCGGTTGAAGACGTCTCCATGGGAGGCCGGTGTCTTCGTCTTGCAAGGGCCGTGGTTGAAGGCCGTAGAAAAGGTGAGACGCCGAGGCTAGGGAGATGGCTGTGGCGCCGCAGCTCGACGGGAGTAGAAGAGGGGCGGCGTGATGGCTGGTGAAAGGTTGTGGTTAACATAAGATCAAGACTTAATAATCTAAACAATGAAGTAGTCAAACCTAAAATGTAGGAGGTGGTTATGGGTTGTGGTTAACATAAGATCAAGACGTAATAATCTAAACAATGAAGTAGTCAAACCTAAAATGTAGGAGGTGGTTATGGGTTGTGGTTAACATAAGATCAAGACTTAATAATCTAAACAATGAAGTAGTCAAACCTAAAATGTAGGAGGTGGTTATGGGTTTAGCTAATTTTGTGGAGGAAAAGGCTGAAACGTGTAATCATTAGTTGCCTAATTGTATTTGTTTTAATTAGGGTTAAGTGTGTTTATTTGGGGCCGGTTCACTTGCATTTTAAGAGCCGGTTCAATGCTTTATTTCTTTAGTTATTTTAGTTTTATTAATTGTTGGTTTAGTTTTTTTTAGTTTTTGGCATTTGCCTATTTAAGGGAACTTCTCCCTCATTGTAATGAACGTTTTTGATGCAATGGATAAGCAGCCCTTCTGGTGCCCTTGATTTGATTGAACGTCTTTTCCTCTCGCCCTCCAATGGAGATTGGAGCCCGAGTTGTATGGGTTTTGTGAGATGGGTCTAGATTACTCGATGAGCGGGTTTATCACATCATTTACAATTGTGTTTTGGTTCTTTAGTCATGGTGCTTTGCATTGTTTGGGATGGGTTCCTCATAATCTGCCCATCGCCTTATAGAGGGTTGTGTCGTTCTTGGATTCGGTTCTTGATCGATCTAGTCCATGGGTTGTACCCGTTTGTGGTATTGGTTCTTGGCTGGTTGTATCAATGGGTTGGTTCAAGGGTAGCATAGTTTCCTTGCCTCCTATCTTTCCCTTTCGTAGTTTTAGTTTCCCTTTCCACAAAAAGTTTACAAGCTTCCGCAACTATGAGTTTCAAGGTGTCGTTCTCCAGCTTCTCGTGTTGATGGTGCTAGATCCGGCTCGACGGGCTAATCCCCGTATCAGATGGTATCAGATCCATTTGTGCCGTCAACTTTCCGGTTCGTGATGTTCATCGGGTGTTCTTGGTGTTGCCGCCGCCCTAACCTCAGCCAAACTGCCCCACGTCACCCTCCACTCTTTCGACCAAAACCGCCCACTACCCCATTACCCATAACCACCTCTCGTCCATATTCAAAAACACAAAACAAAAACCCAAAAACAAAAAAAAAAAAAATAGCTACACGTTTCAGCCTTTTCCTCCACAAAATTAGCTAAACCCATAACCACCTCCTACATTTTAGGCTTGACTACTTAATTGTTTAGATTATTAAGTCTTGATCTTATGTTAACCACAACCCATAACCACCTCCTACATTTTAGGTTTGACTACTTCATTGTTTAGATTATTACGTCTTGATCTTATGTTAACCACAACCCATAACCACCTCCTATATTTTAGGTTTGACTACTTCATTGTTTAGATTATTAAGTCCTGAACTTATGCTAACCACAACGTTTCACCAGCCATCACGCCGCCCCTCTTCTACTCCCGTCGAGCTGCAGCGCCGCAACCATCTCCCTAGCCTCGGCGTCTCATCTTTTCTACGGCCTTCAACCACAGCCCTTGCAAGACGAAGACATCGTCCTCCCATGGAGACGTCTTCAACCGATCGTGTTCCAGCCCGCAGAGGACGCCCACGCTCTAAGGCAAACCGCAAGCCACCATCACGCCTCGACGCTGAGACCGCTCGCCAAGCTCGGATGAGGTCCACTCATGCGGCCGGAACATGGGTTTGGGTCAAGATACCGCAGCGAGGCCGCCCTCGGCTTGACGCGAACCCAAACGGTCTAGGGCCTTTTCGGGTCCTTGCCCGTGGGTTTGGTTATGTGCACATAGTTAACTGGCCGGATGATAAGGGTGATGTTAGTCGTTTCATTGCATCGGAGTACCTCTACCCCGTATTGCCTCCATTGGACTTACCACAAGCTTCGGGGACGAAGCTTTTCCAAGAAGGAGAGAATGATGCGGAACCGAAGACGAAGAAGCTGATTGATGCTGAAGCTTGTAATCATTAGTTGCCTAATTGTATTTGTTTTAATTAGGATTAAGTGTGTTTATTTGGGGCCGGTTCACTTGCATTTTAAGAGCCGATTCAATGCTTTATTTCCTTAGTTATTTTAGTTTTATTAATTGTTGGTTTAGTTTTTTTTTTAGTTTTTGGCATTTGCCTATTTAAGGGAACTTCTCCCTCATTGTAATGAATGTTTTTGATGCAATGGATAAGCAGCCTTTGTGGTGCCCTTGATTTGATTGAACGTCTTTTCCTCTCGCCCTCCAATGGAGATTGGAGCCCGAGTTGTATGGGTTTTGTGAGATGGGTCTGGATTACTCGATGAGCGGGTTTATCACATCATTTGCAATTGTGTTTTGGTTCTTTAGCCATGGTGCTTTGCATTGTTCGGGATGGGTTCCTCATAACTGTCCATCGTCTTATAGACGAGAGGGTTGTGTCGTTCTTGGATTCGGTTCTTGATCGATCTAGTCCATGGATTGTACCCGTTTGTGGTATTGGTTTTTGGCTGGTTGTATCAATGGGTTGGTTTAAGGGTAGCATAGTTTTCTTGCCTCCTATCTTTCCCTTTCGTAGTTTTAGTTTCCCTTTCCACAAATAGTTTACAAGCTTCCGCAACTATGAGTTTTAAGGTGTCGTTCTCCAGCTTCTCGGTTGATGGTGCTAGATCCGGCTCGACGGGCTAATCCCCGTATCATTAATGTTTGTTAGTAAATGAGCGATCCAAATCATTTGTCCCCGATGCTGTCCCTGATGCTGTCCCTGAATTCCTATTCGTCCAGTAAACCCTATTTTTAATATTTGAACCAAACCAGCAATTGAAGCTTCAATTTTTTATAAATAACTTCGGCCACGTAGACGAATAGGAATACAGGGACAGTATGTTGGGACATCATCAGGGACAGATGATTTGGATTGGTAAATGAGACTAAGAGATGTTGGAACTTGAGTGTAATCAAGGAAAAAGGAATAAGTCATTAAACTATATATGGAGTATCTTACGGCTAGAATAAGGAGAACTTAGAAGACTAATGAATTCAAGAGAAATCAACTTATCTAACCATATGGATATGGGGTGTTTATATAGGTGAAAAATTGGAGTCTAAGGTTTACAATATATATACATTTTCCATATATGAGATTGAAGATTTTGGAAGGTCTCGGTGCGACGGCCAAACGTCCAACTAAACGACAGGCATAAGGCCACCATACGGCTATATGGACACCATTTGGTGGGCGTTTCACACCCTTGTCATGGGCTGCATGGGCTAAGTCATGACATCGATCATGGCGTCAAAGTCTCGGGCCAAGTGGCCTAACAACGCCCACCCTACGGTCGTGGATTGACCATATGGAGAGCATTTCGCTTGTTGTTTGCTTCTAATCTTGAATCTTTATCTTCTGTTCCGATATTGCGGACTTCGTGTTATAGTTCCTCAATCATACTGATTCTCTTCTGCTCTGACCTTAGGGAGGATGCAATCTTGGCACTTTCGATGCCTTAAATGTGTGAAACACATAAAAGTCAAGGTAGATACCGATATACAGAAAGTTGATAATATTCCTATGAAATGACATATATGGGATGCATTAGAAGGTATAATATGGATAAAAACATGGTATAAAAAGTGTTACATTTGACACTCACCGACTATCAAGCAACATATCTACCTATAGTCATTTTATAACCACCGGGTTGTATGATAATCTGCTTATAACCTTTTACAATCTTAAGATAACCTAGCATAACACATTTATGTGATTTGAAATTTATCTTACCTAATGAATGTTGGGAAAAGGCAGTGCAAACAAAGGGCTTTTGGTGGGTCAAGGTAGGGTATTTGTTGAACCATAACTCTTAAAGATTATTAAGGTGTATAGCACTAGGAGGAGACTTATTGATAAGGTAGGAACAAGTATTTGACAAACCTAATTCCGTATGCCTAATCAAATGTTATCCTAAAGTACTTACTCAATAACGTATATCAAGCATTTTAGGGTCGAACCCAAATGAATCGGATTATTAGTTATTGAGTTTTTCAAGTCACCAACTAGAAACTAGGGGGTTTAATGTTAATCATGTAATCGAGTAATGAGTAAACAAGTAAAAAAAATTAGACAAAGGTTGTTAATATGATTTGGAAAAGAGTCACACCTGACAAAGATCCACTTAACAAGATATGTGATTGATCATTGAATTTTATTAGTCTAAAGTTCTTATCTTTTTTTTTATTGTTCTTATCCTAATCATATGTAACTATCAATTCTACCAACCTTGATAGTTTTTATTACTAAATAAAATACAAAAACCTTCAAGACTCAACAAAGAAATAATACTCAAACAAGGATTCATCAAGATACATGCAATAAAAACAATCCGTTACTATAAGCATGCAATAAAAACAACTCGTTACTATAAGCTTTTCTAGTGCATAACATTAACCTTACGGTATGGCATTAAAATCATCTTGGTATTCACACTGAGCATGCAATATGCGTTCCTTGGTGAAAAATCTTTAACATCATAATTTACACTTCTTCAACGTATCTTAATGCAATCCGTGCTTTACAAATAATTCTACTAGACACCTTGGAATGTGTAACAATGTTATTAGAGTTATTTTCACATCTATAAAACATAAATCATGTCTAACCCCTACGACATCACTTATCACTTGTCTACAACTAATATGAGGTTCATGTAACAACCGGTTTTGGCCGTCACTGCCCCCACGGTGATAGTGGCCGCAGTCGTGGCCAGTTGCGGTCGTGGCAAGGTCACGCCGCCCCTGCGGCTGACCCCAAATCGCGCCCGATCTGTTTTGTTCGTTTTATATTTTATTTCCTTTCTTAAAAGATCCTATCTTCTATCTTTTGAGCCATCTTTCCTTCTACCTTCTAACCCTAAATCTGACCTTCCTTGATCCTTATGACGTTCATGAATCCGATGCATGCTTCTTCTTCTTCTTCTTTGAAGATTCAAGCTTTAGTCTCCCTGATGTGCCGTTGTTGTAGGAAAAAGCCCGACAACTGCTTCCGTCGTTGATCCGCCCCCGCACCTTGGACGACCCGCCCCTGGGGCTGCAAGCCAACGCCACCCTGGGGCTGCAAGATAACACCGCCCTTGCGCCTATTGTCGGCCGCCCCTGCGTTTTTTCTACAGTAACTCCCGTCTTTGGTGAGTTGCTTTCGTCCTTGCTCCCTTTGCCCTTTCCTTATGCTAGATTGGACCTAGATGATTAGAGTGAATGTCAGTTAGCGGCTTGTTGATCCCCATGAGTTGGTTATGCATCTTGAGTTGTGTTGTTGTTGATGTTCCTTGAGAACCTTGCGACTAGGAATCTTTCTCCTAGCATGTTGAGATCAGTTAGCGATCACCGAGACTAGAAGTAGGAAACTTCTAGCACGCTGCAGTAGTTCTGTTAGAGATCAATGAGACTAGAAGTATGTAGACTTCTAGCATTCGGATAGTTATTGATTCGCGATGCCTTCTTTGAGGAGACATTCTTCATTTCCTTCGGGAAGCTGAGCAGTTAGCTGATTCTTGAGTTACCTTCGCGATGCCTTGTCTGAGCACGGTGCTTTTTCTTCTCTGTCGTTCTTTGTATATAGTCAATTTGGTGTTCGTTTTTTCTTTCGATTTATATAGTTCGGTGCACACCGGGTCTCTCTTGAGGCCAACCTTGTGTTCGTTTGGATCGAAACGGGATCGATCTAGATACATTCTTGCTTGTTGATTGAAATCGAAAACTACCATAATCTTGACCTAAATCGCATATGCTTAAAAAAGAGATAACATAAATAATAAACATTTCAAGCTTTGATGCAATAGCATCCCATTTACGTTTGATTGCTCCAACTTGTTTTCGAAGTCTTTTTGGATAATAACTAGCTAGTTTCCCTCTTTGATTATTTGGATGACTCTTAACAAAGTGGATTTCTTTTTCTACCTTTTTTATAAATAAAAAATAAAAATAAAATTGAGAATGGCTGGTATATGCTTAAAGTCACAGCATGCTAAAATGTTGAAGAACCTTTTGACAAGGATTAGATAGAAAATAATCAAAAAAAACTATAAAGTCTCCTCAAAGTGCTCTCCCTACTGTAAAGAGTTGAAATTATAGCAAGTGACATATATTTGAGCATGAAATGACATTTGTGTCATCATCAAATTGGTACTTCTATCAATTACAATGCCCATTTTGATTGATTTATGCATGACATAAATCTAAGGAGTACATATCTTATTATGAAATTCATATAAAAAAAAATTTCTCGTACCTTTTAATATATTTTTTCGAAAAAAATATATCATAAAAAATAAATTATGAAATATTTTTTAGAAGAAAAAAACTTTATAAGATGGTTTTAGTTTTAACAAAATTTGAAAGTTTATTTAAAAAAATATTATAAAATGTGTGTTTTTTAAAAAAAATTTTTTTGGAATCATTCCTTGTGGTTTTAACTAATTGGAGTAAAATTTGATTACATTTGATACCCTGTATGGAAACAAAATTGGGAAAACAAGTGCATCTTGGATGAAACCACAAAAAATAATTCCATAAGATTTCATAAATAAGGATATACATATGGACTAAATTCGTTTTCATTCTGTTTTCGTTTTCGGAATTGAAACCGAACGGGCCCTACTTTAAAGTGTTTATTTTGAATAAAAATATACAGACATGTAGTTTAGTATATTTATGTATCAATTGAAAAGGTGGAAATCATATTTTTCTTAAAAATATTAAAAAAAAAAAAAAGAGAGAGAAAGAAGGGTGAGAAGTCGATGTCTTAAACCCCACATAAGTAACACCAAGAGCAGCAAGAATAGAGGATTAAGATGCCATTTCCATCAATTCCGCCATTGCTTGTCCCTTTCAAATGCACTGCTAAGCTATCATCCCCGCCAACTGCCAACTGGCCGCCTGGGCCTACACTAACACTATATCATCATATTATTTTTTATTTTTTTTTTAAAATTTTAAAAATCATTTTACTCACAAATTCTCCCTTCTTTTCATCTTGAGAATGATTTTTGTAAGGTAATCCATGTTTTACTATGTTTTTTAAGCTAATACATAATTATAAGAGGATAAGATAAAGTTTGAAGTATAATATTATTAAATCTAATCTGACATCCTATGATTAGAGAAAGCCAATGATTAGCGTACTAACTAATTAGCCTGACATCCTAGGATTAGTCTATTCAAAAAATTAACGTTGGCTGCGTGATTTGGGTGTGCCATATCCGGAGACCATGGCTTTTTGTTGGTATCATAAACCCATCGATTAAACAACACTGATTTCTTTTTAATCAAAAACCCTAAATAAGATTTTATTGGCAATTTAGTTACAATAGAAAAATAACACGTCATCACAATCAATATGAAATTTTCAAATGGGCCTAAATAACAAGTCTATTTAAAGTTGATAAACATAGCCACGAAAGAAAATAAATTGGGCCCTCCCATTTACACTGCTAGAATTTTCAATGTGGGAAGTGATATTGAAATAAAATTTGATCAATCGCTTTCAAGTAGATCGTCTAGGTGCTCTTGCAACAAAAAGATTGCAACTTAGCTTTGCCAATTTATATATTTTTTTTCACTTTCCCCCCC
>BSUD01000002.1:18693947-18807745 GCA_033239045.1 Fagopyrum esculentum
CCCCCCCCCCCCCCCCCTCCTCACCTATTTGATCGATCAACACTAAAACATAACGAAATATACTAATACTAATTTGATTCAATAGAACATAACACTAGTTAAATGCATAACGACCAAAAATAATATATGATTTCAATGTTAAAATTTGTTTCACTTGCTTTTTTATTTTTATAGGTTTTCTTCTTCACTTAAAATTGACAACATTTATTTCTTTCCCTCTTTAGTCATTGTTGACTGGTTACTAATCCTTGGCCGGACTCAATAGATGAGTTCTCGTTCTAATAGTTTAAAAAATGGGTACTAAAATTTAGTCAGTCTAAAAGATGGGGTTTTGTTTAACTAATTTTCTCTTTATAATATAATAAGTTCTACATCCCTGCTTGAATGTTCAATGTTCTATGGATCCTACTAATTTCGCTCGACATTGTTTCAATTTTTTTAAAATTGTGCACAGATCTATAAATTTGCTAGATTTAAAGTTGTTATTTTTAGTGTGAATATGAGTTATGAAAACAATTTCTTTTATTTTTACAAGTTAGAAACATTGTGGCAATGTTTCCAAAAACCAAAAGTTAGATGTTGGATCCACAATTTGTGTTCAGATATACATTAATCAATGATCTAAATATTTGAATAAACCTTTTTTTCATTATTATGGTCATTATCTCTTGCGAACGTCATAGACATCGTTGGTAGTTTTTCATTCATGACTTTAAAACAAAAATTAGATTTCGACCGTTAGTAAACGTTTAACGGGCAGTATTTGAAGTCTACCAATTTAACAATGACTATTTAAAAAAAATATATGTAACTTATCACATGTCTACATGTTTATTGTTGTAAAGTTCTATAGTTAATTTATAGTTTATGTCAATTGTTTATGTCAAATATAACGATCGGAACATACATGTGGTTTAAATTTGGATCGTTGTATATGGTTTATCGAGATTTGGTTTTTGTGTTATATAATATAACGTTCATTAAATGTATGTTTGTTCATGATAATTTTTCATTTTGTGTTATAAAATATACTAGAAAGAATTGGCTTAAATAGGTCTTTTTTTTATAGGTTTTTGTTTTGTAAACCCCTCTAATTTTACCCTATATATAATTTCCCTTAAATAACAAAATTAGGTTAAATAGGGGTATATTTACTAAAAGGCCTAATTAATCATTTTACTCAATATACTATTCTTAACTGCGTTCGCTAACTCATAAACATTGTATTGTATTCTTATGTCTAAAAATCTATTTTCAAACAATTTAGGCACAGGTTCGAAGAAATCTCGAGAAGGAAGTTCAATTTTTATGGACGATGTACTATGTAATTGTAATGACCAACTAGATGTTTACCAAATGCTACTAAATACACGTGTGCATCGGAAAACAAGATGGCCTTCAAAATCAATTTTGAGAGAATTATAATTGCTCGATGAAGTAGAGCATATGTTCAGCTCAATTGGTATGTAATATGTATAACTACTTAGTCATCGACAAATCTACGTATGATGCTCTAACTTGTGAATTCTTGAATATGTGTTTACAACGTGAGGTAATTATGCAACGGGAAATGGCTTGTCACGTTTTAGATTGGGTAATTTGGATGGGAGATTATGTATTTTGACATTATGTTTTATACATTATTTGTTATCAAACTACTTATGTTCATTTTGACATTATGTATTTTGAATAAGTAGTTTAATTTGTTTTTCATTTGATTCAAAAATAAAAATGTATTTTGATTTACAAAGTATGCATAAAATAAATTTTATTTCTACAAAATTCGCGATTACAAAAGAAGTAAAATTTAATAATGAAAAAAGTTGTAATCACAATAAAAATCAAATAGAATATAAATAGAATATACAAGTATAATAGAAGTATAATATACTTTAAAAGTAGTAATCTCAATGGAAATAGAATCTGACTTTAAATAGGATGTGTAACTCATGTATACTTTAAATAAAAGTTGGTTTTATTTTATTCTATTAAAAGTAATTTAGTGATATTAAATTTATGGACAAGAGGCAGGTAAAATACTTGATGTTATAATTTTGTTTATAGTGAACAATAACCTTTTGTTTCTGTAATGTTGGCAGTGATGACCTGATTGGCATTTTTGGTATACACGAAGTTCTAAATTTTACCCGCAGAAGTTTAAAGAAAAAAGAAATTTTAGGTCTAGCATGTCTTCACGTGATTCTACCTTTTTGGAGTTCAAAGTGCATCAAAAGCTAGACTCTCTAGCTACCTAAACACAGTCATAAGTTCCTAAAAGGTCATTCAAAATATAAAAATAAAATAAAATAAAACTTACGATGTTACTTGACAGTATTCAGAAAAGGTAAGATCAACATCTCTACGAGATTTTACCATCAAACTGAACTTGCACTGAAGCTAATTCAACAGTTTAAGGGTATGACTTTCCAACTCAGAACTCACCTCCAAAATTTTGATTAGATTACTAGTGAATTGTCGCTGCAAAATGTCTCATACACTCCAGGATGGGAACTCAAGTATAAAATTAGTATAGTCATTGACGTTTTTTGGTTAATTGAACTATCCAGACTAAGTTTTTTCGAATCGAGCCCAAACCAAGTTTGAGTAGCTTGGGTTATATAACATATTCTTTTGAAAATCGGCTCATCTATTTGTCAATAAGGATGCTATTCGAGCCGAATGAGTCAAACTTTAATATGTTCATGTTCAACTCGTTTAGAATCAAGTTGAGCTCGAGATGAACCTAACTCATGCTCAAATATCTTGGTTCATAAGTTTGGTTAATCGATTCAAACATGGTTAACCTAAAACGAGCTTGAACCGAGCGTTTTGCGAGTCAAGCTCAATCCAAACTCGGGTAACTCAGCTAATGTAACAACACTATTAAAAAATGGTTTATATAATTATTTTTAAAGTTGATTTTCGAGCTTAAAATTGTGTTCATATCTTGGTCATATAAAAGGTCTAACCACTGCAGCTGCAACTATAAATAGCTATTCCTAATTTCCCACTACCGGTCTACCACTAGGTCACTACCAAACAAGCTAATTTAGCTTCGTTTCTTTTTGCAGCTGGCAAAGAGGGCCAAAGTGTCCAGTACACAAAACAGTTGCAATTTATGAACAGAACAAAGTAGAATGATGGCTAGCAAAGAAGATTTAAGGAGAAGATCAGAATAATTAGGCATTCTGTAATATGGAAGAAGAATAAGTTAAAGAGAAACCAAACCTCTTAGGGTGTGTTTGGCAATTGGCGTCAATCCTATCCCCAAATTATGCAGATAAACATGCTCAACCTGCCATATATTATTGTCATTAAAGTTAAACAAAATGCTGAATCCAAAATAATCTAAAAAGTAAATAAAATACAGAAGTGAAGGCATTTGGGTTGGCATGCATGCATGGCCAGTTTGAAGACCATAGACCTTGTGAGGTCTAAATTAAACACAAGTACCCATGTGCAAAATTATTGTACATGTTCCTCAGAGCATAAGACCACAACTTTTCTATTATAAAAATCAAGTAGGAAACAAACATGGCATATAGTATGAGATATTTTTATTTAATTTAGACTAAGTAGCTCAAATGCTTTTCTATTCAGATAAAAGAATAAAGAATCATTTTCATCACTCCAAGAAAACACTGAAATTTAGACCACTTTTCGACATAACCTGATCGTCTCCCGCAACAACTAATTAATCGCCCACCTTTGCTGCAGAAGCATTATCTTATGCAAATGCAAATCAAGTATTATAATAGTAACATAGAAGGTTCGCAATGTATCTCCTTTTATTAGAATGTAGTTTATGATATATATATTATTATGATTTTTGTATGGTGAACAAGTCCTTGGTAACTTACCACTACGTACCTTTGGATAATAAGTATATAGACAGAGACAATTGACATTTGATAGAAAAGGTGGTTCAGTTGAGCTGAAAAACAAGAAGAAAACTCCTAATGAGCAATACAATTTCATAGGTTAACCCAATAGACGTGACTTGTCATATTGAGAAGGAAGAAAATAAGCAAAAAGCTGGTATCCACTCTCATACTATAAAGTTTGCATATAATGGAAGTGGAAAACGTTTATGGAGTCATGAGGGCGAAGAATAGCAGAGATTCCATTTACCTTCACACTTGTGATTTTGACCAAGACTCATCTTCCATATTTACACCCTTACAGACTTACACGCACTTATATAGCTACCTGCAATTCTTTCACCCAATATTTGACTCAAATCAAATGTTATAATACTTCAACTGCCTCCTGTTATTAGGAACATATATATATTTTAACAAAGTTAAGTGAGGATTGACTCCGTTTAGAAGACTTGATTATACAAGCTTTATGACATTTATGAAACTTATGTTGTGATAAAGTTATATGAAAGACAAAAAGATTAGAAAATTATGAAAGGTTTATAAACTAGTCAAGACATTACAATCTCACCCCCATAAGACGAATCATTCCGGTTAAAACTTGGGTGGTGAATGATCGGGTGACAATAGTAGAAGCCATCACTGACCCGTGACCTGATCTAAAACTTGGGTGGTGAATGATCGGGTGACAATAGTAGAAGCTATCACTGACCCTGACCCGATCTAAGTCCCACCCAATGCCTTATCAAGTTAAAAAAACAAACAAATATGTCATATATAGTCCTAAAAGTTAAAACTAATATTTCTCATATTTTGTTCAACCACCACTAGAACATCTTTATCACGAACATTTTCTCAACTCCGATGATTTAATGAAATTTCAAGTTGAAGATTCTATACAACTTGCTTTCTAGTTTCAAACTAATTAATTTCAAACTTTTGATCTTCAAATCAAAGATATGTATTTTTGAATTGTTTACGCATGAGGATAAAATATTATATTCGTGTTTTAATTCATTTCAATATGATAAGAGCTTGAGTTTTTAAAATATGTATCTCCAGGAAAAACTCGACACTCACAGATTATAAATTTAGGTAAAAAAATTACTCGGATAAGTGATGGTTCAGATAACGCTTATCAAACATAGGTTAGGAGATGAAAATAATACAAGCACCGATCACACCTACCGAATACCCATAAACTCCAATTTTTACTATGATAGTCTAGTAATTTTCAAACTAACCATTCAATGAGCTTGGATAATATTTGTTTCAAACCATTACCCATGAGTCCAATGTGAATTATCCATTTACATTTTGTTCCCAATCACGTCCTAAAAAAATTAATTAGTTAGTAAATTTATAGTAAAAAATATAACACTATGATTCTTCGTATGTTATGATTCTTAATATGAATTTAGTGACAAATTAAATTCCACAGAGTACCGAGTAGGACCAAGATTTGCAGCTGAGTCCTCGAGCAGCAAGAAGAGTATAACCACGTTTATTAGACAAATGGGTCATTTAATAGTTAGCCAGTATTTACATCATGCCATCCAGAGAGTCAGAGATTGTCCCCAAGTATACTATTTTTACTCCTAAACGAGGGGCCATCTACTCATTCATGCACTGCAATATAGTGAGCCCTTCGTTCCTTTCCCTCTTTCCTCTCTCCTTATTAAGGGTTGCTCTCCACACGAGTCAAACAGAAAAGGATGAAACTCACCAATGTATATATTTCACTTTAAGATATCAAAGGACGTGAAAACGATAATAGTACTACTAATAAGGGAAAAGTGCACTAAATTGCCAAACCAACCTTGAAGTATACAATTTTCACTAAATTGTTGCCCACCGAATCATACGTGATCTTATGTCCGCAAGTAAATCTTAAAAAATGGGCGAAAAATATGAGATATGTGATACCACTAGCTTTTGGAGTAATTCAAAAGGGGAGAAAATGTGTAGTAGAAGTATATCAGCAATATCAAATTGATATTCATATACTTATATACCAAACACTAGATATGAATTTTTAATGTCAATATCCATATATCTGATACTAGATAAGGATACCAAACAAGGCCTTATAAATTAGCCGAAACGAATATCTCAAAGCTAGGCTCCAGTAACTACCCAAGTCAAAGGGAAAAGTTAATATGCCTAAAGAGAGATCAAGTAAATAAGTAAAAACAAGCACAAAGCTTCCTTCTTCTTTTTTAAATTTCTGAAGAGGAAATGAATGGGAATGACATTGAGGGGAATGAGGGCCTCTGCTGGTCATTAAGCAACATATACAGTGGAAAACTTCAAAGAGCTAGATCTCTAAAAAAACACTCACATAAAACGCTCTTCAACGTTATACTAGCTGGATCTGGCTTTACTCATACTACTGTTCATCTATCATCTTGTGATCAGTGCACTAGGCTGATGATTGATGATGCATGCTATGAAAATAATTATTCTCCATTCAAATTTCAAAATAAACTATAATATTTCATTCTAATAAATATGCAAACATATAATTTGATGGACCATGTAAGTAATGTAACAATCTTTTTACTGACTTGTTTTTAAACAAAAAACACGACCCTAAACATGTACACGTACATGTACGTAATGGTGGTACGTGTGATCTGTATATTGATCATTCTGAAAAGTCTTACCAACTAAAGTAGACGCTTTTAAATACTTGACTTGAGTTTAATAATAGGCACAGGATCACAGCTCATATATTTGTTGAACTCTAGTTTAGAGATATTACAGAGGGGGGAGACCCACAGGATGTACCAATTGAACCTAAATGACCCCATTTTGGTTTAGGGTACTCGAGTATTTAAGGGCATTTCCCAACTAAATTCCTAACACTATTGGGACCCTCCAGTGCAGACCCAACATTATTATGGAGTTTACGCTAAGTATGAAACTATAGAGAGGAGGAAGTCACTGGAGTAATTTGTACGATTATGTAAGAACCATTAGATCTACCCACATTAGCAAATCAAATTGCATGACAACTAAGTGAAATCAAATCATGCTCATGTCAGCCCATTACACGAACAAATTCTTTTGCTTCGCTGCCCTCCTTACTAATCCTTCTTCTAGCTAATCATTTAGATAACTGTGTGTTTGGTGTGCCATGAAAATGAGACATAAACTAATAATGCAATCTTTCAATTATTGCTTCTTCTTTTTTTCCTACAATTATTCTTCTAAATAATCTACTCTAACTATTCTCTGTGGCCGATACCAGTGTGTGAAATTGTAAAGGGAACATTTATTTGCTTACATTTACCTCATGTTTACAGGATTTTACTTTTGACAGATTTAGCATATGCTTGACCTAACAAAGTTTACATAAAAAGACCTAGAAACCCAAACATGCCCTTAATTATTTCGAGTTCACAATATCCTGGTAAGTGGGAAGATGAAAAAAGCTTAATAATGGAGGTTGGAAATAGTAAAGCTATAAACTCACTCGAGGGTGAAAGTAACAGATCATGAGAAAAAGGAGAGGAAAATATCTAAAGATCATAATGGTATCTAGAAATCTTTAAGGTTTGGTCTTTGCTGATATATAATGATTGAGAGGATGTAAAAGAAAAAAGAAGACTAAGAATGAAGTATAGAGGTTTTTGGTTGATAATCGAATTTCCATGAGGATTTAGATGGAAAGATAAATTCATGAGAATTTAACTTTCTACAATTACATAATAATACATCCAAGGTAATTTTACTTCCACCTGTTTTTAAAATAAAATCTCCTCTCTCATTTTAACGAAAATACAAACTTAACCAATTTTTTTCCTCAACCAAAATGAAAATATGGTAGGATTCGTAGGGCAATGCTAAATAGCGAACCATAGCTAAGGAGAAAACATTATGGTAAAATTAAAGAAGACAATTAAAACAAAATTTGACATAAATACCCAATTACAAAGAGGAGGTGGGGTGGTGGGGGTATAAATGTGAATTTTCCCTCTTCGTAGCTAGTCTTATATAAAGAAAGATGGGATGCTTAAGGATTTTCCTATTAGAGAGCTAGAGAGATTAGAGAGAGAAGAAGATTTAACACAATCTAGCTAGTTGAAAATGGAGGAGCATCTCAGCTCATTAGCAGTGACTCATCTCCTTCAGCACACACTAAGAAGTTTATGCATTCATGAAAACTCTGAATGGGTTTATGCAGTCTTCTGGAGGATCCTTCCCAGGAATTTCCCACCACCCAAGTGAGAAACATATCTCTAATTAATGTTTGTCCATGTATATTTAATGCCAACTTATTGATAAGACCCACCTTTCATCTCTATAGATTTTGTTTCATCAATCAATTTTGATAACATAATCTATAATGGTATGTATTGTTCAGAAAAATATCTAACTTCTCATGTGTTTCACAGATGGGATGTTCATGGAGGCGCTTATGACAGATCAAGAGGCAATCGAAGAAACTGGTAGTGATATTCGAGACTTTTTTTTTTCCCTAACAACCTAGAAGATTATATATAGATGATGCTGGTTCAGGACTTACCAGTTACCATCTACATGCCTGCAGGATTTTGGTTTGGGAAGATGGATTTTGCAATTTCGCCGTCTCAACAAATGCTGAAACCAACTCCGGTGACTACGCAACCCCATCCATGTATGGCAACTGTGAATTTCAACATTCTCAAGGCCTGCAACCAGAAATTTTCTTCAAGATGTCACATGAAATTTACAACTATGGTGAAGGGTATGCTAAATTACCAACTTTAAGTATATATGTATAAATCTTCCACTATGGATACTTAAGAAATTAAGAGGAAGCAACATGAGAATGTTTATGTATCTAATTTAATTTGCCAGTTTAATTGGAAAAGTAGCAGCAGATCACGGTCACAAATGGGTGCACAAAGATCCCGGTGAACATGAGATCAATTTCTTATCTGCATGGCATAACTCTGTAGATTCAGTAAGCTTTCAACTTCTGTTTATGTTTTCAACACATGGTTAGTTAAGTAAGATAACCAGTAATAATTAGCTACTTAAATTTATTTCATTCCTTGTAGCATCCGAGAACATGGGAAGCACAGTTCCGATCTGGTATTCAGGTACTATGTCAGGAGCACTTATTTCACCACTTCATTCTAAAATTCAGCACATCAACCAACAAAAGCTAAGTTAGATCTCTAAATATATGAAATCCAAAATACTGATTTGACCAAAAAATTTGTGTGCAGACCATAGCCTTAATAGCAGTAAGAGAAGGTGTTGTTCAGTTGGGAGCTACACAAAAGGTAGTTGAAGACTTGAGCTATGTAGTGATGATAAGGCGAAAGTTCAGTTTGATTGAGAACATCCCGGGGGCACTATTGCCACACCCATCATCTTCAGCATTCCCATACAAGGCAGAAGGATACTGTGTCCAAGAAATGTGGCAACATCATCAAGGCAGCATGGCTCCGCCCTTGGAAAATAATCCGTATTACGGGTATGACTCGTTCAATCAGCAACCACAGATGATGATGATGAAGATTACGCCTTCCATGAGCAGCCTAGAAGCACTACTCTCAAAGCTTCCCTCGGTAGTTCCGCAGCCTACTTACACTGAATTGCAACAGTACCAACAGCAGCTGATGGAAACACCAAGCAGGGCTCCTGAGATCATTGGTTGCTCAGTAGGAAAGGTGGCCAAGGAAGAGAAACAAGAGGAGATTGATAATCAAGACAAGGAAGGTGAATGTAGCAGTTCGATGACGTCGTATCATTACCAACATCTTTCTTATCATCAAGACCTTAATGTCGCTATTAGCAGGCAGGGAAATGGGTTTTGAGTATAATTAGTTTGAAACCGGATATAGGATCAGATTTTTCAAGGAGTTGGAATTAATCTTCATGGCGAATGTGGTCTTGGGTTAACCCGTTTTGTATCTCAGTTTGGTGTCCATTCATCTATCCAGACGATTTCAGCATTTAGTAAATACAATAAGAATAACAACCCAGTTTCTGGAATCCTTGGCAAGAATCTCTAGTCATGTCTATAAAAAATTGGATCCCAAGTACTAAGGGCTTGTTTGGTATGAATATAGGAATGGGCTGGAATCAAGAAACAAAACGCAATAAAAAATATGAATAAGTGATATAACTTGATGTTTGGTATGAATTTAGAACGAAGAATTTCTAAAACATAAACTTTGTATGAATTATGGAGTGAGTAATTATATTATTTTAGGTTGTGTAAACAATAAAGAGATTTTCAACAAAAATCACATTTTACAACACGTTTTTCTAGTAACCACCTTTTTATATTGTCTTCAATTACTTTTCGGTGATATATTACACCAGCTTGATAGAAATACACTTACTATAGTAAATTGTTAATTTAATTGTGAATATATTTTTTACAAAATTATTAGAAGATATTTCAATAATTGATAGGTAAACCTTTTGTACAGATGAATAATCATTTCTTCAAAAAAAATTTAATTAAATAATTAATTATGATATATATGAAATATATATAGGTGGTTTTATTTTTGAAATCCGTAATATCATGGAATTGATCAAACCATTTTTTTAATTTTTGGAATCAAGGTTTTCATTAGAGTTGAAATGAGTTATTAGCAAACAAGAACCATTTCAATTATTACTCCTGTTGGCCTAAACTAAACTTTCAATATATGTCTATATGAGCTTCAAATTCACAGAGCATGCAATATGAAATTTAGCTGATGGCTTCAAATTACTAACCTGTTCAATCACCAAGGCCAAATGTCAATAGCTGAAAAGTGTTAAAGGTCTTTAGGTTGACCTAGCCTTACCAAACAGGAGGAATGAGTATGATACCGATTCCTTATTCCATGTCAATCGTACTGAACGAGTCCTAATATTGTCTTATTGGCAAACAAGGAGAACCATTTCAATTATTACTTCTGTTGGCCTAAACTAAACTTTCAATATATGTATTTATCATAACGGAGCTTCAAATTCACACAGCATACAATATGACATTTAGCTGATGGCTTCAAATTACTAACCTGTTCAATTACCAAGGCCAAATCTGTCAATAGCTGAAAAGTGTTACAGGTCTTTAGTTTAAGCTTGGTTTAAGTATATTTAGATTGTACTAGAATGCTAAAGTCTGAACAATAGTAAGGAAAGAGCAGAAATGTGTCTTACTAAAAAGTAAAAAAAAAAAATAGTAAAAGGTCATGTAGCTGGCCACTGGTCAGTAGTCAAGATGCCAGAAGGTCCAGAACATGATGGAATATAAAGTTGAATGGAAGGCTGTTCAATAAAACTTCATCCTCATCATCAGCTGTTTTTATCTTCCGGTTCTTTTCACTTTAAGAAAATGTAAACAATATGAAATTTATCTCAGCTAAGGACAACCTGGAAAGTCAGGATGCTGTATAAACACAGATTCAGTCATTCAGCAACAGTAATTGAGATTTAAGAAATCAAAGACTAGAATAGCAACAAGTGTCATAGTGAACAGGAATTCATTTATAAACAATAATGATATGAAACCCAGGTAGATGGTGTCCTAACTCCTAAACCACTTACATTACAATGCATCACAAGCCTCGCTGAATGGACAATTGATTACTCATTCAGTCACATCCAATGCCTGCTTTACACAACAATTCCATTAATGTAAATCTCAATTACACGTCCAACCTGCAATTCCAAACAAATCCTAACCGGATTAAACAACCTCACACTTATAAAAACAGTGAAAAAAGATACAATTTCGTATAGCTTGAATTATTGCAGTTGGAATATGATAGGCTGATTGCCTGTAGACAAGCATTCTACATAGAAAGAATCAATCAAACCATCGATTACAGATTCAAACAACATAAGGATGTCGGATGTGCTTCAAACATTCAACTGACATTTTTCCCAGCATTGAATAACGCTTTCAGTACGAATGGCTAATTACTAATGTAACAATACATGCGATAACATCAAAGGAAATAGGTTAGCAACCTGTAAGGCAGTCTAGTCAACACCGACGAAACATTTATACAAACATTAGCAATGATGCGAAGCTTAAAGGACATGTACACAAGCAAATGATATGGGAACCTAATTGCAAGCACCTTTTCTTAGATATTTTTGCTGACGAAATTCTAATTTTATCAAACACAAGTCGAATCAGACATAGCGGTTGATTGAATAGCAAGCTTCAACGTACAGGGCAGATACTTGCGAAGATTCAAATACCAAACTTCTTGCTAACAGATAGGGATACGGATTCTCAACCCTCAAGCGACTCAGAGATATGACTTAGATTGATCGATCGTTACCAAAAACGCAAAAGAAGAACGAACGCGAATCCTCCCTCGAAGCAAGTGAATCGGGGGGGTTCTGAACACAATTGGGAATGGAACAGTGCGCATTGGAACTGAAATATCATTTTATAAAGGGAAATTATTTTTGGAAAGGAGTATAAATTTATTAAATTATGCCTTTTGTTTATAGGTTACAAATTAGGTCACTATATTTTATTAAAAAGATTTATCATACATAATATTAAAAGTTATGCAGATACTCAAAATCTTTCTTTATTATATTTAAGTTTATTAATTAACGTAATTAAAGAGTGTCCTTCGAAGTTCGTTGATAGAGGTCGATCTGTTACATACTACGGTGACAATCAACTACATATGAAAGTTTGAACGTCCATTCTTCCGTTGGTACTTCCTTACTGTTACAACAGAATAATCTCTAGAAATGGAAGTTTGAACGTCCATTGTTGTTGTTACAACAAACACAAATAATCAAAACATATTATATTCTATGCACACATTATTTGCTTTATTTAAATAACTAGTACATAATATTTATCAGCAACTATATATATGTATGATATTTTCATTTCTAACGAACATAATCAAAGCAGCAACTATATAATATTTATCACCAACGACATATGTATGATACATAATGTATGATATGTACACATTGTTAGCAACTACATATGTATCTGTGATTTAAACATAATCAAAACATATTATATCGCACACATTATTTGCTATCATTTTCCGTACACATTGTTGTCTAGCTGATACATAAATGCATGATTAGAACATAATATTTTCATTTTTTGTACACATTGTTATCATTTCTGACGAATTAGGTTGAGATGTTTTCGATTCCGAGAATTTAATCAAGGATAGATAAGGAGAAAACGAATAAACGAGATCGAAAACTTACCTGGTAAATTTAAACTACAAGCGCTGAATATGAACAACAGGAATCGACAATTACTAGACGGAGAAGACGAACCACAGTAAGAAAACTTCAATCTTCTTCAATGGAGGTGGAGAGAGAATAAATAATTTTTGGCTTGAAATATGGGATTGTGATATGTGATTGATAATAAATAGCCGCTCAAAAAGATTTCAATAATCTTTCGTTATTCTGTTTTCATTTTCTTCAAAGCAATTTCAAATTTTAGGCAATTTTTTTATAAAGAAAATATCAGTTAACTACTTAAATCCTTTCCTTAATTATAGTATTAATTTCCTCTTTTATTTTTATTTTTAATTAAATTTTATTAGGGGCCTAGTTAGTGTACACTAAACAAAAAGTGTCTTATTTCACCAATTCTCTAATTGTTTTTTTTGGAAGGAGAGTTGGCGATATCCCATGCATCCGGTCGGGTTTATTATTAACAGAAAAAAAAAAAAGAAAAATTTATGTCCGTTGGGTATGAGTTGCAGCTTCTGTATTGTATTATTTTACGAGATTGTTTTGGCAAAAGAGTTCCGTAAAAAGAAGCTTGGTGATAGGTGATGGAATCACTATCATTTAGGATAGTTTTCAGAGTCTTTTTATTGCAATTGTGTCGGTTTATGCTACTAACTCCTTGGTCCAGAAGAAGCCTAAAAGAAGCTAAGGAAGGAGTTATAAGCACTTAGGAGTGAAGATCGTTCATGAAGCAAAGCTTCTGTTGCCTCACCTGTAATGCCCGGTTTCGATATTGTCTCCCTTGTCTATTCCTATCGATATCTTTTTTTTTTAATAATTTCTTTTTATATTTTAAAAGGGTTTTAAGTTGTAAAAATAATATTCTCGAGTATGTTTATATTTTTGTATATTTTCGGGAAAATTCGGAAAATCTTTCCGACTCAAAAAAAATCGTTTCCGAGCGTTTTGGAATCTAGTCTAGATTCTTTTATTTTATTTTTCTTATTATTTCTCTTTCTTTTTCCTTTTATTTTGTTTTTTTTTTCCTCTTCTCTTTGTTGTCTCTTCTGCCTCATCTCTTTTTCGGTTGGTGAGGAGCTGTGCAGGTCTACCGCTGGGCTAGGGAGTTGCAGGCCGACCCCTCGCTCCCGGAGTGCCCGACCCCTCGACCTCCCTCCCGTCTAGTCTACCCCCAAGCAGCCCTCTCACTTCTCTTCCCTCCCACTCTTCTCTCAATCTCATCCCTTCTCTTCCTCTGTTTGTTTATTTTGCAGCAAATCAATCTCTCTTCAATCTCTCTTCTTCCCTTGTGCCAGTCGATTGAGCAAAGCAAGCAACAACCTTGGGCGGTTCTTCCTCTCAGTTGCATCTTAGGATCGACGGAGAAGCCGCACCACCGGAGACGGATCTGCAGCCGCTTCTCCCGTCTTCCCCTTCTCTCTATTTCTCGCCTGTCGCCGGAGGCCGCCCGTACCAAGCTTTGGACCGCCGTCCGCTTGCCCTCTTCCTCTCCCTCCGAGCGCCTTGTCTCACCGCCACTTCACTCTATTGCCTCTTATTGTTGTTTATTCGCCGGGGCTGGGATCTGTTGTCGCCGGAAGACAGGCGCCTGAGGAACTTGTGCCTTCGCCTCACCTGCTCTCCCCTGTCGCAGTGAACCCCGCCGGCCTGGAGTCGCCCTCGCCCAGCCTGCACGAGCCCTGGCGGAGCCCTGGCGGAGCCGCCTTCCACCCAGCCGAAGCCCTGCCGAGCCGCCGCCTTGAGGAATGCCCTCTTGCCCCCTTGCGTGTCTTCAATATCAGTAAAGAAGCCTTTTTATTTAGGGTTTTTATTTCAGCCCTAGTTTTGATATAATTACATAAAGTAACCCATATTTCTGTTTTACATATATGGCCCAACTTCTGGATTTTGGCAATGTTTATCCTTGTTTGATTAATTACAGATTTGGCCCAGAAATATTAATTGCAGATTATAACCCATATTTATGAAAGTGTATGAATTGCCCTGGAAAATGTGTTAGCGGTTTTTAACCTTGGATTTTAATTGCGGGGATATTCTTATATTTATTTATATTATATATTGTGCCCTTGTTGGATTAATTTTGGTTTACGGCTCAAGGTTTTGATCACGGTTTTATGACCAAGTTTCTAATATTGTACTTTTACCCCGGAAGGGTAATTACGGATTTTTACGTCGGCTTTTGAAAACGAGTTTTACCTCCGATTTATATACGTTATATATTCCGATCAAATTTAGCGTATAAGCTAAATTTGTTTAGTTTGATGTTAGGTCCGGAAGCGCCCCGATAAAGGCCAACGAATCCTTTCTCGACATCCTTAGATCGTCTTCTGTCTTTCGATGTCATGTGAGTACCCTCTCCCCTGAGCTTATGATCTTATTCGATTTAGTTATGCTTAGTATTAGTATCATGCTAGGTTGGATCTAGCATAACTTAGAGTGAATACCAAGTAGTGGTTATGGACCTTTAGGTGAGTTTTGATGTTTGATTGTGCCAAGACTTGAGGTGCTTAGTTATCTTGTGAGGTTGTTATAAAGCTTTAAGTTATATGGTTAATCTTGTGAGCATTTTGAAGCTCGGGGTTAGGGTTGTATGATCTTGTGGGATTTTGGAGTTTAGGTTTGACTTATCCTAGTATGTTGTTATGAGTTACGATCTTGCGAGATCCTTGGGAGGGAAGATGTCCCTATGTTGTTATAGTTTATGATCTTGCGAGATCATTGGTACTAGAAGTCTAAAGGACTTCTAGCATGTGAGAGAGATGTTGACATTGTGCCTTGTTTTGACCAGGTTGAGCGTGAGTTGGGAAAGTGAGCGCCGATATATCGGACCTTTGTGAGATGTTAGCGTGAGTTGAGAAAGTGGTTTACCGGTTGGCGTAGCCGCCGAGAGTAGAGAGTGTTCACCCGGTGTTCATGTGTATCAGTCAAGAGAGTACATACACGACTCGAGACAGATTGTCAGTTATGGTGATTTAGTCGCAGACGAAGAACCGAAGAGGCTAATAGGAAGACGGAGTATAGTATCTTTGGTTGAGTTTTACGCCGAGTTAGTAGCTTCGATAGAATCGACGGGTTAGATCTAGTTCTTCCCTTGGTTGAGTTATGTTTAGTTTGTGTCTTGTGTGTGAATGTGTTATAAGACCTGCTATATCTTGCGATGGTAGTTTGAGCAGTTTGTGTATATAAATTAGAAGGTCTAAGCCTTCCAACTTGTGAGTTTATACCTCGGCCTTAGGGGCCGAGAAGTTCGACGCATAGCAAGTTTCGGGACGAAACTTGTTTTTAGGGGGATCTAATGTAATGCCCGGTTTCGATATTGTCTCCCTTGTCTATTCCTATCGATATCTTTTTTTTTTAATAATTTCTTTTTATATTTTAAAAGGGTTTTAAGATGTAAAAATAATATTCTCGAGTATGTTTATATTTTTGTATATTTTCGGGAAAATTCGGAAAATCTTTCCGACTCAAAAAAAATCGTTTCCGAGCGTTTTGGAATCTAGTCTAGATTCTTTTATTTTATTTTTCTTATTATTTCTCTTTCTTTTTCCTTTTATTTTGTTTTTTTTTTCCTCTTCTCTTTGTTGTCTCTTCTGCCTCATCTCTTTTTCGGTTGGTGAGGAGCTGTGCAGGTCTACCGCTGGGCTAGGGAGTTGTAGGCCGACCCCTCGCTCCCGGAGTGCCCGACCCCTCGACCTCCCTCCCGTCTAGTCTACCCCCAAGCAGCCCTCTCACTTCTCTTCCCTCCCACTCTTCTCTCAATCTCATCCCTTCTCTTCCTCTGTTTGTTTATTTTGCAGCAAATCAATCTCTCTTCAATCTCTCTTCTTCCCTTGTGCCAGTCGATTGAGCAAAGCAAGCAGCAACCTTGGGCGGTTCTTCCTCTCAGTTGCATCTTAGGATCGACGGAGAAGCCGCACCACCGGAGACGGATCTGCAGCCGCTTCTCCCGTCTTCCCCTTCTCTCTATTTCTCGCCTGTCGCCGGAGGCCGCCCGTACCAAGCTTTGGACCACCGTCCGCTTGCCCTCTTCCTCTCCCTCCGAACGCCTTGTCTCACCGCCACTTCACTCTATTGCCTCTTATTGTTGTTTATTCGCCGGGGCTGGGATCTGTTGTCGCCGGAAGACAGGCGCCTGAGGAACTTGTGCCTTCGCCTCACCTGCTCTCCCCTGTCGCAGTGAACCCCGCCGGCCTGGAGTCGCCCTCGCCCAGCCTGCACGAGCCCTGGCGGAGCCGCCTTCCACCCAGCCGAAGCCCTGCCGAGCCGCCGCCTTGAGGATGCCCTCTTGCCCCCTTGCGTGTCTTCAATATCAGTAAAGAAGCCTTTTTATTTAGGGTTTTTATTTCAGCCCTAGTTTTGATATAATTACATAAAGTAACCCATATTTCTGTTTTACATATATGGCCCAACTTCTGGATTTTGGCAATGTTTATCCTTGTTTGATTAATTACAGATTTGGTCCAGAAATATTAATTGCAGATTATAACCCATATTTATGATAGTGTATGAATTGCCCTGGAAAATGTGTTAGCGGTTTTTAACCTTGGATTTTAATTGCGGGGATATTCTTATATTTATTTATATTATATATTGTGCCCTTGTTGGATTAATTTTGGTTTACGACTCAAGGTTTTGATCACGGTTTTATGACCAAGTTTCTAATATTGTACTTTTACCCCGGAAGGGTAATTACGGATTTTTACGTCGGCTTTTGAAAACGAGTTTTACCTCCGATTTATATACGTTATATATTCCGATCAAATTTAGCGTATAAGCTAAATTTGTTTAGTTTGATGTTAGATCCGGAAGCGCCCCGATAAAGGCCAACGAATCCTTTCTCGACATCCTTAGATCGTCTTCTGTCTTTCGATGTCATGTGAGTACCCTCTCCCCTGAGCTTATGATCTTATTCGATTTAGTTATGCTTAGTATTAGTATCATGCTAGGTTGGATCTAGCATAACTTAGAGTGAATACCAAGTAGTGGTTATGGACCTTTAGGTGAGTTTTGATGTTTGATTGTGCCAAGACTTGAGGTGCTTAGTTATCTTGTGAGGTTGTTATAAAGCTTTAAGTTATATGGTTAATCTTGTGAGCGTTTTGAAGCTCGGGGTTAGGGTTGTATGATCTTGTGGGATTTTGGAGTTTAGGTTTGACTTATCCTAGTATGTTGTTATGAGTTACGATCTTGCGAGATCCTTGGGAGGGAAGATGTCCCTATGTTGTTATAGTTTATGATCTTGCGAGATCATTGGTACTAGAAGTCTAAAGGACTTCTAGCATGTGAGAGAGATGTTGACATTGTGCCTTGTTTTGACCAGGCGTTGAGTGTCTTCCTACGGGAAGTTGAGAGCGGTGGTTATCGGGTTTATTTTTGGGACGAGGTAAGTCTCCGGACTTACTTAGCTCGTATTCCTTGTATTAGCATTGATGTGTGTTGGGTGGTGTGTGTTTATTGTTTATTGTTTATTGTTTATAACAACTAAACCGGAATTAGGATTACCGACCTTTATATTATTTTGGCCCAAGTGTATGATAACGGGCGGTGACAACTTGCTTGGCTCCCGCGAGAGCTAGAAGGTTCTCGGCGACTATCCCGTGCTGGTAGACGGTCAGATGCATCAGTACCATTCCATGCCGGTAAGTAGGGACCGAGGCGAGTTTCGGTGACTCTCGTGTCACAACCTAAGTTGAATTAGAACGGGATACGACTTAAAAATAATAAAGATAATAAACCGGATTGATGTGCTTTTATGTATGTTGTATGCTTGTGATGAGATTACTTGTGTATGTGCCTTTCCCATTAATTCTAATGCTTCGAATATGAGCTAACGGTTTTATACCGATTGTTGTAGATTGCCTTGCAGGTTAGGAATGCAGCCGAGAGATCCGGAAAAGTGGACAGCCGGGGTCCGTACATTTTAGGAAGGGTTTTTGGATAGAGTTGAGTTGTGTTTTGTCCTTCGATAGTTGTGTTTTGTGTGCCGTGTTTTTGGCGTTTGGGTTTTGTGTTGTATCTCGGCTGAAGTCTTTTGTTGTATAGTTTCGGGTTTCATTGCATTGCATAAAAATGTATTTCATTTTGGCCTTTATTTGTGCCTTGTTGCAAGATCCGGTGAAATTGTTGCCAAGCTAAGGGTCGAGACCCATTGTGAGGTCCCAACCCGTAGCGCCCCGAGTCCCGCGGATTTGGGGTGTTACATCACCGCCCCAGCGGACACTTGTCCCCGCCCCTGCGGGTGACGCTTTACACCGGAGCGCTCCCTGCGCCTTCGCCAACGCCGGCCATGAAGTGTGTCACCGCCCCTGCGCCACTCCTTGACGCCCATGCGGTGACTTGCCTTGAAGAAACGAAGGCCGGCTCCCCTGCGCCTTCCACTGCGCCCCTGCCTGCGCCTCAACCTGGGAGCTGGAAGACGAAGAGGCTGTGTCACCGCCCCTGCGTTGACATAGGGAGGCCCCGGCGGCTTGGCATAAAAAACGTCAGGAAGTCGAAGGGTCAGACGTTTGAAGAGCATTGAAGATCCGCCCCAGCGGAATTGCCTAACTGCCCCTGCGGCCATGAAGAAGATCAAGCGTTTTTGCCTTCACCGCCCCTGCGGAACTGAAGGCCGCCCCTGCGGTTTAACGTCAGAAGCTTTACTCCGGCTGTTTACACCACCTTTATGGCATTAAAGGTGGCTGTTTTAGGCCGGCCATTTACTCGTATTTAGTGTCTTTTGTAGTATAAATAGTCTTTGGTTGATTGCTAGAATCATCTTTCTTGTTATCCAATAAATTATCCACTTAGATTATCTTGCTACCTTTGTGATGAGTTGCTAACTCCCTTGCTACATTGGGTTGGTTTGAAGCTGCGTTGTTACTTTGGTTGTAAGTTCTTTTTAATATAAGTTTTCATTCAGTAATGCTTTGTGTTTCCTTGATCTCCATTGTCTAATTGCATGTTTACAATTGCTTGAGATTGATCACCTTAGGTTCTAAAGTGCATGCAAATAACTAGGATTAATAGGTTCAGGGTTCGGGTCTTTAATCTAGTAGCAACTTTAAGTAATAACGGGTTGTAATTACTTAAAGAAAAGGAACACAAATATAAAGATAAGTTTAAAGGTTTTAATCTTCTCTTTATATCCCTTAGTCTTTGTTTGAAAGCTAACTTGTTATTTGTTCTTGTAGGTTTACGGAACACTAACCTGTTAAGTTGTATTGATGTCGGTTGGCTCAACACATATATATGATCGAGACGGGAGATTACTTGAAAACTTGTAAAAGGAACTCACCAAAGTAGCAATTGCATGCTTAGAATCAACCTAGTGTAGATTCACCCATCATTGTCTTACTTGTCGCATTAATCGTTTTCATAAGTTTTTGTGTGCATCAATTCAACCAAACCCCCCCTTTGTTACTATAATCGATAATTGCATCTAAAACACCTTAACTCTCTTGGGTTTGACCCTTACTTAACCACTATACTTGTTTTTAGTGCTAAGTCGGGATTTACTTTTGATTGGGTATAGACGACCATAGCTTGAAGAAAGTTATAAGCAACATCGAGAAAGAGGCGAGCGAAACTCTCTACGAGTGCTTCGAAAGGTTTGCACGCCTCCGATCCAGCTGTCCTTTTCACGGATATTCAACTCAAGATCTAGTCTTGTACTTGTACATGGCTTGCTAGACAATGAAAGGAGGATCCTCGATGCAGCTTGTGGAGGTAATATTCTTAACTCTACTCCTGACCTTGCTCTGGAAAAGATACAGGAACTAGCGGAAGGAACTCGGAATTTTGGAAGGACCCCGTCCAAGAAAGGAGTTCATGTTGTGAGTTCCGGGAAGAGCGAGATTTCCACCGAGCTCGCGGAACTGAAGGAAATGGTGAAGAGACTAACACTTATGGGAGCCCCACAGCAGCTCAAGGCTTGTGGAGTTTGTGTTGACCCATATCATCCAACGGACATGTGTCCACAAGTCCAGGATGACGATGTTGAGGTGAACGCAATGGGTTATGGAAAACCACAGCAGCAAAGGCCTAGGAACGATCCCTATGCACAGAATTTCATGCCAAACTGGCGTGACCAACATAACTCTCGTTGGAGGGATCAACAAAACCAACAACAGTAGCCCCGTCAAGGTAAGTATCAATCAACTGAAGATATGTTGCAGGTTTTGACTAAACACTTTGCTACTCATGTCCAAACAACACAATCTAGCATCAAGAACCTTGAAAAACAAGTTGGTCAAATGGCGGAAGCCATTACAAGGATCAAAACTAGGTCCTCCGGAGGATTACCTTCACAAATGGTTATAAACCCAAAGGTGATGTTGGAAGAGGCTCAATCATAAGAGGTAGAGTCCTTTCATCGAGCCAACGACGTAAAACAAAGGCGCTGATTCGGGAGGAAACCCGAAGGAATAAGAAGAGGAGCTTCTGTCAAGAAAACCGCCCCTGCGGCTAGGTGACCCCGCCCCTGCGGTGACACCCTTGCCCAGCGCCGCCCCTGGCACTGGGCCAGCGTCTACAACATACCGGCCACCGGCCCCGCGGTGGCATCCCATGCCCCTGCGGCGGCCATCCTTGACACGCATCCTCAGTGTCGCCCCGGCGTTGAGGCTGCGTACCCCTCTTCCTTGTCACCGCACCCGCGGTGACAACCGCCTCCCCTGCGGTTTTGTTAAGGAAAGAAAAAAATACACTTCCCAAAAATAACCTACATCTACCGCCCTTTACATCCCCCCTCCATTCACACTTCGAAACCTAGCCACCTCGCCTCCATACGCCCCTGCGCCCTGACCGAGTAGTATTTCTATGGTCGTCTATACCCAATCAAAAGTAATTTCAGACTTAGAACTAAGAACAAGTATAGTGATTAAGTAAGGGTTGAACCCAAGAGAGTTAAGTTGTTTTGGATGCGATTATCGATTATAGTGACAAGTAACAAAAAGGGGGGGGGGGGTTGGTTGAATTGATGCACACAAAAACTTATGAAAACGATTAATGCGACAAGTAAGACAATGATGAATGAATCTACACTAGGTTGATTCTAAGCATGCAATTGCTACTTTGGTGAGTTCCTTTTACAAGTTTTCAAGTAATCTCCCGTCTCGATCATATATATGTGTTGAGCCAACCGGCATCAACACAACTTAACAGGTTAGTGTTCCGTAAACCTACAAGAACAAATAACAAGTTTGCTTTCAAACAAAGACTAAGGGATATAGAGAGAAGATTAAAACCGTTAAACTTATCATTATATTTGTGTTCCTTTTCTTTAAGTAATCACAACCCGTTATTACTTAAAGTTGCTACTAGATTAAAGACCCGAACCCGGAACCTATTAATTTTAGTTGTTTGCATGCACTTTAGAACCTAAGGTGATCAATCTAAAGCAATAGTAAACATGCAATTAGACGATGAAGATCAAGGAAACACAAAGTATTATTGAATGAAAACTTATATTATAAAGAACTTACAACCAAAGTAACAATGCAGCTTCAAACCAACCCAATGTAGCAAGGGAGTTAGCAACTCATTACAAAGGTAGCAAGACAATCTAAATGGATAATTTGTTGGCTAACAAGATGATAAGTTGGATCATTCTAGCAATCAACCCAAGACTATTTATACTACAAAAAAACACTAAATAGGAGTAAATGGACGGCCAAAAACAGCCACCTTAATGCCATAAAGGTGGTGTAAACAGCCGGAGTAAAGCTTCTGGCGTTAAACCGCAGGGGCGGCCTTCAGGTCCGCAGGGGCGGTGAAGGCAAAAACGCTTGATCTTCTTCATGGCCGCAGGGGCGGCTAGGTAGTTCCACTGGGGCGGATCTTTAATGCTCTTCAAACGTCTGACCCTTCGACTTCTTGACGTTTCTGATGCCAATCCGCCGGGGCATCCCTATGTCGACGCAGGGGCGGTGACACAACCTCTTCGTCTTCCAGCTCCCAGGTTGAGGCGCAGGTAGGGGCGCAGTGGAAGGCGCAGGGGAGATGGTATTCGTCTCTTCAGGCGCCAAAGAGTGGCATAGGGGCGGTGACACACTTTATGGCTGGCGCTGGTGAAGGCGTAAGGAGCGCTCCGGTGTAAGGCGTCACCCGCAGGGGTGGTTGCAAGGCTCCGCAGGGGCGGTGAGGCAACAGAAGCTTTGCTTCGTGATCGATCTTCACCCCTAAGTGCTTATAACTCCTTCCTTAGCTTCTTTTAATCTTCTTCTGCTGGACCAAGGAGTTAGTAGCATAAACCGACACAAATGAAATAAAAAGACTCTAAAAACTACCCTAAACGATAGTGATTTCATCACCTATCAAGCCCTCTGGAAGCCCTCGCACCACCCTGTCCAAACACTCTTGCGCCGGCTCCGACGACTAACACCCCCTTTGCGACACCAGCCCTCACCACCACCACACACAAACATCCCCTCAACCCTCTCACTCTCGCCCTCTACTGCTCCACCTCCGGCGATGTCTGCAACAACAAGGAAGACGCCGGAACAACCCCCATCACCACAACCTTGTCCGAACTCCCAAAATCGCCCCCTGCTCTACGACCACCCCTACGCCTACAAGCCCCCGCACCTGCGCCTTGCCGCCCTTGCGCCTGCTTCAACCGCCCCTGCGGAAAACACAACAGAGGGTTCGTCTCTTTCTCCATTTTCTAAAATTTTTAATTCCTTTGCTTATCCAACTGCAAGTAATGGAAGACCAGAGGAAGTATAAGTTGACGGAAGCTGAGAAGGAACGGTATAGGATTGTGCTAGGTCGGGATGTGTATGCAACCCGGTTTCTGGACGTTCCCACTTTGGAACATTTAGGCATGTTGGAGAGCATGCAGGAATTCCTCAACAACGCCGGGCTCGGTGATTTTCTGATAACGAGCGCTCCAACATACCCCGAGCTCAGCCGCCAATTCATTGCCACTTTCAAAATTGAAACAGTGGACCACGGGTGTGTTGGACTTACATTCAAGTTCAACAAAAGAAAGTACACATTGGACTACACCTAGTTGCAGGAGGCATTAGGGGTGACTATAGGCGCTTCCGACGACTGGTGGGAACCCATCCCGACACCTGATTTGATGGAGTTTTGGAAGGCCGCCACCAGGTTTGAGTTTCATGCAGGGGGTGAGTACTCCAACAAATTCACTCACCCCTGTTTGAGGCTCATCTCGAAGATCTTTATGAGTGTCTTTTGTGGACACAAGGAGGAGAATAAGGTCGCTCTCAAGGACCTTCCATTGCTATACGCCTACCTCCCCACGAACGACTGGGTACCAGATTGGCCATACCTCTTCCTTACCGTTTTGAAGCGGATTAGGAAGAATGAGCCACGAGACATTGTGGGAGGCGGGATCATCTCCTTGTTAGCTGCACGGGTGATGGATCTCGCTGCCTTGGAGGACGGACTGGAGGCCCCACTTTATACGGAGGGTATGTTGAGGAGGTGCAGGCTCATCAAGAGAGACGGGGAGAACCGCTTTTGGCTCTCTTTAGTAAATGGGAGTCACATCACACACCTCCCCCGACGATTTCTATTGGGAGACGAGCTCTCCGATTTGTACGTACCAGCTGACCCAGTTCCTCCGAGACGGCCTCAGGAGGATATTGTTGGGGGATACACAACAGGCTCCAGCCAGGCCCCGCTACTGATAAGGAGATGCCGACTGTAGCACACGACAGTCAGGTCATGGAGAGTCTGTAGGCTCAGATGGCAGCCTTGACTACACAACACCAGACATGGCAGACCGAGTACCAGCGGTCCATGCTTGAGCAGCAGCAAGCGTGGCAGTCCAGCTTCGCCTCCTCCATGACCACTCACTTCGACCGCCGTCAGGATGCTTGGCAAGAGGCTCATCAGCAGCAGTTGGAGACTCAGCAGCTGGCTTGGCAAGCTAGCTATGAGACTTCATTTAGAGAGAGGATGGAGGCTCAGGAGGACCGCATCGACACGCTCTACCTCCGGCAGGAGCATTTCTTCCGCCATTTTCCTTACCCACCGGAGGAGGGTCCTAGTGGTCCATCCGGACCATCCCACTGAGGGGTACTTTTCTTTCCCTTTTCCCACATTTATCTTTGCCTCATTTCCACTTTGAGGACAACGTGTACTTTAAGTATGGGGGAGGGATATATCATTGCTTGTACAGTGTCATTGCTACTTGTTTTTGAGTTTTTTTTTTGAGTTTTGAGTTGTTTTGTTATTTTGCATTTTGAATTCAGTTTGAAATTCACAAAAAAAGAAAGAGAAAGAGAAAAAAGCTAAAGAAAATGAAAAGAGGCATGAAATCCTTGGATAAACCGAAAACCCGAAAGGGCGTTTTAGGCAAAAAGAAAGTAGTCCGACCAACCTTAGGTTGGTGCAAAATTGGACTTAAGGGATGTGAGTTAAAGTAAGATCATCAAAAGAAGAAGAGTGGCAAGTTGAAAACCCGAAAGGGCGCCTTGGCAAAATGAGCGACACCGAGTGTAGGTTTCCCTTCCGGCATTTGGCGACATAAGAACGGGAGTCATAAGGAGGTTGTCCGGGTAGGCCACTCTTGGAGCAATAAGGATGGAAGTTTCTCCCTTTTTCTCACACTTCCTCTCTTTTCCTTCTTTCTTTCTTGATTTTTCTCTTGTTTTCATTGTCTTTCTTGCTTGCCCATGCTTCCTGAGGCCTTTGAGTCTAAAAGCTGTCATTTGTTTTACTCGGGACGAGTAAAAGGTCTAAGTATGGGGGAGTTTAATAGGTGATGGAATCACTATCATTTAGGATAGTTTTTAGAATCTTTTTATTGCAATTGTGTCGGTTTATGCTACTAACTCCTTGGTTCAGAAGAAGAAGACTAAAAGAAGCTAAGGAAGGAGTTATAAGCACTTAGGAGTGAAGATCGTTCATGAAGCAAAACTTCTGTTGCCTCACCGCCCCAGCGGACCCTTGTCCCCGCCCCTGCGGGTGACGCTTTACACCGGAGCGCTCCCTGTGCCTTCGCCAGCGCCGGCCATGAAGTGTGTCACCGCCCCTGCGCCACTCCTTGACGCCCCTACGGTGACTTGCCTTGAAGAAACGAAGACCAGCTCCCCTGCGCCTTCCACTGCGCCCCTGCCTGCGCCTCAACCTGGGAGCTGGAAGACGAAGAGGCTGTGTCACCGCCCCTGCGTTGACATAGGGAGGCCCCGGCGGCTTGGCATCAGAAACATCAGGAAGTCGAAGGGTTAGACGTTTGAAGAGCATTGAAGATCCGCCCCATCGGAATTGCCTAACCGCCCTGCGGCCATGAAGAAGATCAAGCGTTTTTGCCTTCATCGCCCCTGCGGAACTGAAGGCCACCTCTGTGGTTTAACATCAGAAGCTTTACTCCGGCTGTTTACACCACCTTTATGGCATTAAAGGTGGCTGTTTTAGGCCGGCCATTTACTCCTATTTAGTGTCTTTTGTAGTATAAATAGTCCTTGGTTGATCGTTCTTGAGATTACTTGAAAACTTGTAAAAGGAACTCACCAAAGTAGCAATTGCATGCTTAGAATCAACCTAGTGTAGATTCACCCATCATTGTCTTACTTGTCGCATTAATCGTTTTCATAAGTTTTTATGTGCATCAATTCAACCAAACACCCCCCCTTTGTTACTATAATCGATAATTGCATCTAAAATACCTTAACTCTCTTGGGTTCGACCCTTACTTAACCACTATACTTGTTTTTAGTGCTAAGTCGGGATTTACTTTTGATTGGGTATAAACGACTTTAGAAATACCGTCAGTCACTTGGCCCCCCAAACTTCTTGAGGATTCATTAGGTTAGATTGTTTATTCTTCCATCCATACCCTCCATTCTTCTATCGTTCACTCTTCTGCTGTCGATCGTTCTTGAGGAGCCGATACTCAAAAACCGCTCTTCGCTCTCCCTTTCCTTCACTCGTTCTCTCCACTCTCAACTCTCATAGCCCTTCTCTTGTCGGAAGAACCTGCTCCTTTGCTCTCCCTTCTCAATCTCTCCTCTCTCAAATCGCAGATTCGTGAAAGTGGATCCTAATGAGGCTACGTCAATCGGAAGAAGGAAGAAGCAAACTCCGATTTGTCCTATCAAAAGGTTAGGGTTTCTGATTTTTTTTTCTTTCTTTTGTGTTTTTCGATTACTGTTGTTTGAAAAAATTCAAACCCTAATTTATTTATATTTACCTTGATGTTCCTCCTGCATTTTCATTCTGTTTTGTTTTGGATTTTTTCACAAGTGGCAATAAAATTACCAATAAAATTAGATCGAAAGGGTATTTGTGGCTTGATTTTTCATTCTGCTTTGTTTCGGCTATAAATCGCACTGAAGTTATAGTTTGATTTTTATACTGATTTGTTTCGGATTTGTGAAAAGGTTAGGGCTTCATTCTGCTATTTTCATTTTTCTATTTTTTATTCTGCTTTGTTTTCAAAACAAATGAATGGGTGAAACCCTAACCGGTCAAAGTAGAATGAAAACAGCGTGTTTAGAATTCTTCTGTAAATGAAGATCTTCTGGTTTTGTATGATATCCTAATTTTGTATGCCACGTCTATAACTTCAGTGCTATTTTCATTCTACTATTTTTTTTGCTTTGTTTGTGATTTGCTTTGGAATTGCTTCATTTGCCCATCTGATTTCGTTCTGCTGTTGTGCAAATCATTTGTGTGCATCATTTCGTAACAGGAGTGGAGTCGTAATCCAAGAGCCCCAACGTCTATTTGATGTTCTCGGGTCTAACGTTTACGTGCAATCTCGCTAGTAAATCACTCATCCTAACAAATGTAAATTTTTTATTGGTTAAAACATTTTTCTGACATGTATATATGTTGTGTTTTAGTTTCCCAAACTATCACAGTCTGTGGAGGAACTAGATTCATCTCCTGAGGATGATGATTATCCTCAACATCGATTTCAAGATCGTGGCTTCCCATACAGGCTTGTGACAATCAACAAGCGCAACAAGGCGCAGTTTGATACTGTCAAAGCCCGAAATGAAGTACTTCAGGCGCAGTGTGAAGCTATGAATGAGAAGCTTCTGAAGAATGTTGAAAACGAAATGAATAATCACTGCGAGAAGTACGAGATCACAAACCTACTTGCGAGGCGCAAAAAACATTATATGGATGCTAGGTCTAAGGTCTCTAATAAAGAAGTTGTGAATCGTGGTCTACACGTTATGTGAATCGTGCTCTAGTATGCAACTATGACCGTTACGTTGTTGTTGAATGTACGCTTTAAAGTTATGTTTATTTTGCTTTGACTATATATCAATTGGTAATATTGTTGTAAACACTTTTAATGTTATGTCAGCTCGCATTTTGAACAATTGCATATTGTTTGATCGATGCAGTTTTTTTGGTTGTTTGTGCTTGTATATTGTGATCATAGTAAATGTCAAATCTTCTAAATTTTCCACATGCTAATCAATGTAGATCAGGTCTGTTGACGAGTACTTCATTGGTTCAGTTGAAGCATCATTCGGTGGATCAGGATTTCAATACAAGACCCCGTGTCATTGATGAGGTGAAGGATGTTAGAGCTATTCAGATACTGTTGTCTAATCTTTGCAAGAGGGTAGGTTCAGTTTGAATTTCAGTGATGCCATAACAAACAGTTTGCAATGCTGCAATTTCAGTGATGCCATAAAAAACAGTATGCAAAGAGGGTAGGTTCAGTTTGAATTTATGTGTTGAACTAGGCTGAGACAAACATGTCAAAGGCTTATACCCGTCGGTAATCAGATTTTGCACCTTGACATTTGTCAACAAAGAACTCAGAGAGCCGATGGCCGATCCACGGCTTTCTCTTGAAAACTTCACTAAAAAATTTGGGTTTCATTTGAGACTTCTTGTTGTCAAAGTAAGTAACCACTACTTTCTCGAAAACCTCGAGAGCCTTGTCTACTTTAGATTCTGGGAAACTGCAAGCATCAGTGATCTTCAAGATCCAGTAAGTTGAGTTCTGTGCAAGAGACACTATCATCTTGTGGCGATTCAAGGTAGACGACCGCTTCTTTTTTGACAGGTTGACAAGAGCTTTTTTCTTCTTAAAAGGCTTAGAAGCCAACCTTAAGCTCTTCTCTAACAAAGATGCCAAAGTAGCCGGTTCGATATTAGGGTACCTCTTCGACTTGAATATCTTCTGCAAAATTCCCCATATGCGTTGTCCAAGCTGCTCACTACTTTCTATTGTATTTGGATTGATAAATACCTGGACTAAATTTGAGTATATCAACAAAACATGTGAAGCATTTGTATGATAGGGACAACAATTATAAACCACATAGGAAAATACTGAAACTACAATGTTGATATCATTCAGAGAACCCTAGAAAAAAACTCAACTCTACAACTACACGCTACCACATTCATTTGAACAAAATGTTGGATTGCACAAACTTAACTAGAAATTTTTTATTTAAAAGGTTTAGTGAGCTGAACAATGGACTCTATTCAGTAACTTAGAACATTTTTCTTTTATCCAACTGACAAAAATATGATTGCAAAGTTTGACATGAGAAAACTAGGAAGAGAACAGAGCAAATCATATTTGTATGGACTTAATAGCTTAGACCCGGACAATGAAACTGCCACCTAGGTTCTGTTACCGTCTGCAGATGAATATAGTGCCAATGACACAAGGTTCAACAATAGCAAGGTCACACAAACTGTTAACAAAGAAAGTTTCCAAATAAACAAACAAGTTCCATATAGTTACAATGTCGGCATGGTATCCTTATGAATCTCTTTCTTGTACTCCCACTCAAGCCAATGCACTCTCTCCTTGTTTGTAGAAATCAACATAAACTAATTAGACACAGATTCAGACGTCAGTAACAACACGGCGAAGCACCAAACCGGGGAAAACCTCGGTAACAATCCTTTCATCACCATCTCAGAAAGGACACCCATTGAAAGACCTTGTCTAGGACGGGTTTTTTTGAAGTTTCTTCTGCAACTAACCTCACCTCCTCAACATTCATAACGCAATTATCCTCCTGTTGGCGTTGCTTGATAAATTTAAATGCGCCATGTATTCAGATTTCCCACCAGATTTCCTCTTAACACTGCGCTTGCTAACTCCCTGTGAACCAATACCGTTCGTCTTTTTGCCCTTTCAACGGGACTTGAGGGGACATTGAGATGTCTGATTCTCTTCATCGGGGTAATTCAAGTTATTCATTTCTTGATCATTGGTCAGTTCATCTGCAACATTCAAATCATCCCAGTCAATAGCCTCGTCATCATCAAAATTGGGTTCAATAGTAGGGTTAATCGGTTGGGGTCCATTTACGGAGCAACACAATGTGCGTCAGTCGCTTCTATGCCCTCAAACAACATCTCCATCATAGCTTGAACCTCTATATGAAGACCATTTTCCTAAAGACACGGTACTCGTTGTTTTTCTGCACATATAACATTTGTCAATGTTATTGTTTCAGATACAACAAAAGGTGGTAATTGAAAAAATGAATGCAATTACATACCTGCAGCTTCTTTGTCCACCAATCGTCAGTTGCATTAATGCGATTTCTTTCGTAGTCTCATCCCAGACCCGTATCACCATGCTTAAGTTTAATCCAACAATCTTTATAACGATTGAAATATCACGGGGGAGGTCTCACTATCCACTATCCTAAACCAAAACTCCTATCACCGGGTAAGTCTCAAGGATCTAAAGAAAGGAACTATAAACTTAACCAACCACTCAACCTAAGGGTCAAGAACTAACCTTTACCGGCTAAGTCTCAGGCAAGCTCACTTTGGCAAGAGAAAGGCTCACTCAAACCTAATCAACGGTAAACCTTTATTTCCTAGAACTCATCATCTTTTGACAACCAAGAAAGAGAATCACCGGATAAGTCTCTTCCCAAGCTTGAAGGTAAGCTTAAAAGGCTAAAAAAGGATAGGATTTGGGCAATCTATAACATAAACATAAGGATATAACAAAACCGGAACAACAAAAGAAATCTCGGGTGGTTCTTGGTCATATCGCGGCCGAGATTCTCAAGAACAGACCGAGATTCGTCAACTGCGAAGGTAAAAACAACTCTCAGGGTCCAATCTAAACTTACAGGCTCATTATATCATCATCTAAAAGAAAAGTAAGAAATACTTAGCAAGGTGTCTTCAATATCAATAGAACAATAATCCATAAAAAAGGTAGAATCTTTAATTAAAAAGCGAAATAAAATCAAGAACCTAAACTTTCTTCAAGAATCCTTCACAAATCTTCCTCAATCCAAAGTGGTGTATCCGTCAATGGTGTTCCATGCGTATCTCTGAGTATCGGATGGTGTGTCAGACCTATTCGAAATATGGGCTCCTTCGGTGGGCGTCCTTTCAATGTTAAATGTTATAAGATATATATAGAGATAAATCTAGGGTTTTACATGTAACACCCCGAATCCGCGGCACTCGGAGCGCTACGGGCGGAGACCTCACAATGGGTTCCGACCCTTAGCTTGACAACAATTTCACCGGATCTTGCAACAAGGCACAAAGATACCCAAAACCGAAATACATTTAATGCAAATGTTATAATTCCCGAATACTAAAGAAAAGAAGACTCTAGCCGAGTTCTTACAACGTCAACAACATACAAATGATAACAATAAAATGAAGACATAAATCCCAACTCATCCTAAAATGTACGGGAAACCGGGCTGCCCACTCCCCCGGATCACTCGGTAACACTAGCATCGGTATAAAACCGTTAGCTAACACTCTAAGTATTAGAAAGACGGTAAAGACACATACACACATAAGTAACATAAACACACATCATGCTCATACACACAAGCCGGTTTATTATCTCCCATTACGTTGATCTCCTTACTATTTCCAATTATTAAGATTGTGACACGAGAAGTCTCATGACTCTCACCCTTGTCCCCGTGTAACCAACATGAGTGGTACGGTGCACCTCCCGTATACCATATGGAGTGGAGCAGTGCCCGTTCGTATACCTTGTATGGCCTGGTCGCAAAGAACCTCGTAGTCTCCCTCGGGAGCTGGACAGTGATGTCACCGCCCAATAAAACATACACTTGGGCCAACAATGTATATACAAGTCATCCTAGTCCGGTTTCATGGTTATTACAAAACCAAACACACACCACCATCAAACATCAATCTAATACGTAAATGCTAGCTAAGTAAGTCTGGGGACTTACTTCGTCTCAAGGATCAACCGAGAAAACCGTACTCCATTTTCCCGTAGGAAGATACTCTAATCCTGCCCATCAAGGCACACAATCAATATCACTCTCACATGCTAAAAGTCCTTAGACTTCTAGTCCCAACGATCTCGCAAGATCATAAACCAACTACACAAGCTAGGATACTCTCGTCCCAATCTCCACAACCTCAACCGATATGTAAACACAACCTCAAAGCCTCACAAGCCTCACAAGATCAACCCCAACGCTCACATCCGTATAACCAACTCAAGATCAACACACATCAACCCTTAGAACATCAAACCTCAAACACTCATCTAAGGTTCAAAGCCATAACTTGGCATTCCACAAGGTTATCCTAGATGCAACCTAGCATGATACTCTCATAAACCTCCCTAGGATAGAGATGAGCACAAGATCGAGGAGGGTACTCACTAGGGCAATGACGCGGTCGCGAAACAAGGAAACGCGACCGCGGAGAGGAGAAGAGTGCTAGAACAGCACATGCGCCCCATGTGGCCGACCCTGCGGCCAGGAGGCTGCTGGCTGCCGCCCTTGTGGCTGTGGGGCGGATGGCGCCCCCGCAGCGCTGTCCAGCCGCGGGTGCGGTCGAACTCTAGAAGGGCAATCCGTCGGGCTTCTCTTTGATGTGCAAGAGGTCTCCTAGATTGCTTGCTTGCCCCACCATTTGTGTCCAACACTCGATCATCATCATCATCAAACATCGCCCTAACTCGATCCACACACATGCAAGCCAAAGGAAGGGAAAAACTTAAGAAACCATGGCTTCCACCATTAGGGCTCAAAGGAGAAGAAGGAAGAAGATGAAGTATGGGAAGAAAATACCTACTGTAGTTCGGATTTGTTGTCTCCAATCCGTGTCCAGGATGAGCAGCTCACACAAGCAAGAGGGAGATGAAGAAGCATCACCATGGGAGAAGATACCAAGAGGAGAGCATAGGAGGAAGATGGAGAAATGTGAAAGAGAGAAGCCCAACACATGAGGGAAGAGGGAAAGAGGCCAGGGAAAAGGTCAGTTGTGGGGTAAGGAAGGGTAAATTCCCCAAGGGTCAAAGTATAAGAGAGGAGGAAACGGAGGGTCGGAACAGAAACGAGATAAAAACCTGCCCACTCAGCACGTCGTGCCTGCGGAAAGACTGAGTCGTGCCTGCGGGAATGCCGCTAACCTCTCACTATCCGGAATTAAAATTCCGGGCGTTACATTACAAGCATGAGTCCCTTAAAGATAATGCGCAATCTTGGGCTAGCTTAAAGATAAATTACAGTCTTGGGCCGAAAAAGAAAATGAGCCCGTGGTATTAGAGTCTGCTCCGGGTATTGGAGTCCGCTCCGTGTAGCAGAGTCCACTCCAACAGCGTGTTCCTAGCTTCCTTTTATGTTCCATCATGTTCCTTTATAATCTAATCCTTAAATGTGTCATTCCGATCCATAATTTTCCAAATTACCTAAAAACGCAACAAGAATCCGTGTAGACATCTTTCTAGCAAAGTATGCAAATATGAGCTCAAATGTCATGGATTCATGTCTATGCATGCAAAAGAAAGGTAAAATCTACCTAAATTCATTCCTAAATATAGGTCATAATTCATGTTATCAAAATACCCCATACTTATCTCTTGCTTGTCCCCAACAAGGTTCATACTTAAGATACAAGATGTCATGATTTATGCATATGCAAAAACAAGGCAAAAACAAAATATTTTGGGATTGTTCTTTTATTCATATACCACCTTCAAAGAACTACATCATAGCTAGATATCAATCATCATATATCAAAGAGAAATATAGCATGGAAAGGATAATCACACTTTATCAAAAATCATAGCATGCATAGAAAAATCCAAATATCAAGATCAATCACGAGGAATCAAATTTAAACAACTAAGTCAAAAGACATGTGCTAGAAGGTCTTAAGGACTTTACAAAAAAAGGTCAAGAAACGTGTTATAGGTGGGATGCATTTTAGGATATGTTGTGCAAAAAATCCGGGAAAAGGGAACAACTCCACAAAAACAATAACTTCACAACATCCACAAAAAATAAGCACTTACCACATCAATTGTTTTTTCTTTCTTTTACTTTTCACTTGAGAACATGGCATAGGTGCACATTAGCCGAAACCTTGGAAATCAGCCAGCCTAATTTTTACGAGGTGCCTCAAACCGGATGCACATACCATGACTCGTTAGGACTATCGATCAATCATACTTTGGCAAGATACAAACACCCGACTTTGTGAATGGTATTGGGTTACTCATTATCAAGATCAACGTCCCCAAACCTATTTTTTCTACACATAACACATTTCATTTTTTTCAACTTCACCATAACTTTACTTTCACTAACATGCTTCCTAATTCCCGGATAGGTAAAGGGAGACAATAATACAATAAAAGAGGTTCTAAGCATGATCAAGATGAAGAAAGAAAAAAAATTTGAATTGCTTTAGTCATTCAAAAAAGGTGTGTAAGAACTTATCATGCGGTTTCATCCTTCAACACTCAACATGATCTAGAATAAAAGCAAATTACAATCCATGCATGAATTTCTAGCAAAGTATTCAAATCTCACATATGTCATAAATCAATTTAAACACATAAAGAACATTTTTCGCTCCAAACGGTGTGTGCAAACTCTAAATTTATAACCCAAGAAATATGCTTAAAACAAGGATGCGAACCCGCAATGTACGGATCAGTTGTAATAAAAAGAAAGAATTTCAGGGGTCGATCTCAGGGACTTAGGTAAAACAAAGCACATAATAGGTTGTCAAATATTGCAATTAACCAAAAGCAATTAAAGTAATCAAAGATGATAATAAGGTCAAATAAAGGGAACTGCGGATTCTAAGGATTAAAGCATCTAGTTGTGGTTCCAACTCAAGATCTCAAAGGATAACGCGGACAAAGCTGAGGATTTGCAAAGGGAAGTTGTTTCTAAGATGGGAATAGATCACCGGGTAAGTCTTACTACTCACTATCCCGAACCAAAGCTCCTATTACCGGGTAAGTCTCAAGGTACTAAGGAAAGGAATTATAATCTCAAACCAACACACCATCTAAGGGAATAGAATCAATCTTTACCGGGTAAGTCTCATGCTAACTCACAAATATGGAATGAAGGCATACTCAAACCCCAATAAAGGATAAACCTTTATTACCTACACTTATGATCATGGGTAAACAAACAAAGGAATCACCGGGTAAGTCTTATCCTAGGCTTGCATTGAACCAGGAAAGGTGTAATAAGGATAGGATTTGGAAAACTAGAACACTTAACTCTCAGTTTCGGATCAGAAAAGGTCACCTCGTTCAGTCAAGTCCCACCCCGGCCGAGATGTTCATCGACTGAGCGAGGTATTCTAGGGTTAAGGTTAAGGACTCGAGCTTTCAAGATCCTGCTGGGATTAAGATCATTCTATCATCGTATTTCCCACAACTTTCAGCCAATCACCCTAGAATCGCACAAGAAATTTAGCCACTCATCATCATGAAAACAATAATCAAATATATGGTGAAGGAATGAATATTCGAACAAGTAAACCTTAAGAAAAAGGCCTCAATAACTGAATCGAATAAACAACAAATCAGCGTTCCTCAAATCACAAGTCGAACAAGACAACAAACCAAAAAGAGAATCTAACAAAGTCTTACAAACTTCCTCTAAAGCTAATCTCCAAACTATGAATCCTTCCTTGATCTTCAATCCTTCCTTCAAGCTTCCAGAAAATCTCCCTAAAATTGGGTGTGTAGAAGATCGCTGATCCAAAGATGTCTGATTTGTGGAAAATCCAACCCTTTTTATAGGAGAATTATCTTCCAAAGACAATAATATCTTAAAAAGATAATTTCCTATAAAATATATCCATATCTCTAAAATAGATCTCCCAAAAATAAGATCTTTCTTCCAGAAATCCAGCCTAAAAATATAAGATATCTTCTTTTCAAAATAAAAGATCTCAGCCAAAAATATGGATCTCGCCGGCGGCAGGGTGTTCGCCTTGGTCGGGACGCTCCTCAAGATCACCTCGGTCGAGGTGACACTGTAGCTGACCGAGGTGAATCTTCAACTGAATGTGAAATCTCTCAAATCTGGTCAAAAGTAAATCTTCTTAATTATTTCCATGTTTTCTGAGTTCTTCTTTAAGCTCCAGAATGTAGCTCTAATGACTCCTTAGCTCCATTTCGATGCAAAATGTGCCATTTTACCTACAATTATAACGAAACTAGGTGTAGACCTCGATTCCCATAAAGGTAGATGAAACAACAATATAATCACATAATATACATCCATACATGCAGATTATTGAAGATAAAACGTCTAAACAAGTCTCAAAATATAGACTATAATACATGCTATCAAACATCATAGCTAATCCACACACAATATTATCATAGAGATCATATCGATCCTAGCAGCACAAAAGTTTTAAAAATTTTTAATTTTTTTGGATTTTCAAAAAAATATATGATGCAAAACTTGAAAGGAAACGTGTGACAAGAAAAAGAAAACCACTCTAGATGCAATGCAATAAAAGAAACGTGCAACATACAAAAGGTATTGCAAATACCTCCACCCCATACTTGAAACTCACATTGTCCCCAATGTGGAAAAAAAAGTGAAAAAGGATACTCACATTGTAAAATGGCGAATCAGGCGACGGCAATCGGTCCTCGGGTGTTGGTGGCAACGTAAATTTTTAGAAGCTCGGATAGAGAACTCTGAATACTCTAATCGGCGTCGAAGAATGTTGTTGAAGAATGAGAAAGTGTATCGGCCATATATATAGTTCCGGAATTTTGTATTTTTTTTTTTGAAAAATCTCGGCCGAGATTTCCCATCACCCGAGATTTTCGTTGGTCCGAGAAAATTTGCCTAAACTCTGATTTTCAAAGAATCTCGGCCGAGATTCTTGTGTTGGCCGAGATTTTGGTCGAAGTTTCTCTCGACATAGATTTTCACGTGTGAATTAATTCTTTTAATTCAAAATATAGACCAATATTTTTCTTTGTTGGTCTAGATTTTTGAATTTTGTCCTTCACTTCTCTTGGTAACGGTTATAGCATCCCATTTTCATCAACAATCTAGATCTTTCAATATCTCGACTTGATTCATGATTCATTCTTCTTGAGAAATACCTAGGTTCTATCATCCAAAAACACAAGAACACAAAACATACAAATAAAAGAAAAATGTAACCAAACACTCTAAGGGAAAGACAAAGACATACCTTGGGTTTCCTCCAAAGAAGTGTTTGGTTTAAGGTCGCTAGTTGGACCTATACCCATGGGGATCACTCAATGTACCTCGAACACCTCGGATCGCTCATCAAGTCCACACATATACTCCTCTCGGTCTCTTTCAAGACAAGGTTGGGCCAAAATTCCTCCAAAAAGGTTCCAGTTCCTAATTTTACCGGAAAATGTTAAGATCTTCCACGTACAAGCTTGTACGGTTTGGATCTCACTGGGATCCTTTTAGATTTCTCATGCTTCCATGGGACATCATCACACTTCACATCTCATCTTTTCCAGGACCTAGAAATTAGATTCTCATGAATCCTCTCTTATCTTCTCCATTCAAGATCTTCTCTTGACCACTAGATCGAGGATGGTATAGGGTCTTTACCACATGGTTGGCCCCATACTTGAACAAAGAACACTTATTGGCTTTAGCGGTTGATGCACCCTTGACTACTTTGACCGCGGAGGATGAGGATGATGCCTTTCGTGTTCGCTCCAATTACCACTCACCCGAGCACGCGCTAAGGCCATCACCCAAGTCACCGCATCGCTTATTGCTCGTACCGTCGCCTATCCCGACACTTATCATGGCACACCTTGCCTTTGTTCCACCATGGGATTACCGACGGATGATTGAGACTGCCAACGGAAAACTTGTCCCGCATATTTATTTCAGTCATATTTTATCTATTTAATATTTTAGATATTTAAATAATTAAAGGGATATTCTTGGGAATTTTTCCCTTTAAGAGGAAGATTTAACTTGGAATCATTTGTAGAATATTCCAATCAAATCCCTTAAACTAAGCCTAACATCTCTCAATTGTTTCTTAAGGATTTTCATCTTTTCCACCACCCTCCACTATATAATGGATGGTTGGCCACATGTAAAATCATATTCAATATTAATCAAGTACAATTGAGAAACATTTCCTCATCCTTGGTTATTGGGCATCACATCTTCCTCTCTTTTAAAGTTCCTGCTTTGGATCTTTGATCCAAGTCTCCAACACGAGGATCCTTCAAGGATCACTTGTTCGTTCCACTTCAAGGATTGTTCGATCTCTCTAGATCAAATCAATCATACGCTTCCGCAACTCATTTTCAACATCAAATACATCCGCACATAACAAAACGGAGTAGTTGAAGTTCAAGCTCGATCTAGATCCGGAGTTTGTCCTTGAATGCATCCAAGGACGAATCAAATTGGCATCAGAGCAAAGGGATCAAAGCTAAGTCTTTCTTTACTCTAAGTTTTTGTGCGTTACATATTTTGCCTTTTTGCCATTTGTTCATCTCGTTCTTCATCCTTCATATCCATTTTTTTGAATTTTTTTTTTCTTGATCCATTTTTGCCAAAAATTTAGGAGATATTTTTGTTTGCCATCAAACCATTTATCACAAAAAAAAATCTTTTGCATTAACCCACCCAATCCAGCATAATTGTTAATTGATTGCACCGAATTTTTTGGGCATTTTGTTAACAAAAGTATCAGATATCGCATCTTTGATATTCCAAAAACAAAAAAATTCAAAAAAAAAATCTTCAAAAAACGGATTTGTTTCCACTCTTGCATTTTCACCATCAAGAATTTGCATTCAAAAAGTTTCAAAAAAAACAAACAAAAAGTTTAAAAGACGTCTGACAAACCGGTCCATCCGAAAATTGAATTTTTCAAAAAGGTCAAAGAGCAAAGCAAGTAAAACTTTCCGTTTGAACAAATCCGTCCATCTTCCGTCTCTCCATTTTCTTACACGTTTGCAAACTATCTCTTGTGTTTTTGTGTGCAATTGGTTCAAAGTTGTTGGATTAAGCCTTCCTTGCTTAACCGCCCACACGGCTATCCCAAAGTAGAACCCTAACGCACCAAAACTTGGGTAGCGTTGACTTAATTCGTCATCTTGCTCATTTGATTGCTTGCATTATTGTGCGTTGAAATTGGAAAATGACTAATGTTCAGTTGGAAAACTCAGAACATTCTAGGGAACGGCGAGATCAAGATGCTATCCGCTTATTATCTGAGGAAAACCCTGCTATACGGCGTGAAATGGGTGAGATAAAGGAACAATTGCGGGTCTTGATAGCGTCCCTCCAACGCCAAACACCAACTGAAACCGTCCATAATGACCCATCATTAGACCGACGTCGTAAAAACAAAGGTATCATGGGTGCAGGACCGTCTAATACCCCACGTCTTGCCTCCGTCATTGAAAGTAAAAGTCAACACTTACATGACGATGATGACTCATTTGACGAAGACGAAGAAGACCTTGGGCCTTCTCCGGTTGCCACACGGTTTGTCAAAATGGAAGAAAGGCACAATTATCAAGAGTCCGATTGGCATCGTTATAGGGGATCCCCAATCCCCCGTGATGAACATCGTTCCGGACGTACCACAAGAGAAGGGACCCTTCTATTTGGAAACCTTTTAAGAATCAAGATCAAGGTGATGAATGGTTGCCCCCTCCAAATCTACCAAGGGGTAGACAAACCGGCAATGGGAACCCACGACCTCACGGAGGCCAACGTCCAAACCAGCATGACAATGATTACGTTGAGCCCCGACGTCCGAACCCCTACAATGCTCGTAGGGAAGGTAAGGTTAAATTTCCAACTATTCGTGGTGAATATGATCTATGTGCTTTTTTGAATTGGGCGCATGATATGAAGAGGGCTTTGAAGCATTGCCATTATGAGGAACATGAAAAGATCGAGGCTGCAACTCTATATTTTGAAGGTGATGCCAAGTCTTGGTGGAACCGCTATGAAAACAACCGTGAAATTCGAGGCTGGGATCCGATGATGACATTTAATCAATTGATCTATGTCATGACCAAGGAGTATGTGCCCGATGACTTCAAGAATGACATGCGAATGCAAATTGACGGACTCCGACAAGGTGATGATTCACCGGTGGTCTACTTGTCCAAAATCGAAGATATGCATGAGAAGGGTGGAATTTCGGCTCCGCATCCGCACTCTGCACCAAGTTCATGAGTGGAATGACTCAATTAGAAGACCCATTGAGATTGTGCCATACAAAGACTTGGGTGCTCTATGTCATGCGGCAATGAAGCTTTACAAGTAACAACAAGAAGCGCGGAGGTACTCAAGGTACAACAATTCTTATAATAGTCAATACACTTACACCTCTAACTCCCGTGCGCGAGATGTTTTTACCACCCAAGAATTAGGTTCCGCTAAAGGAGGGCAACGAGTGCCTCAAACTAACCGTCAAGCGGCTCCAAAGAAGGCACCAACTCGTGGTTACGTTGCTCCAACACAACCACCTCCTGGAAGAGCCCAACAAGGCCCCCAAGGAGCAGCCCGACCTCGTGAACCCATGTGTTACAAGTGTAGCGGGTTTGGTCATGTTTAACGTGATTGCCCGAACACTAAGCAAGTGTTGCTCACCAATGCTTTGGTCGAAGAGAATGAACCAGATTACAGCAATGTCATCATTGAGAATGAAGAAGACGCCGACCCCAACTATGGAATGGACCCTTATGAGGATCAACTACATTGTGCACCGGCAATGCCAGGTAAGTTTGCTCTTGTCTCACGACACATATTTACTATTAAGGAACTTGTGCCATTGATCAACGTGAGAATCTCTTCCATTCTCGTTGTTTGGTCAATGAAACAATTCTTTCCTTGATCATATACGGGAGTTCATGTTGCAATATTATCAATGAGAAAGTGGTAAAACACTTTAATTTAGAAACGATCCCTTATCCACAACCTTACGGACTCCAATGGATCTCTGAAAAGACGTGTGACACCGTCACACGTCAAGTTGGGGTGTCATGGCAATTTGATCGTCATAAGTGCCATGATGGTTATCTTAACCGATACATGTTTCAATACAATGGGAAACGAGTCACGCTTTTGCCTATGACCCCTCATGAGATTTTGGTAGACTATTCAGAGAGCAAAAGGCAACAAGCTATTGATGAGGCAAAGTCGGACCCTCCTCGGAGTTCCCCCGGTGTCATTGGTACTAGTAGTTCCAAATCCCGCGACACCAACCATCATACCAAAGGCATCACAAAAGCGTCTAGTCAAGGATCCATCGTGCCTACTCCGGCATCACCCATTCAAGGACGATGTGAACCGAGAATCCTGTTAGCACGTTAACATGACTTGACACAGGTCATGGAAGGTAATTCACCTTGTTTCTTACTTGTGTCTTACTGCTTAACTTCTCATGACTTGACTAATATGCCGCACGAGGTGTCCTTATTGTTGTCTGAGTTTCAGGATATTATGAGTAATGATCTCCCACCCGGATTGCCTTCCATTCGAGGAATTAAGCACAAAATCGATTTGGTGCCCGACGCGTCCTTACCCAACCGTGCCGCATATCGAGCAAGTCCGGATGAGACAAAGAAGCTCCAACGACAAGTACAAGTGCTCCTAGACCGTGGATACATCCGTGAGTAACTTTCCCCATGTGCGGTCCCGATCATCTTGGTGCCTAAGAAGTACAAGTCCTGGAGAATGTGTGTGGATTGCCGCGCCATCAACCAAATCACCGTCAAATACTAGCATCCAATTCCGCGCCTTGACGACATGCTGGATAAACTCCACGACACATCCATCTTCTCCAAGATAGATCTCTGGAGTGGATATCACCAAATCCATATGGAGGAGGGTGACGAGTGGAAAATGGCGTTCAAGACAAAGTATAGATTGTACGAGTGGCTCGTCATGCCCTTTGGCCTTTCCAACACCCCGTCTACATTCATGAGACTCATGACTCACGTTTTACGCAGGTTTTTAGGTATTTTTGTCGTCGTTTGCTTTGATGATATATTGGTGTTTAGTACGTCTTTGGAAGATCACATCGGGCACCTTCGCCAAGTGCTCGAGTGCCTTATACAAGAGAATTTGTACGTTAATTTAGACAAATGTGTCTTTTGCTCGGACACCACTTTATTTTTGGGCTATGTCGTGTCTAAGGATGGACTTCGAGTGGACGAATCAAAAGTTTGCGCCATTTGGGAGTGGCCTACTCCTACTACGGCCACCATGGTCCAAGCCTTTCTCGGCTTAGCGGCCTTCTATCGACGTTTTATAAAATACTTTAGTTCGGTAGCAGCATTGTTACATGAGCTTACCACAAAGGGTGTCACGTTTAAGTGGCATGATACCCATGCTCGAGCTTTTGATGCGCTTAAAAACCGTCTTTGCAATGCGCCAGTACTCCAACTTCCCAACTTTTCTAAAACATTTGAAGTGGAGTGTGACACATCTAACGTAGGTATTGGGGGAATGCTCTTACAAGAGAATCGACCCATTGCCTACTTTAGTGAAAAACTTTCCGGTCCATCACTAAACTATCCAACATATGACAAGGAGCTATATGCTTTAGTTCGTTGTCTAAAGACGTGGCAACACTACTTGTGGCCGAAAGAGTTCGTGATTCATTCGGATCATGCGACTCTTTCATATCTAAAGAATCAAACAACTCTAAGTCGGCGTCACGCAAGTTGGGTCGAGTTTTTTAGAGACCTTTCCTTATGTCATTCGGCATAAGAAAGGAAAAGAGAATGTGGTAGCCGATGCCCTTTCTCGCCGATATATCCTCCTCACTCATATGGACGCCAAGATCCATGACTTTGCTCTTATCAAAGAGTTATATGCCACGGACCTTGACTTCAAGAATATATTTGTGCAATGCCTCGAACTCTGAGAGCATGATTCCTACTTCATCAATGATGGCTATCTTTTTCGTGCGGGAAAGCTTTACAGTCCCCGCTCATCAATACGCCGTTTGATGATCAAGGAGGCACATGAGGGCCGTGGTCACTTCGGTGCTACCAAGATCATCTATGCTCTTCAAGATCATTTCTTTTGGCCACATATGCGCAAGCATGTGACACGGTTTTGCAATGCTTGCATTACATGTCATCATGTGAAATCGCGTCAAGGTCCGGATGGGTTATATTCTCCCTTGCCTATATCATTGGGTCCTTGGGAGGATATTTCTATGGACTTTGTTATGGGTCTACCTATGTCCAAGAGAGGCAAAGACTCCATTGAAGAACCGTTAGGTGAATATAAAGGATAAAGATACTCTAGAAGGGGGGGTTGAATAGAGTATGTGAACTTTTCGCAAAACCAATCTCAAGGCCTTGAAACCAACTTCAAGGGCCTTGATGTCGATCTGAGTTCTTTGTGAAACTTTGATTTCAAGGACTTTGGAACAACTTTCTAGGCCGTTGACTTTGAACTCCTGCAAGACAAAGTTAGTCAAAATAAAACAAGATATAGTGTAGAATGTAAAAGATCGACACAAGGATATGTTTACGAAGTTTGGCTCTAAATAGCCTACTCTCAGTCCCAGGGTATAGCCTTAGGATATAACTATCTATTATCAGCTTCAAAGAATCCTAGATACAAAGTAGAACAAATCCCCTTCTTCTCTCACTGTAGCCAATGCTACGATCTAACTCCAACTCTTCACCTTGCTATAATAGCCTAGTTACTTCGTACAGTAACACACACTCAAGTATAACACTCTTTAGTTATGTCAATGGAGCTCTCGAGTTTTATCTCTCTCTAGGGGATAAAGCTATTTAGAAAAAGAGAGAAAGAAAAACTATTCATCGAATGAAGATGATTTTCGGATCTTTTGAAGACTATTCCGTGTAAGCTTTTTTCTTGTTCTTCAATCGCCATCTTCATTTATAACCTTCTTTGGAGAAGTCTTCTAGCCGTTGGAAAGATGACCGTTTGGAGATCATTCTTCTTCTCCATGAAGATCACTTCTTGGTTGAGATGAGATAGACGTTGTGGATCTTCATCTCTTGAGAACACGTTGATCTCTCGCTCCTTGATCTTCTCATATTTGTTGTAACAATCTTCAAATCCAGACGAAAGAATCTTTGTGCTTTTTCGGTTAAAGATCTTTGTAAGATTTTCTTTGATGGCCGGTTGAGATCTTCACTTGATCATATCTTCTTGTTTGAGCAAATCTCTCGTGGAAGATCTTCTTAATGATTTGAAATCTTTGAACGTGCGCCCTTGACTTCTTCGTTCTCTTGGAATTCATTTCAAGGCCTCTAAACTCCGGTCTTCCAAGGTCTTTTGAAGTCTCTTGCAAAACCTGCACTTTATTTAATCCGAACCACCATACCAAAATAAGCAACTCGATATATATAATCAATTCTTTAGTTCGTGTATCAAACTACTTCATTTGTGTTTAAGTCTTCCATCATCAACACCTGTATAACTTTATAATCAAGGTGGAGTTTTCATCCATCTTTGTGGTAGTCGACCGTTTCTCCAAAATGGCACATTTTATTGCAAGTAAGAGCACGCATAATGCAAGTGAAATTGCAACACTATTTTTTGACAATGTCGTGCGCTTACATGGAATACCACGTTCTATCGTTAGTGATTGGGACATCAGATTTGTTAGTCATTTTTGGAGAAACCTATGGCGGAAACTCGGGACAAACTTGTTATTCTCGAGTAGCTACCACTCCCAAACTGATGGTCAAACGGAGGTGACCAGTCGGACATTGAGATACCTACTTAGGGCTACCCTTAGGACAAACCCACTTAGGTGGGAGGACTTACTCTCCATTGTTGAGTTCTCTTATAACAGGTATAGGCACTCCGCAACGAAGTTATCACCTTTCGAAGTTGTCTATGGCCTCAACCCACACACTCCGATGGAATTCACACCAAGGCCGCTCAAGGATGGGGAGAATATCTCCGCAGCACATCGAGCCGACCACATTATGGAGCTCCATGAGCGGACACGGAACCAAATTCAACGCCGTGCCGCAAAAATTGCCGATCAACGCAACAAAGGCCGACACGACATCTCCTACGAGCTTGGTGATCTTGTGTGGCTCCACCTTCGGAAGGAGCGTTTTCCAACCCGCCGCAAGAGCAAGCTTTCGGACCGTGGTGATGGATCCTTTTGCATCATATCTCGCCATGGTCCGAACGCGTACAAGTTAGAGCTTCCAGATTCCTACAATGTGCATCCAACGTTCAATGTCAAGGACCTTGCACCATATGTTGAGCCCTTATTTGATGACGGTGAAATGGGGACGTTTCACATCCAAGATGGGGGGGACTGATGCGCCCTTGACTACTATGACCGCGGAGAAAGTGGATGATGTCTTTCGGGTTTGCTCCAATAGACCACTCACCCGAGCACGTGCTAAGGCCATCACCCAAGTCACCGCATCGCTTATTGCTTGTACCGTCGCCTATCCCGACACTTATCATGGCACACCTTGCTTTTGTTCCACCATGGGATTACCGACGGATGATTGAGACTACCGACGGAAGACTTGTCCCGCATATTTGTTTCCGTCATATTTTATATATTTAATATTTTAGATATTTAAATAATTAAAGGGATATACTTGTGGATATTTCCCTTTAAGAGGAAGATTTGACTTGGAATCATTCGTAGAATATTCCAATCAAATCCCTTAAATTAAGCCTAGCATCTCTCAATTGCGTCTTAATGATTTCCATCTTTGCCACAACCCTCCACTATATAATGGATGGTTGGCCTCATTGTAAAATCATGTTCAATATTAATCAAGTACAATTGAGAAGCATTTCCTTATCCTTCGTTATTGGGCATCACATCTTCCTCTCATTTAAAGTTCTTGCTTTGGATCTTTGATCCAAGTCTTCAACTCGATGATCCTTCAAGGATCACTAGTTCGATCCACTTCAAAGATTGTTCGATCTCTCTAGATCGAATCAATCATATGCTTCCGCAACATCATCTCTCAAGCTTCCGCAACTCATTTTCAACATCAAATCCATCCGCACATAACAAAACGGAGTAGTTGAAGTTCAAGCTCGATGTAGATCCAGAGTTTGTCCTTGAACGCATCCAAGGACGCATCAGCGGTGAACCGCTTGCCGATATCAATCATGATAGCTTGAGGTGTGACAAGCCTTAGGAGGGTGAACCTATTGAAGGTTCTCAAAATCCTCTTAGTATTGTTAACTTTCAGCAGAATTGGGAGAGGTTTCATTTTGACTTTAGGAGGTTCCTTCGGTAGAGCACTCCAACTCTTAGGTGCTTCCCTGTAATGATTAGGAGTTTCAAAGGGAGTAAGAGAACATATCGGGCGAAGCCTTTCAAGCTTTAGACTGAAAATCATGTCAAGATGACAATCTACACATGGAATATCTCACATCTTCTCCGGTTGTGCCTTAACCTTGGCCAATGGTTCAGTAGTAAGGCCAAGGTGTTCTAAATCTTCATCTTCTTCTCCAAGAACTTTGAGAGGAGCTTCAGGTTTGATAGGAGGAATGTTCAAAACTTGGAGTTCTTCGTCACACTTCTCCTCCGCTAGAGCCTTTTTAGCATGGATCAGGGGGCTTTCTAGTTCATCCAACCTCTTCATATATTTTTAAAACATTGATTCAAACCAATCCTTAGGAGGTTGTTGTGAAGGTTGCACTTGAGGCATTGGAGGTTTGTAAACCTGTTCATAAACCTTGTAAGGGGTATGAAGCCCATCCTAGTATTCAAGCTCATCCTTAATAGCTTCCTCTCTATGTCTTTCATCACTAAACTCGTAGAATGCATATTTGTCCTGCAAATATTGATACTCTTCCACTCTAGCTAACTGTCTTCCCCTCCATTTCTCCTCTTTCAAGGCTTCTTCCCTAAGCCTAAGTTGCATTTGAGGCACTGAAGGCTCATAAGCTTGTTCATAAGAGGCATTAGGCTCATCCCAGTATTCATCCTCAAATTCTTCATCTCTTTGTATTTGATCACTAAACTTGTAGAACACATATGTGTCCTTCAAATATTGAAACTCAGCCTCCCAGGCTTCTTGCCTTTGCCTTGTTTTCTGTTTCTCTTCTTCCAAGGCTTCTTTACTAAGCCTAAGTTGCCTCAAAACTTCATCAAGTTCAGCTCGGAGATTCCTTACAGCCATTGGCGATCCTGAAAGGTCAAAAACATATAGGAAAAGGACTAAAAGCAAATGCGAGGTCTAGACTATTGATGACAAAAGTCACTAATTGATCTAGACCTATTCCCCGGCAACATCACCAAAAACTTGTTTGCTCTCATACGTGTGTAAAATATGAACGAAAATAAGCTTTAAATTTATACCAGAAATAAAATCCAAACAAATAAGCGAACCCGTAGTGTACGGATCAATCGCAACAAAAGAAAATATTTCAGGGTCGATCATAAGGACTAAGGTGAAATCAATAGGTGAACAATCAAAAATTGAATAGACCTCGCAAATAAGTAAAAGCAATAAAGATGATAAGAGCAACTCTATAACTAATGAAATAAAGCAAAGACAAGATATGATATATGATAATTGGGAAACTACATATTCTAGAGATCAAGGTATCCGGTTGTGGCTTTCGATTCAAGACTTCTAAAGATATATGCACAGAGTTGGGATTGCAAAGAAAAGGTGTTTCTAAGGTGGGAAAGATCACGGGGGAGGTCTCACTATCCACTATCCCAAACCAAAGCTCCTATCACCGGGTAAGTCTCAAGCATCTAAGGAAAGGAACTACAAACTCAAACCAACCACTCAACATAAGGGTCAGGAACTAACCTTTAACGGGTAAGTCTCAGGTAATCTCACTCATACAAGAGGAAGGCACACTCAAACCTAATAAAGGGTAAACCTTTATTACGTAGAACTCATCATCTTTGGCAACCAAGAAAGGAAATCACCGGGTAAGCCTCATCTCAAGCTTGGATGTAAGCTTGAAAGGCTCAACAAGGCTAGGATTTGGGCAATCTATAACCTAAGCATAAGGATATAACAAAAATGGAACAACAAAAGAAATCTCACGTGGTTTTGGTCAAATCTTGGCCGAGATTCTCAAGAACAGACCGAGATTTGTCAACTCTGAAGGTAAAAACAACTCTCAAGGTCCAATCTAAACTTAAAGGCTCATTCTATCATCATCTAAACCACAACCATCAACCAATCAGCCTGGAACCGCAAGAGTTTTAGCCAACAACACACATATTCAAATCAAGATAGATATAAAAAAGATTCAAGAAACTGATAAACCAATAAAACTATAAGAAAAGTAAGAAATGCTTACCAAGGTGTCTTCAATATTCAAGAGACCAATAATCCAATAACATAGGTAGAACCTTCAATCCAAAAGCGAAATAAAATCAAGAACTTAAACTTTCTTCAAGAATCCTTCACAAATCTTCCTCAATCCAAAGTGTTGTAGCTGTCAATGGTGTTCCATGCGTATCTCTGAGTATCGTATGGTGTGTCAGACCTATTTGAATTCTGGGCTCTTTCGGTGGGTGTCCCTTCAATGTTGAATGTTATAAGATATATATATATATAGAGAGAGAGATAAATCTAGGGTTTTACAAGCATGAGTCCCTTAAAGATAATGCGCGATCTTGGGTTAGCTTAAATATAAATCGCAATCTTGGGCCAAAAAAAAACTAAGCCTGCCGTATCAGAGTCCGCTCCGTGTATCAAAGTCCGCTCCAACTGTGTGTGCCTAGCTTCCTTTTATGCTCCATCATGTTCCTTATGATCTAGTCATTAAATGTGTCATTCCGCTCCATAATTTGCCAAAATACCTGAAAATGCAACAAGAATCCGTGCAGACATCTTTTCTAGCAAAGTATGCAAATATGAGCTCAAATGTCATGGATTCAGGTCTATGCATGCAAAAGAATGGGAAAGTTTACCTAAATGCATGCCTAAATATAAGTCATAATTCATGTCAAGGGCACCCTTGATCAGCGATGTGCTGACATGCTACGTCGGTCACTGTGCTTGCAGTGTGTGGATGGGCGAGGTACACAACTGCATCATACTTGTATCAAATTATGTTACATTATTAATCAATAAAATGTTTAATTAAATCAAAAAAATTTCTTAAGGAGGCTCACTATTGCGTTGCGGCGGATATAGCACATCACTATGCTGAGCAGATGGATATCAGATGCTGACAAAGGGGACCCCACTTCTTAATTTGCTATTGCATCCTAGAGTGGTTTGACATATCTGCTCGATGTGTCTTTCGCCAGTATTGACCACGCGCTCATACATGCCTTTGTGGAGAGATGGCAAGCATTGGCCTTGAATTGCCCGATGAAAGGGCAAAGTTTACCTGATTGTAGACATTCCTTCATATTTTCTCTTAAATATGCTTGGTGAGGCCTGCAACACTTACATTTCTATAAGAACACGAATAGATATCCAAAATAGCAATTTTAACAGCATGCAAATCTACACGATGTGTTGTGAAAATGGATTTAAATGAATATGAAGAACAATGCATAAGTGAGTGACTTCACGATTTCAACTAGCTTTTAAAAAATATTTTTAGGGAACTCGATGCACAATGCATAGACTAGGTTTTTGCAATGTTTCCCTTCCCTTACTAATGTCTTTTTTGGGGGGTGATTCTAGGTTAATAAACTTAACTAAAACATAGTCAAGGTAGGTGTTCAAAAGGAAGACAGAAAACGGCTTGAAAGAAACCAAAGTTCATGGATCGTGCATGAAGAGAAAAAAGAAGAGGGAAAGAGCATGTTAACAAAACCTACCAATGTTTAGACATTGCATATGCATTTATGTACTATTAGTACACTAACTACAAGGGATAACTTGTTTTTTTCTTACCATCGAAAGGGGGAAAATTATTCTTGCTTAAGTGTTTTGATAGTAACAAACAACTCACACATTAGTATACTAACATCCTTCCTTGACTTATATATGGTTCTCAGTTGTTATGAAACATGCATCAATCGAGTAACTACAGAAAGGTTGATGTATATGATGAGGGTTGAAATGTGAGCCTCAAATTTTGCAACAAATACTTACAAGACCTGATTGTAGTAATCAGGTCAGGATCGAACTAAAGGAAAACAATGCAATGATTTGACAAAATAATAATAAAACCAAAAATAAAATAAAGATAGAAACAAAAAAAACGAAATATTGGCCGGCTGATCGACCGATCGAGACCCAAACGAGAGTGAAATTAGAAATAACGAAGATGAGAAGATACAATCCGGTCGGCCGATTGGTAAAACTGGTCGGACAACTGGTATATAAAAGCGGAGACAAATATCATATCAATCAGAAAGAGAGGGAACAATTGTTCACGGCTTGATCAGTTTCAATAACTTCATAAGTAACCAAGTTCAGATGTATCAACGATTAACAAAGATTTCAAAGATCAAGATCTACATCACAACACATATATTAAATTTCAGTTGAAAATAGTCAATCCATAATAGGATGTAAATCATGATATGCATGAGACAAATCTCCTCGGCTCTCGTATTTGGATATCAAGACCTTGAAGAACAAATAGTAATAATGTGATCTACATCCGCTCTTGCATTTTCATAGAACAACCCAAAACTATTGTAACTCTCATAGAGAACCATTCAAGGGATATAAATCATCATCAACATTATATCTCATCAATGTAGTCCGACTCTCCAAACCCTAGAACAAATGAATTTAAAAAGACAAACCTTAACTGCAATTCAAAGCTTTATTAATCGAAGAGAAAAGGACCGGTCGGGCAATCGGTATGGAATTGTCAACATATCGACTCTACAAAACGTTATTGAATGAAAACTGGATGAAAATTGTAATAGCTAGGATTTCTGAATTCTAATTAATATTGATTAACTTAATCGTTGATAGTAATTGACGTATAACTCGTAAATATTTCACAAGTGATGAGTATGAGTCCCACTGTTATGTTCCTACGTAATTTTGGACGTTTGGGGAAATTTTTACTTTTTCCCCCGGGTAATTATTTTTACCCTCCGGTGTTATTTGGAGCATTTGGGAGCTCCAATTAATAAAAATGCAGTTGAGAGAAATGATCAGGACATCGGATATGTCCTAAACATGAAATAACATGGAGAGACAAAACGGCCAAAAGAGTCGCTATTTCGTTTCTTAACGGCTAAGAAAGACGGCTTAGGAATACACGTTTTCCGAGAAAGTTGCGGAATAATTATCCCAACAATATTCCAGATTTAATATTCCAATCTCGAGAAGTTTGGAGAAGGAGGTTCGACCCGCCTTTGGATCGGTTAAAGGATAATTATCGACTTTAGCTGGATAATTATCGTCTTCACTATAAATAGCGGAAAATCCTTTATTAATTCATTTCCTTTCACGTTTCTTCGTAAAAGCTCTAATTTCTCTCAAACTTCAAACTCAGATCCACTCTTCGTTTCTAATCCGATTTCAATTCCGTTTGAGTTTCTGGATTCCTCTCTTCATTCTCTTCATATCAGTACCGAGTTTTTGCATTTCCAAGCAGATGAAGAGCTGGTCGAGCATATATTTAACCAGGCAGGTTCCATTGCTCATATTCCGATGAATTTGATGTTGACCATGTGTGGCCTGCGTCGTTGTGATTCCGAATCTTCTTTCAGATCGTAAATCGGGTTAGTAACGAATAAGTTATAAATTTATTCGTTTTCCGTACTGCAATTTGGCCTAAATTGACTCTAGGCTTGTCAAAATAGATAATTAAAAATTCCATTATGGTCGTTATATTATTCTGGTGATTATGGGTAGTTTGTTTGATGAAATCCGATGACAAGTGGGTTTAGAAATTGCATGCGGGTAAAACGTTATTCTGGCGAAATTTAATTAATTAATTAAAGGTTAATTAATTGAATTAGGATTAGAATTGAGATTGAGGAATGTCGATTAAATACTACCTTGATATTTGAGGAATTGTGAGTTATGTTGAGATATTGAGGTTTAGTTGGTTGTGAGGCTTATAGATTCAGTATGATCCTTATGGATCCCTTGGGTCTAGGTGTGACCTTTTTGATTGATAGGAGTATTGATATCTCTTTATGCCTTGTTATTAGGCAGTGTCCCTCTCAGAATTAGAGGTTGATCGTGGTTGTGATTGTACGAGGTTGAGGTAAGTCCGTAGGACTTCTTAGCTACCATCCTTATATTGGGTGTTTGCATGAGTGGTGTGTGCTTTATATGTTTGTTATGATAGCATGAGTTGTCGTTTTTATCGACCTATGTTCTATTAACTGCCCCACTGCGTGGCTGTGATAACCTTTCCCTTTCATCCCGCCGTGGAGTTTGGGAGGTTCTCTGATGTCGGGCCAGACTGGTTTACCAGAAGGGCGCAATCCACTCCCATAGGGTACACGAATTGTGTGACCGATACTCGTACAGCTGGACATTTCACTCAGAGGCGGGGATGTATCGGTCCTCGTGTCACATACTTTCATCTATCTATATATATATGGTTTTTGAGTGAATGGTTATTATATAAAGATAATAAATGGGTAAATGTGTGATAGCATGTTGATGTGCTTATCTTTCATGATTGTGCTTGTGCTTATGCATTACCTTATATATGTATGGTTAGCTAACGGTTTCATACCGTGTTGTAGATGTTTGCAGGTTAGACGCCGCTGAGTGATCTGACAGGGTGACAGGCCGAGGACTCTCGTACATTAGGTGGTTGGTTTGGGATGTCTTGTTTTCCCTCCTGCGTGAGGATGATGTCTTGTTTCCCCTCCTGTGTGAGGATGTTGTTTATACTCGGCTACGTTGTCTTTACCTTTGAGTTGTATTGTTTATACAGTTTTATGTATTTGTTTTATATCTGTCAGTGCCATGTTGTAAGGTCCAGTGAACTTGTTGTCAGGCTAGGGTCATGATCCACTGTGAGATCCTAGCCCAATGTGACACTTCGAGTCCCGCAGATTTGGGCTGTTACAAAAATAATAGTGGTTGAATAACCCTATTTATAGGAGGACATTTAACCTGATCCTCCTAGGGTTTGCATATCTTATCTAAATATACCAAACCCTATATTATAACTAAAATATATAATTGTACAAACGGACTAGCTCCGGTCGACCAACCGATGAGGCCAAATCGACCGAGAACTCAGAAATGAACCAGTTTAATTTGCTCTTGGAAAATGGTCACGTTCTTGGTAAGTGTGTTGGAGGTCGGATGACCTTATCCAAAGCCTCGAGCAATTCCTCGATCTTCACTCTCGGATCTCAATCAATTTTACCGTGACCTCAAACTTCTCAACCGTATGGAGAATCTTAGTGTGTTGAAGACATTCCTTCGTAAATAGATTCAGTTTAGCTCCACCAACGCTTAAAATGCCTACAATTTCATTAAGGCACCAATCGATATCCAAAACTCAAAAGGGAAGAAAATATGCTAATAAGAAATACTAATATGCTCAAAAGGTCTAACGAATATATGGATTAAAATGACGGTGTACAAAACACTAAAATAGATGCTATTAGTAATTAAGTCAATTGTTTTAATTATTTTCAGTAATAAGTGGGAGAGATACAAGAACAAGACCGCACAAGGCTAAACAAGATAGGCGCCTTAAGTAAGGATGGAAGATTTGCAAAGAAAATTACAAGGTTTAGATCCCGTAAACAATGAATGTTTATGCTTCGTTTGGTTATAACTCCGGAAACGGAAACGGAATGGAAATAAATTTAGTCCATATGTTTACCTAATTCATGAATATTTTTGGAATCATTCCTTGTGATTGCATGTAAAATGTATTTGTTTCTCTCATTTTGTTTCCCTGTAGGGTATCAAAAGTAATCAAATTCTACTACAATTACTTTAAATAATTAGGAATGATTTCATAAAATTTCATGAATAATTGTACACATACGGATTAGATTCGTTTCCATTCCGTTTCCGTTTCCGGTGTTGGAACCAAACGGGCCCTTTATTCTAAATAATGATATAGTCTATATACTATTTATGACTAGAAGCGTATATTTGAAAAGTCTATCTATTTACTGTTTTTTCTATATAAATCATCTTCGGTTATTTGGGAAAATATCTCTTTGAATCATAAAAAAGAGAGTTATTCTTCATAATATGTCAAACCAAAAAACATTTAGTATATGTTTAATTTAATTGAAGTATTTTCTAATGCGCCTTGGCTATCACAATCATCCATGTGTCCGCCTATTCCGATACTTCCATCGAAACACCTTGTCTTTGTTCCATAATGGACTTGCCGACGGATATAGGAGGCGTACCGTCGGATGATTGAGATTTACCGATGGAAGACTTTTCCGTTATCTTTTCCATCTACTTTTATATGAGTAATAATTAAAGAGGATATTCTTGTGAGTCTCTTCTTTTAAAAAGACATTGATTGTTTGAGATAATTAGAATATGTCCATCAAATCCCTTCTTTAATTTCTATAATATCTACATATAAGTTGTAGGATTTGCTTTCGTCCTCCTTATAATATTTACATTTAAGTTTTAGGATTTGCTTTCTTTAACTGTAGATACCGTTCTTCCTTTGCCTCTTTCATACTCTCTAATCTTTCTCCTTCTCTCCTTCTTCTTCATTCAATACAATAGGAAAATTTTTCTCTTCCCAGTGAATACAAACAAGCTATTGGACCAAGAGACCGTGTGATGCCTCTTCCACACTAAATAGTAAGTTTGTCCTCCTCCTCCTCCTCCTTCTTATTCTTCTTCTTCTTCTTCTTCTTCTTCTTCTTCTTCTTCTTCTTCTTCTTCTTCTTCTTCTTAACCCTCTATCAAGGTCTTCTCTTGATTCCTCTTCCTTCTTCTAATTTTATGTGTGTCAATTCTTAGACCAAGGGGTCTTGTTGATATCTACAGACTAGGAGTTGACGACCAAGAGAAGGAACCGCAACGAAAGGAGTACGAGATCTTTGTGCACGTCGACGAAGAGAAAACAACCACAGTTCTAGACTTCTCCCACGGTCGCGCCTTCACCCTTAGTCCGTAGTTGTAGATATTTGTCACCGCGGCCGCGTCAGTTGTAACCTTGTCACCGTGGTCGGGCGATCCTTGACCCACGGTTGCGTCACCTCTTCACAACGTTCCAAGTTTGGTGTGTTGCTTCTTCTCTCGTTTTTTAAGGTTATTAGTAGTTAGTATCATGTTAGGTTTGAACCTAGCAGAACTAGAGTGAATCCCAATTAGTGGATCATGTAACACCCCAAGTTCTGGGAACTCTACGCGCTACGGGCTAGGACCGCACAATGGGTCCCGATCCTCAGAGTACCAACAACACAACAGATCTTACAAAAAGGCACAGATGAATGAAAACCAAAACTCAATATAAAACCAAAGGTTTAAACAAAAGAAAGTGTAAAAGACTCGCAATCGAGTTCAAAACAAAAGAGAAAGCAACAACAGAAACATAAACCCAATCCCGTCTTATAATGTACGGGAACCCCGGTTGACCACACCATCCAGATCACGCAACAACATCTTGAACCTGCGGAACATCTACAACGTTGGTATAAACTGTTAGCTAACAATCTAGATACTAGCAAGAGCGTAAAGGCACAAACACACATAAGGTAAAAGTAAACATATAGCATGCTCGCACAAAATCGGTTATTATCTTTCATTAAGGTTATCCATCACTAATTCAACTTATTTTGTCACACGAGAATCTCCCAAAACTCGCCTACGCTTCTGTCTACCAATAAGAATAGATCAATACTACCCGTTACCTACGAGTTTGGGTTGCAAGAGCACATTCTAGTCTCCTGTAGAACTAGACAAGTGGTCACCGCCCGGTTATCATACACTTGGGCCAGTTCAGGTTATAAAGGCTGAATACTATTCCCAGTATCCGTTATAACATGATAATCAACACAAACAAGCCAAAACACTCAAACCAATATACGGAATGAAGCTCAGTAAGTCCAAGGGACTTACCTCACTCGAAGGTAACTCAAAGCTCAACAACCAACTCAAAGACGGCTCAGTTTCCATTAGGAAAGGAGCAAGGAAAGCCTGTTCACACAAGCATCACGAATCAGGAACAAAACTGTTTCTAGAAGTCTATAACTTCTAGTCTCAATGATCTCTAACAGATTTCCACAAGCTAAGGGCTCAACCCTAGTCTTACAACATACTCAGCGGACAAGGAACAACCATAAGAAACTAGGAAAGGAACGAGGAAAGCAAGGAAGGAAGCAGCTCACCAAAGACGGAAGCTACTGCAGAGGAAACCGCAGGGGCGGCTGGACAAACGCAGGGGCGGATGGCCGCGGGGGCGGGGATGTGCAAGCGCGGGGCGACTGCGTGAGAAAAGGCGCTGTCGAGGTTTCTCTCGACAAAAACTTCACAACAAGGAATCCAAAACTCGAACATTTGATCCAACCACGTCAAGACTCAACCAAAAGAGCCTGATAATAACAACATATCAATGACGGGGATGTCACCAAGAATTAAGGTTCAAACTTGATTCTTGGAGAAGAAGAAAAGGAAGAACGGAGGAGAAAATAAATAGAAAGAAAAGGCATGCAACAACTACATGAACGTGATGAAGAACTCAGAAGATAAGACTTACACGTTCAGTAAGATCACAGGAAGCAAGGGAGACGGCTGCAGCTTCAAGGTTGAAGAACGAATGCAAGAAACGGGAAAAAGGAGAGAAGACGGGAATATATAGAGAAGGGATGGAAAGATAGAAGGAAGGACGTCTAGGGTTAGGAAAAAGATAAGGAAGCCGGCCCATAGATAGAAGATCAGATCTTCTATCTATGGAAAGAAGATAAAACGAACGAAAGAAAGATCGGGCGCAAAGGCACAAATTTATGATCCAATACAATCAAAATAATGAGTTTCATTAGAAAATACTACTACACCGAAAACAAAGGCACAAATTTGAAAATGAAGTAGTGAACATGTAACCCTTATCTTCAAGTCACCGTACAAGCTCAATTACCCAATTCTGAATCTAGAGTAGTGAACATGAACTTTTGAACTGGCCATCCTAGGTTAACCTGCATAGCTACGAATATTTATTATTCGACTTCAAGTAAACATACAAGATAAATTAACCAAAAATTCGTTGGTTATTTAAAACTCCTCCTTAATCTTCTTGCTAGAACACGGAAGAGTCGATTCCGAATCTGGAGTAGTGAACATGCAACCTTTATCTTCAATCACCTTATCAAAGCGAGGCTTTGAAGTAACATTAAAGAATGATCCATCTCCAATATATTTCCGAATCAAATGTGTCCCGGGCTTTCCAACCAAACTCGATTGACCCATCGGTTGAAAATGAGGGTTTGAAGCTCCGTCATTAAGAATTTCATTGGACACTTGGATCTGACCGGCTTGTCGACTAATAGGCATTGGTGGCTTGGTAACATTATGCAGTATAAGAAGTCTCTCAGGCTCTTGTGTCCTAATCTCATGGCTCGTCTGACGAACCGGAAAGCCTGGAGGAGCATCGATAATGTTGGAGGTTCCAATTTGACCCAAACTCAAATTGTTGGTGACACTGAGAGCGACCCATGGGAGTTGATGAGAATAAGTTGGATGAACAACATTAAGAGGCTTCGGCGAGAGGACACGAGCTTGAGTCTTGGATTGAGATGCTCTTAGGCGATTTGAGTGCACTTTACAGTGCCCCGACAAACCATAAATCGACCGGAAGTTTCTATCACATATGTTGCATTTGTAAAAGCGTGATTGCTTAGATATTTTATTGGGTTGAACTGGGTCCCCTATTGGATCACCCATTCCCGCTTTAGGAGCGGAACTCTGGTAAAAATGGAAGAGGAGGAAGAAGAAGAGGCGTATTAGAACATAAGTTTTGGTAATTGTTTAAAGTGTTTTGGCTTATGGGTCTTTTGGGGTATTTATTGGCGAGCATTGAGGGATGTATTTGGGTATTGCAAAATGTGAGAGTAGTTGAGAAATAAATCATAAATTTTGGTAATTGATTTTAATTGATTGATCAATTAATGTAATTAGAAAGAAAAAGGTATGGGGGTGGGAGAATTGTGAATTGTATTAATTACTTAATAAAAATATCATTTATTTCCTCATTACTATAGTAACGCTTCATTTTGCGCTGGCAAACGAGCTAGTGATAAGAACATCCATAAAGGAGATTGAACCAAGATTATGATCATATTCATACACTAGCACTAAAAAATTTCATTCTTAAATAGAAGGATTGTATACATATTTAAACTTGTTATATTTTTTTAACTCTTAATTCCTATCTTCTATTAAGTTATTGGGAATGAAAATTTTGGGAATTGGATGGATTTTCAAAATTCTCATCCAACAGTCTCAAAAATAATCTAGCAACCCTCACCCTGAGTCCCATAGTCATCAAGTAACTTCAGAATAGAAGGTTTGTCTCGTTGTGTTGGAACCAACAGTTGTGATTTTACGTACTTTCTGAATTTATATTTTGATTTTATTTTATATTTAATCATGTATGGCTAATCTCGATCTAGATCTAAGGATTGGATGATCTCTATAATGATTTAATTTATTATTGCATATATGTATCTGAATTGAGATTGTCATATTGCTTCTTTTCAAAGCTGTTCATTTTCATCTTTTATTTACCTTCGAAAGAAGTGGCATTTATATAGGATTTAGATAAAAAAAAAAAAAGACATGCGCTAACTGGCGAGGTTATTTTATTTGATTTACTGAAAAGCACTTGGTCTAAGGATTTGAATCATATTTTTTTACTTTAAGGATTTCTAACTATCGTCGAAAGTTCTAGTCTTTGTACCCTTTCTAGTTTTCCCTAACCGGCAAGGTTTCCCTTGGTCTTTTCTAGATTTCTAAGTTCTTAATGGGTTTTTCTATTTACTTGACAGAGTCGCCGGTGTGAGGGCGCAATCAAGTTGGATAAGACGGTCTTTGTTTGTTTATGTCAAAGACTATTTTAGATAGTTACTTGCAATGTTCACATACCAATATCATGAGTCTCATATATGCGATATTACTTTAATTCTGTAGCATCCCGTAAAATTGTCATCTTGCATCATTTAAATGGGAATTTGTGATTGACTTATAAGGATGGGTTGCTACCCATGTTGTTCACTCCAAAAGGTGTGTGCAGACAAAGCTTAAAATTTATAATCTGAATAATAAACCTAACGATAAGCGAACCTGCAGTGTACGGATCAATCGTAGTAAGGGCTTATATTCCGGAGTCGATCTCAGGGAATCGGTGAGAACAATCATAGTAAAGCAATCCAATTTCAGAAGCATGTAATAATATTGATCAAAAGCAAAAGATAAGATGTATAGCAAGATGCGGAAATGCAGATTCTAAAGATCATAGTATCCAGTGGGCAATCTCGTGTTGTTCTATAACGATCTCGGTCGAGATGCTCAACGAACAGCCCGAGACGGGTTTCCGATTAAGGTTAACTCAAGCTTTCAGGGTCCACTTGCATAAAGGTTTATTCTTTCATCGTCTATACTACAACCTTCAACTAATCACCCTAGAATCGCATGGGTGTTTAGCCAACAATCATCATAATCAATGCAATATCAATTATATCAAGAATATCAAGAAAAGGGAATAAAGCAAACAACAAATGTATCACAATTATCAAAGCAAACAAACCAATCAAAAGTATCAATAATGTGTTCCAAAAAGTGATGATAACAACTCACTAGCAATCCCCAAAGGAATCTTCACAATCTAGGGTTATTTAAAACCCTAAGCAGTCCTTCCTTCAAATATTCCCCGTCCAAAGAAAACCCTTATGTCGTCTCTATGTTCGGGTGTCCAACCTCCTTTTTAACTTCATGTTCACCTTCCATTCTTATAGAAGAATTTTAGGTCAAAAAATATATTTTATCTTCTTGGGTTGTTAGACGTCGACCTCAATCCAGGCCTAGTGGACCATATCGGTCGAAATGCATGGTTGTGTCCATCCGAGATCAGTAGTGATCTACGTGCATGAGACCATATCTTTGTTTGGATCTTTCTTCCTTCCTTCCAGCATGGTTCTTGTCCTTCTCCTTGTCCTTCCTAATGCTCCTAAATGTAGCTCCCTAGCTTCCTTAGCTCTTTATGCTCCTTTTCCACCCAAAACGTGCCTTATTCCCTACAATTACAACAAAATATGGTGTAGACCTCGATTCTTGCAAAGTAACTAAATAATGACATAAACACTACAAATACATATACATGTATGCAAAATTATGACGAGAAAACAACAAAACCATGCCCGAAATATAGACAATAATTCATGCTATCACATGTTAACAAGAATTCTTCTTTTTCAGTGGTAGAGTAAGGACAAATAACTTTGGAATTAAGAGTGCTCGCGCGGGAGCATTTTTAGGATGGGTGACCTCTTGAGAAGTTTATGAGCGAGCATGGTTGGCATGGGTACAGTGTACCTAAGACCTCGTGTCTTGGTGGATCATTGACCTGACGTGGACGTCATGAATTTAAGTGGGGGAGTTGTAAGGATTGGTTACTACCCTTCTTAACAAGATTTCTTCTTTTCCGGTGGTAGAGTGAGGACAAATAACTCTCGAGTTAAGCGTGCTTGTGCGGGAGCAATTTCAAGATAGGTGACTTCCTGAGCAGTTTTTCGCGCGAGCATGGTTGGCATGGGGACAACGTCCCTAAGACCTCGGGTATTACAAATTCATTATAGTGAGGATTCTTGTTTCCTTAGATCACCTCCCTCAACTATTTGCCTACAATCAATCATTGACTTTCTCTTATTTTTCCCTTTTCACCGAAAGACGTGTTCTTCCTCTTCCTTTCCTTCTTCTTTTCTCCTGTAACATCCGGAATTTTTATTCCGGATGATTAGCAGGTTTTGACCTTTCCGCAGGCGCGACTCAGTTATTCCGCATGCACGGGATGCTGAGTAACCGGATTTTATCCTGTTCCGACCCCTCGTTCTTCCTCTTTGCTTTGGACCCTTCGTTGGTTGTGCCAAGGGAACAAGAGGTCAGCTGACCCCTTGTTTCCCTCCCACCTTTTGCAGCCTAGTATTCCTTATCTCTCTTTGGTTTTCATTTCACGCTTCTCTTTTTACTCTTCCTCTCTCTCTCTCTCTTTTCTCTTCTTCCTCCTTTGGAGATCTTGCTTGTGTGTGAGTAGACCTGTTCAAGTCCGGGCTCGGGCCGGGCATTTTCAAAAAAAAAGCCCGTTTTGGCGGACCCGGGCCGGGTTGAGCCCAGCTCACGGGCCTGCCATGGCTGCCGTACCCGCCCGGCCGGGCGGGCCGGGCTGCCCGGCGGGTGCCCGTTTTTTTTTGTTTTATTTAAACTGTGACTTTATTTGCAGTGCATTGTGTTCTTGCAACTCCGCTTGAAACCTCAACATCATCATTAGCTGTCGAGTCAAGATCAGCCATCGTCTACAAATACAAATGACACAAAATCAAAAGACCATAACATTGCAGTCTGTAGTAGACACACTAGACGTTTGTAATCGCATAAATTTCGCATCAGCTTCTTATATTGTTGGAGATGATTACACGAGTCAACATGTCTTTATAAGATGTAAGAAAGGAGAAGAAACTTACCAAAAGACGGAGGTAGAGGAGGCTCCGGTGGACAAGACGAGTCGAGGAAGAGGACAGAGGCCGGTGGACAAGACGAGTCGAGGAAGAGGGCCGGCACTTGGCAGAGGCCAGAGGGGTCGCGATTGGAGTCTGGACAGAGGCCAGAGGGGTCGCGACTCGCGAGGGACAGAGGGGTCGCGAGGGAGTCTGGACGAGGGCCGGTACTCGGCAGCGCCGCAACGGCTGGAAGAGAAGAGGGAAGAGAGACGAGGGACAGAGGGGTTGCGAGGGTTGTCGCTTGTCGAGTTGTCGGCTGGAACTGGAAGAGGGAAGGTTCAGAATTTAGAAGTTTTCGTATAAACCTAAACCTAAAGTTCATAAAAAAAAAAATTTGCCGGGCTCCGGGCCGAGCGGCCCGACCGGGCCTGGTACCTTGTTCATACCCGGCCCGCTGGGACTGGCGGGCCGGGCGGGCTGGACCGGACTTGAACAGGTCTATGTGTGAGCTACAGTAGAGGAGATTCAAGATCCATCTTGGTAAGTTTCTTCCCCTTCCTCCCTACTCCCCCTTTGTTGTTTACCCTTTCTTCTTCCCTCCTTCATCCATGGTCATGGATGAAGCTCTTGAGAAGGTTTTTCCTCAAATTCTTGCATGTGCTTTTTCTTAGCTTGATTAGGTCGTGGAGAGGTGTCTAAGATCAGTGGTTAGTGTTTGGATGAGGCCTAACCAAAGAAGGAAGCCATAGAATCTCAAGTGCACAATCGAAGATCGAAGAAATCGCTGTTTCTAGAGCTCCACCGCGGGGGCGGCATCAGGCGCCACGGGGCAGATCTTAGCCAGCCGCGGGGGCGGTGAGAAGCGCCGCGGGGGCCGTGACCTTCAGCACGCAGTCGCGCCAACTTGTTTCCGCGGTTGTGTTTCCTTCAACAGTAGGCTCTCCTCTCCCTTTCTCTTCGTTCCTTCCTTATATTTGAGGTTATATCATGTTAGTATCATGCCTAGGATGGACCTAGGATAGATTAAGAATGTCACCTAGTGGTTGTGAACCTAGGTGCTCCTTAGAACTCGTTGGATCAATGTTGATCGTTTATGTGTGAGTTGAACCTATGATCTCTTCTACCTTGTGGCCATACTCCATCTTTGGGTAGTCTTTAACCTTATATAGTGTGTGGGTTGTTGTGGTACCCTTCCTCAATTTTATCGAGTTGATGACCTCTTAGGGTCTAGAAGCGTTTCCTAGCTTATAGGTTGCTAGGACTCGGGTTCGGTTGTAAGTTTTGGAAGTCCTTGAGTTGAGTTGTTGAGATCGTTATTGATGTATGCCTCGTTATGATCAGGCTTGAGGTATTTTTCCTACGGGAAGTTGAGATTAATTTTTACGATAGCCTTGAGACGAGGCAAGTCCTCGGACTTACTTTAGCCGCTTTTACGCATTATTTGGATACATTATGGTGGTGTGTGTTTATTGCTATTAAGCATGAAACCGGATTAGGATTACTTGACTAGATATATTGTTTGGCCCATTGTTCTTATTATTATGGGGCGGTGACATTATTGCCCAGCTCCCGAGGGAGACTGGGAGGATCTTTGCGACCAAGCCATACATGGTATACGAGTGGGCTTCTTCATCACTCCCTCAGGGTATACGGGTTGAGCGCCGCATCATTCCTGTTGGTTACACGGGGACAGAGGCGAGAGTTATAAGACTCTCGTGTCACACTTGGACAAATGGATTAGATATGGAATAACCTAAAAAGATAATAAGTAACAGATGTGTATGTATATGATCATGTTGTGTGTTATGTGTTCCCATGTGTGTTTGTGTCATATTATTCTTATAATGCCTAGAATGTGAGCTAACGGTTTAAAACCGTTTTGTAGATGCCTTGCAGGTTAGGGATGCCGCCGAGTGAGGTGGAGGAGTGGACAGCCGGGGGTCTCCGTACATCATAGGACGGGGACATTTTTGGCCTTGTTATGTTGTACGGTTTTGGATCTCTTTATCGTTTTGTGTCGTTTTGAGGACTCGACTGAGTTTCCACCTTGTATCTTTGCGTTTTGGTTTCTCGCATACATCATAAATGATTTGAGTTTTACGCCTTTATTTGTGTCATGTTGGAAAGGTCCGGTGAGGTTGTTGTCAGGCTAAGGGTCGAGACCCATTGTGATCGAGGTCTCGCTTGTAGCATTCCGATATCCCGTGGATTTGGGGTGTTACATCTCCCTTTACTTAGAATAATTAAATATTAGTGTTTTCCAAAGGAGGGTAGTACGAGCACGGCGATGGATTTTGTAAACGCATGACGTTTACAAAATCCGTGACCGCCATTATATGACCGTTGTCAATTGAACGTTGTGTAACGGTAATAAATATGACCAATGTAATTTGATCGTTGTGTAATTTCATCGGCTATATATATTGAGAGCTAAAGATTCAATGATTAACGCTCACAAACTCTCCCGAAAAACGGTAGCGAAAATGTCAATAGAAGACGAAGATGAGATGATGATTCCGTTCGACGATACAAAGTTTAGTGACCTAGACGAGTTTCTTTGACACTTCGAGGTAAATATATTTAAACTTATTGTTCTTTATAATTTAACCGAGAAACAAGAAATCTTATTTCTATTATATATGAACTAGCGTCTTCCGAATTATTCGCAAGATGAAGGGACAAATTATACGTGAATGATTGAAATTTGTGGTTTTTTCCACGATCGCGAGACAATGGTGGATTGGGATCGATTCATGGGAGGAAACCTGGTGAAAAAGTTCATGAAACATTTCATCCTCTTGGCGTATGATGTTAAAGGCGATGGACATTGTGGATTTATACCCCTTTCCGTGGTTTCAGGATATTCGGAAGAAGATTATTTGATCGTACGAAAGGAATTGGCCACAGAGTTGTTCATGAGAAAGGACTTCTACGCAAAAGTGAGTATCTCTTTTGTTCCTTTACCATTGTTTGTTCATAAAATCAAACCAACTCCTTCACCTTTATGTGTTTTCTTTCAACACGCGTCTTTCCGTTGGACTATTGATGAAGTTATCTAGTCTACTTTCTAGACCGAGCCTATACCTTGCGGGCCAGAGAATTGGATGAAGATACCAACTATTTGTAAGGAAGCAACGACATATTGCCGTTGCGTAGTGGTTATATTTGGAGCTATTCCCGAGACATGTTTACCAATGATTGAAACGATTGAGGACCAACAACCGCCGACGGAGATTTGTGCAATTACACATGTTGATGGCAATCACTTTGTAGCTGTAAGTTCTCTCAATTTCTAACTCTTTCATTAACCTATTCGAATGGCATATTGCAATGACTTATTTTAATGTGGCATTCATTTCTTCTCAAGTTTGTCTCAAAACCGATTCACCCTTACCGCCTTTGACAATTCCATGGAAACGCAAACATGATTCTAGCATGGATGGATGAGATGCACCCTTTCGTGATAGGATAAAACTCTTTGATCACCTCCGGTGCATTAAGTATCCTAGAAAATTTCTTGTTCACTACCTAAGGGGTGTGTTAACGATGCACGACAAAGTCATAAATTTATACTCGTAATAAAAGACTAAACAACTACGCGAACCCATAGTGTATAGATCGTTACGTAGAAAAATCAATTATTCCAAGGTCAAACACAAAGACTGAGGTGAAATCGAGTATGCAATGATAAAAAATAGAACAAACTAGACTAAATAAAGAATGAGTCAAGAAAAACACGATAAAGATAAGAAATAAGATAAGGAGACAATGCAGATTCTAGAGATCAAGGTATTTGGTTACGGTTGTAGAGTTAAGATGGCTATGGAATGGTGTTTCAATGGTGGGAATGATCACAGGGTAGGTCTCACACTCCACTATCCCAAACCGAATCACCTATTACTGGGTAAGTCTCAAGGCTATGAGGATTGAACATATACTCAAACCAACCACTCTACCTAAGGGAATTGAACTAACTTTCACCGGGTAAGTCTTAGGTTAAGCTAACTCAAGCAAGAAGTTTGGCACACTCAATCCAATAAAGGGAATTGAGTCCTCTATTACATAGAATTCATAATCAACGGTACCTAAGAATGGGAATTACTGGTAAGTCTCTTCCCAAGCTTACATGTATGTCTTAGAGGGATGTAAGGATATAAAGCACTCAATCTTGGTTTGTTCTAAGATAAACCACGTCTGCGGAACAAGATGAGGTTCTAGGGAGTGAGGGTTAAATCAACACGAATCATCCAATGCTAATATAAAGCTCAGTCTATCATCATCTACAACCACAACCATCAACCAATCACCCTAGAATCGAATAGGTTTAGCCAACAACACACATTCAAATCAAGAAAGATAAAAGAAGAATTCAAGCAAACCATAAGCAAAAGAACAAAGAGAAGTAAGAAATACTTAGCAAGATGTCTTCAAACTTCAATAGAAATTGCAATCCAACGGTAAAAATAGAATCTTTAATCCAACTGAAATTAATCATTAACCTAAGTCTTCTTCTATAAGAATTCTCTCTCACAAATTTTTCTCAAATCGAATCAAATCTAGAAATAACAAGTGTGTCTAGCCGTGTAAGGTATAAGGTGAGATAAGAGGGTTTCTCTATGTTGCAGGTTTAGAGATTTATAGGGATAGGTCTAGGGCTGGACCAAAATGGATCACCTCCTAAGGATCTTGTATCGTGGGCCGTAAAAAGATAAATCTCGGTCGCTCTACTACAAATCTCGGTCATGGTTCTTCTTACAAGTCGGTACCGCGGTTCGTTCTGTGCTTGCCTTCTCCTTACCTAATTTGCTCGAATCCTTTGGTGGTATTCCTAGCTTCCTTTGGGTTCTCTGTTATGCTCCACCTTGAGACTTAGTGATAGGTGATGGAATCACTATCATTTAGGGTAGTTTTTAGAGTCTTTTTATTGCATTTGTGTCGGTTTATGCTACTAACTCCTTGGTCCAGAAGAAGAAGACTAAAAGAAGCTAAGGAAGGAGTTATAAGCACTTAGGAGTGAAGATCGATCAAGAAGCAAAGCTTCTGTTACCTCACCGCCCCTGCGGAACCTTGCCACCGCCCCTGCGGGTGACGCCTTACACCGGAGCGCTCCCTGCGCCTTCGCCAGCGCCGGCCATGAAGTGAGTCACCGCCCCTGCGCCACTCCTTGGCACCCCTGCGGTGACCTGCCCTGAAGAGACGAAGACCAGCTCCCCTGCGCCTCCCACTGCGCCCCTACCTGCGCCTCAACATGGGAGCTGGAAGACGAAGAGGTTATGTTACCGCCCCTGCGTTGACATAGGAACGCCCCGACGGCTTGGCATCAGAAACATCAGGAAGTCGAAGGGTCAGACGTTTGAAGAGCATTGAAGATCCGCCCCAGCGGAGTTGCCTAGCCGCCCCTGCGGCCCTGAAGAAGATCAAGCGTTTTTTCCTTCACCGCCCCTGCGGAGCTGAAGACCACCCCTGCGGCTTAACGTCAGAAGCTTTACTCCGGTTGTTTACACCACCTTTATGGCATTAAAGATGGCTGTTTTGGGCCGTCCATTTACTCCTATTTAGTGTCTTTTGTAGTATAAATAGTCCTTGGTTGATTGCTAGAATGATCCAACTTATCCATCTTGTTAGCCAACAAATTATCCACTTAGATTGTCTTACTACCTTTGTAATAAGTTGCTAACTCCCTTGCTACATTGGGTTGGTTTGAAGTTGCATTGTTACTTTGGTTGTAAGTTCTTTTTAATATATGTTTTCATTCAGTAATACTTTGTGCTTTCTTGATCTCCATTATCTAATTGCATGTTTACTATTGCTTGAGATTGATCACCTTAGGTTCTAAAGTGCATGTAAACAACTAGGATTAATAGGTTCCGGGTTCGGGTCTATAATCTAGTAGCAACTTTAAGTAATAACGGGTTGTAATTACTTAAAGAAAAGGAACACAAATATAAAGATAAGTTTAACGGTTTTAATCTTCTCTTTATATCCCTTAGTCTTTGTTTGAAAGCTAACTTGTTATTTGTTCTTGTAGGTTTACGGAACGCTAACTTGTTAAGTTGTGTTGATGCCGGTTGGCTCAACACATATATATGATCGAGACGGGAGACTAATTGAAAACTTATAAAAGGAACTCACCAAAGTAGCAATTGCATGCTTAGAATCAACCTAGTGTAGATTCATCCACCATTTGTCTTACTTGTCGCATTAATCGTTTTCATAAGTTTTCGTGTGCATCAATTCAACAACCCCCCCCCCTTTTGTTACTTGTCACTATAATCGATAATTGCATCTAAAACACCTTAACTCTCTTGGGTTCGACCCTTACTTAATCACTATACTTGTTCTTAGTGCTAAATCGGGATTTACTTTTGATTGGGTATAGACGACCATAGAAATACCGTCGGTCAAATTTTGGCGCCGTTCCGGGGAGTTTTAGTGTTTTATTGTTATTATTGATTATTGGTTTGAAACCATTTTTATGGGTCAAACTCGTGCTACTAATTCCGGCTTTGCTTCTTTTGATCCAGAAATTGAGAGGACGCACATCCGGCAATGAAGACAACAACAACTTCAACAAGAGATGGCTGACCGTACTCTTCGTCAACTTACGCATCCCACCTTGGCTCAAAACCCTCTTGCGGTCACTATACCAGCATTAGTGGAAAGAGTCAACTTTGAGCTCAAGCCGGGCCTCATCCACTTGCTCCCATCCTTCCATGGGCTAAGTAGTGAAGACCCCATCAAGCACCTTGGGAAGTTCCATACCGTATGTATGAGCATGAAGCCGGTCAACATTACCGAAGAACAAATCAAGATGAGGGCATTCGGTTTCACACTCAAAGATTCCGCAGATGATTGGTATTACCACCTTCCATCCGGGAGTATTGACACTTGGGAGAACCTTCACAAAGCGTTTTTGGAGAAATACTTTCCAGCTAAGAAGGCCAATAGCTTGAAGAAAGCTATAAGCAACATCGAGCAAGAGGCGAATGAAACTCTCTACGAGTACTTCGAGAGGTTTGCACACCTCCGATCCAGCTGTCCTTTTCACGGCTATTCAACTCAAGATCTAGTCTTGTACTTGTACAATGGCTTGCTAGACAATGAAAGGAGGATCGTCGATGCAGCTTGCGGAGGTAATATTCTTAACTCTACTCCTGACCTTGCTTTGGAAAAGATACAAGAACTAGCGGTAGGTACTCGGAACTTTGGAAGGACCCTAGCTAAGAAAGGAGTTCATGTTGTGAGTTCCGGGAAGAGTGAGATTTCCACCGAGCTCGCGGAGTAGAAGGAAATGGTGAAGAGACTAACACTAATGGGAACGCCACAGTAGCTCAAAGCTTGCGGAGTTTGTGCTGACCCATACCATCCAACGGACATGTGTCCACAAGTCCAGGATGACGATGCTGAGGTAAACGCAATGGGTTATGGACAAACACAGCAGCAAAGGCCTGGGAACGATTCCTATGCCCAGAATTTCATGCCAAACTGGTGTGACCAACAGAATTTTCGTTGGAGGGATCAACAAAACCAACAACAACAGCCCCGTCAAGGTAAGTATCACTCAACTGAAGATATGTTGCAGGTTTTAACTAAACACTTTGCTACTCATATCCAAACAACAAAATCTAGCATCAAGAACCTTGAAAAACAAGTTGGTCAAATGGCGGAAGCCATTACAAGGATCAAAACTAGGTCCTCCGGAGGATTACCTTCACAAACGGTTATAAACCCAAAGGTGATGTTGGAAGAGGCTCAATCATAGAGGAAGAGTCCCTACGTCAAGCCAACGACGTAAAACAAAGGCGCTGCTCGGGAGGCAACCCGAAGGAATAAGAAGAGGAGTTTCTGTCAAGAAAACCGCCCCTGCGGCTCAGAGTCCCCGCCCCTGCGGTGACACCCATGGCCAGCGCCGCACCCGGTGCTGGACCAGCGTCTGCTCACGTTGGTCACCGCCCCGCGGTGACACCCCACGCCCCTGCGGCGGCCACCCTTGACACACATCCTCAGCTCCTCCCCGGCGCTGAGGCTGCGTACCCCCTCTTCCTTGTCACCGCCCCCGCGTTGACAAACGCCACCCCTGCGGTTTTGTTAAGGAAAGAATAAAAATATACTTCCCAAAAATAACCTACATCTACCACCCTCTTCACCCCCTCTCCATTCATTCTTCAAAACCTATCCGACTCGCCTCCCACGCCCTTGCGCCCTCCGGAAGATCTCGCACAGCCCTGTCCAGACGTTGTTGCACCGCCTCCGGCAACCTAGTGTCACCGTCCCTTTGTGACACCAAACCATCTCCACCACCACACACAAACACCACCTCAACCCTCTCACTCTCAAAATTCCACTGCCCCACCTCCGGCGACGTCTGCAACAGCAAAGGAGACGCCGGAAAAGCCCCATCGCCACCACCTTCGTCGAACTCCAAAATTGCCTTCTGTTCTTCACCCGCCCCTGCGCCTGCAAGCTCCCGCCCCTGCGTCGTGCCGCCCCTGCGCCTGCTGCAGCCGCCCCAACGGAAAACACAACAGAGGGTTCGTTTCTTACTCAATTTTCTGAAATTTCTAATTCCTTTGATTGTTCAAACTGCAAGAGATGGAGAATCGGAAGAAATATAAGTTTTCAGAAGCAGAGACGATGCGGTATAGGATTGCACAAAGTCGGGATGTGTATGCAACCCGATTTCTGGATGTGCCCACTTTGGAACAATTGGGCATGTTGGAGAGCATGCAGGAATTTCTCAACAACGCTGGGCTCGGGGATTTTCTGATAACAACCGACCCAACATACCCCGAGTTCAGCCTCCAGTTCATCGCCACCTTCAAAATGGAAACGGTGGACCATGAGTGTGTTGGACTTACATTCAAGTTCAATAAAAGGAAGTACATATTGGACTACACCTAGCTGCAGGAGGCCTTAGGGGTGACTATAGCCGCTTCCGACGACTGGTGGGAACCTATCCCGACACCTGATTTGATGGAGTTTTGGCAGGCCGCCACCAGGTTTGAGTTTCATGCAGGGGGTGAGTACTCCAACAAATTCACTCACCCCTGTTTGAGGCTCATCTCAAAGGTATTCATGAGTATCTCCTGTGGACACAAGGAGGAGAATAAGGTTGCTCTTAAGGACCTTCCACTGCTATACGCTTGTCTCTCCATGAACGACTGGGTACCGGATTGGCCATACCTTTTCCTTACCGCTTTGAAGCGGATTAGGAAGAATGAGCCACGAGATATCGTGGGAGGAGGGATCATCTCTTTGTTGGCTGCATGGGTGATGGATCTTTCTACCCTGGATGACGGAGGGTATGTTGAGGAGGTGCAGGCTCCTCAGGAGAGACGGGGAGCACCGCTTTTGGCTCTCGTTAGCAGATGGGAGTCACATCACCTACCTCCCCGACGACTTCTATTGGGAGACGAGCTCTCCAATTAGTATGTACCGGCTGACCCAGTTCCTCCGAGACGACCTCAGGCGGATATTGTTGGGAGATACGCAGCCGGCTCCAGTCGAGCCCCGCCACTGATGAGGAGATGTCAACGGCAGCACACGACAATCAGGCCATGGAGAGTCTGCAAGCTCAGATGGCAGCCTTGACTACACAGCACCAGGCATGGCAGACCGAGTACTAGCGGTCCATGCTTGAGCAGCAGCAAGCGTGGCAGTCTAGCTTCGCCTCCCCCATGACCACTCACTTTAACCGCCGTCAGGATGCTTGGCAGGCGGCTCATCAGCAGCATTTGGAGACTCAACAGCTAGCCTGGCAAGCTAGCTACGAGACATCATTTAGGGAGAGGATGGAGGCTCGGGAGGGCCGTATTGACATGCTCCACCGCCGGCAGGAGCACTTCTTCCGCCATTTTCCTTACCCACCGGAGGAGGGTCCTGGTGGTCCATCCGGACCACCCCACTGAGGGGTACATTTCTCTTCCCTTCTCCCACATTTATCTTTGCCTCATTTCCACTTTGAGGACAAAGTGTACTTCAAGTATGGGGGAGGGACATATCATTGCTTGTACAGTTCATTTGAGTTTTTTTTATTTGATTAGTTTTGCATCTTTGAATTCAGTTTGAAATTCACAAAAAAAAAAAAAAAAAGCGTAAGAAATCGAAAAAAGGCATGAAAATCCTTGGATAAACCGAAAACCCGAAAGGGCGGTTTAGGCAAAAAGAAGGTAGTCCGACCAACCTTAGGTTGGTGCAAAATTGGACTTGAGGGATGCGAGTTCAAGTGAGAAAAGAAGAAGAGTGGCAAGGTGAAAACCCGAAAGGGCGCCTTGGCAAAATGAGCGACACCGAGTGTAGGTTTCGCTTCCGGAGTTTGGCGACATAAGAAGGGGAGTCATAAGGAGGTTGTCCGGGTAGGCCACTCTTGGAGCAATAAGGATGGTAGTTTCTCCCTTTTCCTCACATTCCCTCTCTTTTCCTTCTTTCTTTCTTGGCTTTTCTCTTGTTTTCATTGTCTTTCTTGCTTACCCATGCTTCCTGAGGCCTTTGAGTCTAGTTGTTGTCATTTGTTTTACTCGGGACGAGTAAAAGGCCTAAGTATGGGGTAGTTTGATAGGTGATGAAATCACTATCGTTTAGGGTAGTTTTTAGAGTCTTTTTATTACATTTGTGTCGATTTATGCTACTAACTCCTTGGTCCAGAAGAAGAAGACTAAAAGAAGCTAAGGAAGGAGTTATAAGCACTTAGGAGTGAAGATCGATCACGAAGCAAAGCTTCTGTTACCTCACCGCCCCTGCGGAACCTTGCCACCGGCCCTGCGGGTAACGCCTTACACCAGAGCGCTCCCTGCGCCTTCGCCAGCGCCGGCCATGAAGTGAGCCACCGCCCCTACGCCACTCCTTGGCGCCCCTGCGGTGACCTGCCTTGAAGAGACGAAGACCAGCTCCCCTGCGCCTCCCACTGCGCCCCTACCTGCGCCTCAACATGGGAGTTGGAAGACGAAGAGGTTGTGTCACCGCCCCTGCGTTGACATAGGGACGCCCCGGCGGCTTAGCATCAGAAACATCCGGAAGTCGAAGGGTCAGACGTTTGAAGAGCATTGAAGATCCGCCCCAGCGGAGTTGCCTAGCTGCCCCTGCGGCCCTGAAGAAGATCATGCGTTTTTGCCTTCACCGCCCCTGCAGAGCTGAAGACCACCCCTGCGGCTTAACGTCAGAAGCTTTACTCTGGCTGTTTACACCACCTATATGGCATTAAAGGTGGTTGTTTTGGGTCTGCCATTTACTCCTATTTAGTGTCTTTTGTAGTATAAATAGTTCTTGGTTGATTGCTAGAATGATCCAGCTTATCCATCTTGTTAGCCAACAAATTATCCACTTAGATTGTCTTGCTTCCTTTGTAATGAGTTGCTAACTCCCTTGCTACATTGGGTTGGTTTGAAGCTGCATTGTTACTTTGGTTGTAAGTTCTTTTTAATATAAGTTTTCATTCAGTAATACTTTGTGCTTCCTTGATCTCCATTGTCTAATTGCATGTTTACTATTGCTTGAGATTGATAACCTTAGGTCTAAAGTGCATGTAAACAACTAGGATTAATAGGTTCCGTGTTCGGGTCTTTAATCTAGTAGCAACTTTAAGTAATAACGGGTTGTAATTACTTAAAGAAAAGGAACACAAATATAAAGATAAGTTTAACGGTTTTAATCTTCTCTTTATATCCCTTAGTCTTTGTTTGAAAGCTAACTTGTTATTTGTTCTTGTAGGTTTACGGAACGCTAACTTGTTAAGTTGTGTTGATGCCGGTTGGCTCAACACATATATATGATCGAGACGGGAGATTACTTGAAAACTTGTAAAAGGAACTCACCAAAGTAGCAATTGCATGCTTAGAATCAACCTAGTGTAGATTCATCCACCATTTGTCTTACTTGTCGCATTAATCGTTTTCATAAGTTTTCGTGTGCATCAATTCAACCCCCCCCCCCTATTTGTTACTTGTCACTATAATCGATAATTGCATCTAAAACACCTTAACTCTCTTGGGTTCGACCCTTACTTAATCAATATACTTGTTCTTAGTGCTAAGTCGGGATTTACTTTTGATTGGGTATAGACGACCATAGAAATACCGTCGGTCACTTAGTCCACACATGTGCCATTCCGCTCCAAAGCTCACCGAATTGCCTGGAAACCGGACAAGAATCCGTGTAGACATCTATTCTAGTATTATATGCAAAGTTGAGCTTAAATGTCATGGATTCATGTCTATGCATGCAAAACAAAGAGGAAATCTACATAAATGTAAGTATAAACTAAGGACATAGTTCATGTTATCAAAATACCCCATACTTGCTCATTGCTTGTCCCTAAGCAAGATTCTGCCCGAAGAAACTAGATGACATGAATTATGCATATGCAAAAATAACGCAAAATATTTTTGGATGTGTTTCTAGTCATTACCCTCAAAGTTATGCTTCATGGCTAAAGATGGATCATTACATGTCAAAGAGAGATAGGAATGGAAAGGATAATCACACTTTACACCGAAAATTGTTGCATGCATAGTAATGTCCAATTATCTTGATCAATTATAAGGAATCAAATCTAAACCACGAAGCCATAACACATGTGCAAGATGGTCTTAATATAAAGACTTATCAAGAAGAGGCCAAGAAAAGTGTCATGGGTGGGATGCAGTCTAGGATATGTGGTGCAAATCCGGGAAATTTTATCGAGGTGCCTCACACCGGATGCACATACCATGACTCGTTAGGACTATCGGTCAATCAAACTTTGGCAAGATATAAACACCCGACTATGCAAATGGTATCGAGTTACTCATCATCATGACCAACGTCCCCAAACCTATTTTTCTACACAACACATCTGAACTTCAACTTTTTCAACACACTTTGATTTTCACACATCAACCACACACTATCATGCTTCCTATTTCCCGGATGGGTCAAGAGAGGCAATGTATACATTTTTCTTTCAATGAGGTGCTAAAGCAAACATGATCAAGATGAAGGAAAAGGAATCGAAATGCCGTAATCATTCCAAAATGATGTGCAAGAACTTATCATGTAGTTTCAACAATCAACACTCAACATAATCTAGACAAAAGCACGTTACAATCCATGCATAAATTCTAGCAAGGTATTCAAATCCCACATATGCCATAAATCAATTTAAGCATATAAAGATCATCATAGCCAATCCATAAACAATATTATCAGACCGATCATATCAATCCTAGAAGTACAATTTTTTTTTCAAAATTTTCAATATTTTTGGATCTTTCTTATAGAAATATATACAATGCAACACTAGAAGAAACGTGTGACTAAAAATGTGAAACTACTCTAAATGCAATGCAATGAAAGAAAACATGCAAAATATTGCAAATATCTCCACCACATTCTTAAAACCCACATTGTCCCCAATGTGAAGAAATAAATAGAAAAGTGGAAAAAGATACTCACAATGTAAAATGGTGATCAAGCAAGATCGGATCACTCCTCGGGCAGTGGTGGTGGAAATCTAGGGTAGTGCAGATCATAAGCGGAAACAAAGGACTGGCGGTAGAGGTCCTCCAATTTTCTGTTGTGGACGGAATGTCGGGCCTTGAATTGATCCATCCGTCAATCAATGCGCTCCATGAGTCCTTGAATCCCGGTAATCGAACTCTCAATCCTCTTAAACCTGGAATCTAGTCGACACATCATGGCTAAGATCTCATCTCTATCATATATTTGCGCCAAGGTGCATATGAAACCAAGTGTCTCGGTCCCATAATGGGCACCTCTTGCTATCCAAGGCCAGTGTCAGCTTCACTAGTGACAGGATCATCTTCCTCTGTGGCCTCATCATCAGCACCACCACCAGGACCTGCAGCATCGGTCTCAGTGTCCATGGCCTCAGCACCATGATTACTCTCCTCAACATCAGCTGGCACATCAGCCTCCTCCTCAACTTCCTCCTCAAAAAGTAACTTCCAATTGTTTAGGTCTCGGATGGTGAACTCGATTCTCCAAGCGATCCCCCTAGGGTTCATCTTCTCCCAAGACATATCAACGAAAGGAGCACCCTGTCCTCGTGGTATAAGAATACCATGGGAAATCAACTACTGGAGACCTAGGGGGCGGGCCGGGGCAACTAGTGAGCAAGCAAAAAAGTTTATATCCAAGACCCTAGCTATATTGGTCACTAGACCTCCCACCCAATTGTCCTCTTTGGACTTGTTCCCTTCTTTCTTCAAGCTATCCGCCAACACAGTGGCGGTATCCGGTCTAGTGTTGTTGGCCATGCACCACAACAAAAACAACTCTCCCACCTTCAACTTATGTGGGCTCTCAGATCGGGAAAATAGCAGTTCACTCATCACCCTATGAGTGATCTTAAACGATAAGTTGTAAATCATGGCAATGAGGATATCCCTAGCATCCAATGAGAACTTATCTTAGTTACATTATCATCATGAGCACTTACCTCATTATCCGAGAGGATATACCTAGCATCCGATGCCATCTCCCGATCCTCTTTGGGTATATCTTCATCCGCTATAGATCTATCAACCAACACATTTTTAACCATGGTGATAGTTAGTGTTCCCATCTCAGAAGCATGATCTTCCACATCACTAGTCCTTTCGATTATATTCATTTTGTTGGTGGGATAAATACTTGAGTCGGGTTTTACAACTGGGTTGAAGCTCACTACAACAAAGCCTTCAGACTCAAGAGTACGTTCTTGCACAACAATAGTGATATCAATACATAGGAAAGGAGTTTTAGAGAGTTGGGACTAGCCTGATGTTTGATCATTCCCGTACGATCGACCAATAGTCTACACAAGGTGTCCTGCAAGTGCAATTGTAGCAACATCATACTCGGGGTCGGCCTTGGTGTTGGGCCTTGTGGGAACCAGCCTAGGACCCCAAATAAAAATGGGGCACCCATATATAACTAAATTAGTATATATTTTAAGAAATTCGTAGATTGCGTCCTATATTTAGAATTTTTTCGATTATGTTCAATTATTTTCCAGTTATCAATTGTGTCCCTACTTTTTTTAAAAAAATTATAATACATTTTTACCATGTATATGTTACGAGTAGTTGATATTTTGAGAGAATAAAAAACTATTGATCTAGAATGTTATATAAGCATTCAAAATAACTATTAATAATAACTAGTAAATAATTATTTTTCTTCAAATGTGAACTTATTAATGGTAAAAAGGTATATTCCAAAAAAATATTAAGAAAAAAAGAAAAGAAATTACGTAATGCATTCAAAAAGCTATCTAGGTATAATCCGAAAAGGCTTAAAGTGCACGGTCACCATCCGAAAATTTTCTATTTTAAGTGTCACATTTAAAGTAAAGTGATGAATAAAGTCTTATATTTTTTCATAACCGCAACTCATCTACAGTATATACTCTCTCTTAGATCAATAGTGTTTTTACTATTTTAAGTGTCACATTTAAATTAAAAAAAGAAAAGAAATTACGTAATATGGTGTTTTTACTCTAATAATTTTCAATTGCTATCCTCTTAGATCAATAGTATATACTCTCTCTTCTTAAATCTATTACTATCGGTTCTATTATATCATTTCTTTGTATTTTTTATTTTATAATGTGATTAAGACGGAATTTCAACTTGCAAACCATAAAGATTGATTTTGTGATACGCACAAATTTTAGATTTATATGGAGTTTATCCCAAAAACTTTTTGTTAATTTAAATATCTAAGGTACCTAACAATATCGCCCTAGGCACACAAATCTCAAAGACCGGCCCTAATCATACTTCACATTCGGTGTTCTATCAGCATTAGTTATAGTCTGCAATGGCTCCTTGATATCCTTGCCCTTCACATTAGTCACTCTCCATTTATTGCCATAACTATGGCCTCCAAAGAAGTATTTGCCATCAGTGGGTTGTCCTCCGATAGAGGAAGACAAAGTAGGCATATCTTGTGAACTATTGGAATAAAACATGTTTTAACACATGGGTGCGCTAGACACTTTTCGGGCACATTTCTGGTAGGCTCCGGTCATTGTCAACACCGAAAAAGGGAGTTTTGGCTTCGGTGCCGCGAGCTCTTGCTCATGGTATACTCATACGTCAAATTTTAGTTCCGTTTGAATGAGAAATGGAGGCCCGGAGTTGGTTGCGTGATAGGCAATAACTTGGGAAAATAGTCAAAAATGGGATCTTCACATTGACTATATGGAGAGAAATCCAATAGGATATATAGGGAAATAATGCACTAAAGGTCGTGGCATTTGGGTCACTACCCATTGTCAATGGGGAACAGCGTAGGCAAACCACCACTCGCGCGCGCCGAGCTCGTGGTCGTGCCGAGCCGAGCCGCGTCGTGCTCGTGTCCGTGTTGAGTTGCGCTGAGTTGTGACGAGACGGGTGAACCTAGATATAATGTGGGTTGGACACCTATATTAGTTTTGTGCCGACTAAACTCAAAGTCCAACAGTCCTAGATGAGGAAGGACTTGGGCCGGGCCCATTTGTGCAACGGATCAACAGGCCTTGGGTCAGGCCCATCTTCCAGCGGATCGGATTGGACTCCTAAAAACGTGGTTCATCCTTTCTTTTGACTCCTAAAAACGTGGTTTTTCTGTGGATCAGATCCCTCCATTTTGGGTCGGTCAATGGGCTCCGATTTTCTTGGGCCCAAATTTGTAAATAACTCTCCCACATCCTCTATATAAAGAGCTCTTCTACTCTCATTTCAATCACACCAACAATCATTTCTTCTCCTCTCCTCAGCTTCCGAGCTTACTTCTCTCGAGAGTGCAACACACTACATTGCACTGTTCGTAGGCTTCGGGTAAATTACGAAGGCCGGATTCGAACAACAGTTGTATCTTGGGGCCGGATTCGCGGGTAAATTACGAAGGCCGGATTCGAACAACAATTGTATCTTGGGGCCGGATTCGAACAACAGTTGTATCTTGGGATTCTTAAACACCGGTAATCGTCGTAATACGGGGTGTTTTTTGAATTAAGAAAAGAGATTCTGATCTCCAAATTCCGACTCTTATCCTTATTGTGCATATATCTGACGTATTACATGGACTTACATGAACCTGGAGCACCGGTGGCCTTTGATGCATCAGTAGTTTGGGCCTTAGTCATTTTTTGCTTTGCATTACGTTCATACCAGGCCCATTGTTACATGTCGAGATGTGGGATTGAACTATCACAGTGCCCTCTCGTGGCCAGGAGTGTAGGCGGGAATGCTTTTTAAAGTTTGGGCTTGAGAGTTGTCCAGGTGCATGATAACCGATGGCAAACTCAAAGAAGGGATCTTCGATCTTTTTAAGGTAAGTGTGTCCTTCAATTCAGCCTTTCCATCAGGGTGAGCAAAAATATCCGATCCGACTAATCTGAAGATCCGATTCGTAAAAATCTGAAAATATCCGGAAATTAGTGATCCGAGTCCGATCCAATTCGGATATATTTTTGGATAATCGGATCGGATATGAATCGAGGTTTGGAGAAAATTTTCGGATCATATCGGATATATCCGACTAATCTAATAATAAATACTCGGATCGGATATCCGGATGAAAGTGTCGGATATCTGGGTACTCTCATATCGGACTTTTATAAGATTGTCGGATCAAATATTCGAGCCTTCGGATCGGATAACCGGAAATGATCGCCCCTACTTTCCAGCGATGACTCTTGGATATGTTCGTGTAAATATCGGGATTGTGTTGTTGTTCGGCGGCAGCTCTCCATCACCCGGCTTCTTCCGTATCATGTCGCATGGTCGTCGAGATTCTATTCAGGCTCGATAAGATACAAGTGCTATGATTTTATGTGATCTGTTTGACAGCAATGAAACATGAACAATCTCTCAATTTTTAGGCTCACTTTCTTACTACACTCCTTCTAGGATCTCCTTCAGGCCTTTATTGTATGAATATGGAAAGATGGAATGGATGACCCTGAGAAGAACAACTAACCAGTTTCAGAGAATCACCACACCTAGTAGCCTGCTTCTTCGAGGAAAGTTTGATCGAATAAACGAAAATTCACTTTTCCCGAAATCTAGAACAAACACCACACCATCTTTAATTTGCTTTGGACTGATTTTATAATGTTGATATTGAAATGGACAGTTTGTGGAACCTTATGCTCAGATACAAGGTCTTCACAATTCACACGCAATAGTAGAGGGCGCTCAGGAACACATTCAGCTTCGATTGCTATAGATTTTGGTAGGAATTTTTATCGGAAGTGTCACTGAGTTGTGTAAATCAAACACTCTGTGAATGCAGGAGATGGACGCAGGAGGATCGGAGGATGATCAGTGGACTACACAGAACCAACAATACAAATCTCGCCGGAAACAATCAAAGAGTCACCGGAAATCACCTTAGACAGGAAAGAGAAGAGAGCATTTTATATTATGATATTCCTGGAAGAAAAAAATCACGCATCTGTCAAAGTTTATAGGTTGCTACGAACGAACATCAAGTAGGAAAAATAAGTACGAAAGTGAGCAAGATGTTATGCTTGAAGCACGCAAACTTTATCGCTCCACCGATCCAATGGGTAGTAGTTTTTCCATGGAGTAGCTTGGAATATGTTCCGTAATGAGCCAAAATTTACGAACCGGATTCTCATGAAAGGGAAAATGATGTTGATAACTTTCATCAAATGTTTTTCAGAATGAATTCGAAGAAAATTCAATAGATCATGAAAAAGTTTTCGGCACAGAAAGAGAGAAAAAATAAAGGAAGAAAAGAAGAGAATTAAAAAAAAGATAAAAGCTTGTAATTAGACTGGTTCATATTCGGGTACGGTCGGGCTTAATAAAATGTTGAGTCCGTTTAGCCGGACCCGGGCCGGGCTCTGTCTGGCTACTGGCCCTGGTATGTGTACCATATCCAGCCGGCTGGGCCGGGCTCGCGGTGCCCGTTTTTCAATTTTTTTTAAAAAAAATAATTTGATTTATTTTTAAAAATAAATTATATTTAAAATATTTTATGTAAAATATATTAGATTTATTATAATTAAACTATATGTTTTATGGGAGAATTTGACATACTAGGCTTTTTTTAGTTTTTATTTAATAAAATGTAGCCCAAATTTTTTACCACTTTCATTAAATAGTAGGTAAAAATTATTAACCCTTCTATTAGAAAGAAAGAATAAATAATGTTTGTTATTTGTTATATAAGTATAATTTTTAATTTTTAATTACTGAATTTATTTTCTTTTATTATTTTTCTTGCCTTTTTTTATTTATTTTTTATTTTATTTTTATTTTCTGAACTGAATTTGTCATACCGGAAATTCTCATACCAGAATTTTCATACCAGAAATTTCATACCAGAAATTATCATACAAAAAGTTCATACCAGAAATTTCATACTAGAATTTTTTTCATACTAAAATTTTTTCATACCAGAATTTTTCATACCAGAAATTTCATACGAAAAGTTCATACCAGAAATTTCTTTCCAGAAATTTTTGAATTAAAACTAGCGGCACAATCAGCACTTGATCTTTGTGCTTTCCGTCCGCTATTTATTTTTGTTTACATAATACTTTTATTTTGAAATAATTCTAACATATAATTCTCCACTCAAATAATGCTCAACTCCTCCACGTCTTATCAATTTGTCATTGTCAACTGGGAAAAAACAAGTCTTTTGGAAACCAAAAGAGACGGTGATGGACCCATTTTTGCAAACCGTCATCATATACGCAAATTACAATAAAAAAAATTGCAAAATTACAACGAGCCCCCTAAAATTTGCAAAATTAAATATTAGACAATTAAAAATTCATTTCGGTATGTAAATTTCGGTATGTAAATTCCGGTATGTGAAATTCTGGTATGTGAAATTCTGGTATGTGAAAATCCGGTATGTGAAATTCCGGTATGTGAAAATTATGGTATGTGAAAATTCCGGTATGTGAAAATCCGGTATGTGATAATTCCGGTATGTGAAATTCCGGTCCGGTATGTGAAAATTCCGGTATGTGAAATTCCGGTATGTGGAAATTTCGGTATGTGATAATTCTGGTATGTGATAATTCCGGTGTGTGAAAAAAAATTTCATTCTAGAAAATAAATAAAAAATAAAGAAAATAAAAAAGACAAAAAAAATTAATAAAAGAAAATAAAAAAAGAAATTCAGTTTTTAAAAAGCATTCGGAAGAAAGAATAAAACAAGAGGATGGAGAAGGTTTGATGGTAAAAAAAATAAGAGGAGTATATTTACTTAATTGAAAAACAAAAAAGCCTACTTACTATCACTATTTCTCTAAATAACCTACTAACCAAATTTGCCCATGTTTTATTTAATACTTAATATTTATAATAATTATAATATAATATTTATTTTTTACCCGGGCCAACAGGCCGGGCTTTTCGGTCCGAACGGGCTTGTTCTCATGTTCATACCCGTCCCCTTTTCCGAACGGGCGGGTTTGGGCCGGACGGGCTGTCCAGATTTGAACAGGCCTGTTTGTTGTAATAGCGTCACTTTACAAAACTTGAAAAGTTAGGAGGTTAGTTTTACAATTAGCTAATTTAGATTGATTATCCTACCAACTTTTGTACATTGGACAATATTATTTTAGGTGTCCTTTATAGATTTTTAGCAATTTAATATCATACTATTTTTGCTAACGCAGATTTCTAATTGATTAAGATTGGATCCAAACAACACAATTTTATATTATGGATCATCTTGTAGGCATGTTATATTAGTTTCAAGAAAATCAAGAACCATAGTAATAACCTTAACTTCAAGTTTTCAAGCCAAATAATGAATGAATATAAAGATAATGAAAGAATTGAAAACTCACCATATAAGAAGGCACCTCTTTATCTTGACCATCTATTTTATTTTTTATGGTTCATTGGCATGAAATGATGCTTAGACTTTTTCTCTTCACTCTCTATTGCAACTTGTTAGGGTATGAACCTAGTATATTGGTCGTATATTTGGCTTATCCATTTATTTGTTAGTTTACCGTCTTACCCCTCTTTATATTTGTTTATGTAAACAATATTTTATCAGAGAAATAAACAAGTCGTCGGTTCACAAATCTCTACATGGTATCAAAACCTACTATACCTAAACACGCCTAAACAAACCATAAAAACACAAACCCTAGTTACGCAGTCACCACCATCGCCGGTGATGGCGGCAGCTATCACGCCTATCAATAGGTGCCCTAGGGTCGACTCTAATAGCGTGTTTTTATCATCAACCTAACAAAACAAAGACCAAAGAAGAGTGGGGGTCCATCAAGTCTTCATTTCATTCTTTCACATCAACTCTCTAGGACGCTAATCTATTTGCGTCCTAGTACCAATAACCTACATTATGATGTTGATCTACACGCGTCATAGGGGCCAAAGTTTACCCTATGACGCTAATCTACCTGCTTCCTAGGACCCAAAATCTACCCTAGGACGTTAATCGACATGCGTCATAGGGTCCAAAACATACCCTAAAATGATAATCAATTTGCGTCCTAAGGCTCCCAAACTACCCTAGGACGCTAATCAATATGCATCCTAGGGCCCATAATTTACCCTAGTACACTATTCTACTTGTGTCCTAGGACCATAACCTATCTTAGGACGCTAATCTATCTGCGTATTGGGGCCTAAAACCTAACCTAGGACGCTAATATTCAACTTGTGTCCTAGGGCTCAAAACTACCCTAAAACGCTATCAACCTACGTCTTATGATCCAAGCTACACTATGACGCTAATCTACCTCTATTTAGGGCTAAACCTACCGGATCCATATCGGCGCCTACAAAAAAAAAACCAATGAAGGGAGGGTCCATCATATTGATTGCATATCTTCGCTCCAACAACAATTTTTACGCTCAATACTCAAGTGCAAGTGATGAAGAGCGTAAAAAATCAAAAACCTTCACGTTTCTACTGTTCAAGCTTGGAGTTTCTACTGTTCAAGCTTGGAGTTGTTGAATCATACCTCCATCTTGAGAATGTGTTAGAGTATGAACCTAGTAAATTGGACCGTATATTTAGAATTATCTATTATTATACCGTTTTACCCTTTTATATTTGTTTATATAAACAATATTTGATCAACGAAACAAACAAGCCTATAGTTCACAAATCTCTACGTAACTCATCGATAAATCTCTCATTAAAATTTTAATCATCGTAGATTTTAGAAAACAATTAAAGAAAATGCGAGAACAAGAAATAAAAATTGAAGATTTAGAAAAGGGAAGAGAAAGAGTTTAAGAATATCCATTGAAATAAAACATTGAATGATGGGAAAGAATACTAGACAAAAGAAAAGGCGTGTTTGAGATTAGGTATTTGGAAAACATAAATGAACTTTATGTTTTTTTAATTAAAATTTATAATCAAACTATATAATTAACTATGATATTAATTCACAAAGTTGATGTCCCTTTAATTTTTGGTGCTTGGAACGGGAGTTCATATGGTCAAGTATCAAGCTTGCCTTGTTTTTCTTTTAATAATATTATTTAAACGATTTTCTGTATCGTTTCTATTTATCGTTACAAAGTACAAACTGGTAACAAATCTTTTGCACGCGATGATGCGGGATATGAAGAGCTATAAGTAGAGTTCTGTCCCTGTTTCCCTAGAGTTTTAAATAAACTCTAGGGCTAGATTCGTGAAATCTTGACCCTTAACCAATGGATAAGATTCACTCTAACATATAATTTACTTAATAAAAAATATCTAAAAGAACCATTGCCCCATTTCTCTCTATGATTTTATTTTGCAGATCCTCTCTACAAACTTCTCCTTTGATTAGATTAAGGGTCAGACAGCTCTCCGGAACCTCTTTCACCGCTCCTCACCGGTCCAATTTCTCTTATTCCTCGGAAATTGCCGTCTAGTTTCCTTACACCCTTTTCTCTGTATGAAACAATAGTTAGGGCTCTTTTTCAAAATTTTCAGATCCTCTACGAATCGGACCTTCGAAGCAACTTCCTGGCACCCTTTTCTCTCTATGTGTTTCCCCTTTGGCCTCTACGCCGAGCAACTCTCCGGCACCTCCTCTTTCACCGCTCCTCGAAAGCATAAGTTGTCTCAGGTAAAAAATTAATTTCATCGATTTGTCAAATTTGTTAGTTTCAATTGTGAACTTGTAATATAAGAAATCATTTTAAAATTGGGACTCATTTTGTTGAAGAACAAAATTAATCTTGTAATAAATGAAATCACTTTAAAATTATAAGGATATTGATCTAATTAAAACTACACCAAGCATAAGCACACAACTAAGACTTTCAACAATGAACTTTGTCAAATTTGTTAGTTATTGTGAATTGAGACTCATTATGCTGAAATTTATCCTTAAAAATTAATCTAGTACTTGAGACTCATAGTGATCTAAAAATTTGACAAGTTTTGTTTTGAAAGCAAATGTGGAGCCATGTTGTTTCCAATTTGTGATAATGATCCAAAACTTAATTTATTAAGTTGCCTTAAAAAGTACTAAGTAAGTTGTTGAAAAGGTTATATTGAGTTTGAAACAAGAAGCTTTTGTAAGCAGGATTCCTTTGATTTAATGCCTTTCTTCATACATATAAATTGGTTTGTTGATCTGTTATATTCAATAATTTGACAGGATTTGTTTTGAAAGCAAATGGTTATATGATATTCATACACTTACAATGAAAGTTGAATGTAGTTGACAAAGACTAGAGGTGTTGTTTGCATTGCCTTGTATATGTTGCCGTGTTTCAAGCCTGAGAAGATTTAAAGATGGTTGATGGAAAAATGGGAGGATTATACAAAAATGGACACAATATCAATGAGAAAGAGAACTTCTTTATTAAATATCAGCCCAAGCTACAACTACCTCATGTGTATGTGCACAGAATATTTAGTCATTAAGTTGACAGTTTTGCTTAATTATTTTTCTCTCTTTATATGTATGAAGAGAGGCATTCTACTATTGTAAAGTTTTGTCAAATCAATAAATTTTTAAGTTATTTGTTTTCTTTTAATTTATAAGCTTCTTTGTTTGCTTTCAACTTGAATTTATTTGAATCATTAGTTTGCTGAAATAAAAGAAGAAAAAACTACTGATAAATGGCCCTCAGATTGCTGACAATTATTTACACTCTCCATACACCAAAAATGTTCAGCAAAATCAATAAACCAAGCTAATCAAACTAACCAGTAACATTATATGAAACGAAATTGCTGTAAATTCTAAATGAATAATCCTTCATATGAGTAAACTAGTAAACTAGTAAACTAAGCTACTAGAGCTAACTAGTAAACCAACCAAGCTAACCATCAACCAAGCTAATCAATTTGTTCTCCATATGAGTAAGAAAAAAACAACTACAAGCTAATGTGAAACAAAAACAGTAAACCAAAAACATTGTTGACAATTTTTTGTTTCTAAAGCAAACCAGTGTCACACGAAACGAAATTGCTGTAAACTTTAAACGAATATTCTTCTTCTATGTCATTCTTCTTATATGTCTTGTTGTTGCATTACAAGCTTCTTCTTTACTACTTTGTATAGATTAACGATCATAGACATGCATTCACAAACTTACCACATTATTTGAAAATTAACTAACCAAAATTGAAAATAGAACAATTATAATACATACCAAGGTCAAGATCTGATAAATAATTGGAAAATATTTCATTGAACCGAACAACCTCTACATTCATATCCTATAAACAAGAAATCTTATCACACGCATTGTATGGATTTTCAGATTAAACATGAAATAAGTTATTTTGAAGTTACATTTGAGTTAAAAGTAATATCTCATTGGTTGGATGAATAGAGGGTATCACTTGAATTTCACTGCTTGGTTCCTAATAAACAAAATCAGATTTCAATTAAATAATTTTAATATGACAATACGTTGAATTTTTTCACATCTAGATGTCTGATTATACCTCTGCTGGCTTACTGTTTTGATTTTGCTGAACTTGCTTATTCTTTCTTTGACTTGCCGTAGACAATTGATCTTTAAGACTAAGATCAATCATCTTTATCTTCCTTCTACAAAATTTGTCGGTCCAAATTGTTAATCATCTCCTCCTTTTTGGCCCTCTTTTTCTTCAAAACAACATTGCAGGGACGGATACATGTCTGATTTGACACTTTCATTAAGATCAAGAAGCAACAAATCAGTATGCTCTTGCAATCGCATGATTGACATCTTATCAACCTCGTCAATAATAGTGTTCACCTTCTAGAAACAAGGAGGATTCCTCATATATAGATGCTCGAGAAGCTAGACTCACAAACATGCGACATAAAGACCTATACCTCCGTCTGGTATTCAATTGAGGATCCTCAACAACAACTACCCCGCTAACATCTCTCACAATACTACTTCGTGCTTCTTTGGTCCATCGCTTCAAAATGTACTTCCCGGCCGGAACTAATTTAATGTTTATCGCGTCAAGCACCTATAAAGCATGATCACATAATATTCTCAAACTCTCAAACATTTTACAACTACAAGCGACTGCTTGAATCACGGGATCAGCAAAAACTATATACTACATATCAGAAAATATCATCATCAAAACTAGAAATCACAACTACATACTTGCTACTTGGTTGTCCTTTAATTGGAGGCTTAATGTATGCGGTTGTGGACCAATCATACTTGTCTTGGAAGGCTTCAAAAATCTTAGGAGTATATATCTGGCCAGTTTGTTTAAGTAGTGGTGTTCTCCTCATCTTCATTCTAGGCAATTCTCCCGAGAAGCAAATTTAGATTGTATCTCGTTTTGACGTTTTTGCCTAACAACATGTTCAAAGTGTTTAAAAAATTGCATTATATTCATTTTATAATGTAAATAGTCTTTCAAATCCCTATTGAACCTCTCACTTAGTTGCGTGTTTCGCATTCCCAAAGAAAATACATCCTTCATATAAAATTCAACCCACGTTTTTCTTAGACATATATACCATCCAACCAAGCAACTTTTGTCACTTTTTTCACAACGCACTAAAAATTCCTCAAATTTAGCTACTTCATTACATTCACAAATACAAGCCTTAAAATCTTGAAGAACACTTGACTCATCATGAATCAAGTGCTTCAATGCATTTTCCATAATATGCCATGTACATAGTCTGTGTGAAGTATTTGGAATAACCTCACCTATAGCCTTTTCCATAGCAATGTATTGATTGATGAAAATGTTCTTCGGATACTTATTTTCATGTGGGCAACAAAGGTTTCAAACAACCATTAAAAAGATTATGCACTTTCATCATACAACAATGTGGCTCCAAAAATAACAAGTAGCCTGAAATGGTTAAAACCAACAAAAACACCAAGAGGTCTATGTTCCTTGTTCGTACCAAATGTAGTGTCAAAGACAACTAGATCTCCAAATGATGCATAATCTATAAGTATTTTTGAATCTTCCCAAAATACATTAGTCATTTGCTCTTCACTATCCAACTGAATAGAATACTGAAATGAAGGATTATCTACCGTTTGCATATGCAAGTATTTGAATAAATTCCAACTTCCCCATATAACAAACTCCGTTTGACGCTTTCTTGGTAGGTAATTTCTATATCCTGATGTGTGTACCCTAAATTAGTTGATCGCAAGAAAGGTTTCAAATAACCATTAAAAAGATTATGCACTTTCATCATACAACAATGTGGCTCCAAAAATAACAAGTAGCCTGAAATGGTTAAAACCAACAAAAACACCAAGAGATCTATGTTCCTTGTTCGTACCAAATGTAGTGTCAAAGACAACTAGATCTCCAAATGATGCATAATCTATAAGTATTTTTGAATCTTCCCAAAATACATTAGTCATTTGCTCTTCACTATCCAACTGAATAGAATACTGAAATGAAGGATTATCTACCGTTTGCATATGCAAGTATTTGAATAAATTCCAACTTCCCCATATAACAAACTCCGTTTGACGCTTTCTTGGTAGGTAATTTCTATATCCTGATGTGTGTACCCTAAATTAGTTGATCCCTTAACATGTGCACCTATAAACTCGTGAGTTTTTCTAGGCTTAATTTCAAAGTCATCTGCAAGATCAAGTTTAGTTGCTTGAGCTTCGGATATTTTCCTTTGTGATGCCAATAGGTGACTTGTCTTTGGTGAATGGAGAGGATGGTGGTGCTCAGATACAAAGTCATGTATTTTGTATCTTTTTGTTATCTTGTTTAATGAACATCCAATTTGTGCTTGACAACCCGTTCTAATTTCAGTCCGACAACGCTTACCTAAGTTGTCTCTCTTGTCAACCACGTGATGACCCTGATTTGCACATAAAAATCTTCGCGAAGTTACCTCGCCAGTTTTCTTGCTCTTGTTCTTGAAATGCCTACGAACATTAAAACCCATCTTTCTTCCTTATTCTACCCACAAGTTCCATACATCATCAACTGAATCAAATTCCATACCTATTTTTGGTATCCAATTTATAGATACATCCATGATGATGGCGTCAAGTCTCTAAAACTTCTGAATTTGCAGCAAAATCGTTTAGAACAACAACAAACTAATTAAAATTGGATGCTCGATCCAAAGAACCACAAAAAGGTTGTAAGCAGGCTGAAAATGTTTCCCTTCAAATTGTGACTAGTTTCCTTTGAATCAAGAGGATGAAGACTAGCAAAGCCAAAGAGAAGTAGTCTGCAGTAGCAGAATAGAGAAGCAACAAGGAGGGAAGTAGTAGAATAGAGAAGCAACGAGCATGGAAGTAATGAGAAGAGAACGTACAACTGAGCGGTAGAGAAGTAGAAACGTAAAAAACGGAATAGGTTATGGTTATTTTAGATATTTTTTATTAATTTATATGTTAGAGTGAATCTTATCTGTTGAATTAGATTAAGGGTCGGAATTTAACAAATTTTGTGAGAAGATTGATGTAATAGAGCCTTTTTGTATCGTAGATACAAACTAGGCCCCTCTATTTTTTTACCTAAAATTTTAAATCTAAAAATAATCATTTTAAGGGACATAAGGGGAATACGTAAAATATAAATCCTATAAAATCATCCACAATTAGGGTTTCTTGCAGCCGTTCCAGATTTCAAATCTGAACTTGCTCGCACCCTCAAGACAAATCCTCTCTTTTTGCGTTTTCCGGACATCCTCAAGACGAATCCTCTCAATGAATGGTTGGCTGCATTTTCTAGCGGTTTATTGCAACATCGCTTTCGCACACGAGCTCAACTCCGAAGAAATGGCGAGATTTACCGCAGTCTCTAGCGGATTCTATTTTTTCCGACTCCGCAAAAGAGCCTACTTGTGCTGGTGAAGTACCATCTTTGACGGAGGTTCCCTGTCGCCCCCTCGCCTGCCGGGAAAATCCACCTCGCCTGCCTGAAGAAGCCACCGCCTCGCTTGCTTGGAGAAGTTGCCAACTTGCATGACTGCTTGGATAAGCGCCTCGTTTGCCTAGAGAAGCCGCCGCCTCGCCTGCCTGGAGTAGCAGCCTAGTCACCCACCTGGTGGAGCCGCCCAGTTGCCCGCTTGAGGAGCCGCCACCTCGTCTGTGTGATGAAGCCGCCACCGCTGCATATCGGTCCAACTTTTGGAGAAGAAGCCTTGTCATGGAAGTTCAAAAACCCTAATGGGTTCAATTGAAATTAGGCTAAATTTCAAAAACTATCCATATTTTATATTTGCGTTAATGATCCTGTTTTTTCCAAAATCTACAAATATGCCCCTATCAAATTAATTACAGATTTTGGCCCAAGTTTTATAATTGCAAGAAAGGCCCACAATTTTAAAAGTTAACAAATTGCCCCAATTTGATTATTTATAGATTTTGACCCAACTTTATCAATACGGGATATCCTCCTTTTTTTATAATCTAAAATGGGCTTGTGTAATTCGATGAGCTTGAACTTGTGTAACTCGATAGGCTTGGACTTGTGTAACTCGATCTTGTATAAATGACGGACTTTTGGGCTTGTGTAACTCAACCTTGTGTAAAAAACCGGACTTGTGTAATTGAAAAGTGACCGATTTTGTTAACTACATAATTTGACATTGTAATTGAAATTGTGTATTAATATTGTGTAATTGGAACTGTTTATTTAACATTGTGTAATTGAAATTGTGGATTTAACATTGTGTAATAAAATTGTGTATCAATATTGTGAAACTGAAAATTGTGTATTAACATTGTGTAAATAAAAATTGTGTATTAATACTGTTGACAACATAATAAACAAGATTTATTAGCTCAATTGATATAAAAGTGAGAGGAAGAACTTGTTAACCAGAATTCAAAACAAAATAAATTGGGTCTAAACTTAAACTTAAAAGTAGACCCGTTTATATTGTTAGCATGAAATATTGTGATATTTTAGGCACGCTTTCTAGATGTTTTCCATACATTATAGTGTTCATTGATAAAGCATTGTAGTAATTGTTAGCTAGTTCGTCTATATTGTCGATATAGAGGTCTACATAAGCTTTGTGTTGATTGTAGGCGAATAAGAGCTAAAACCGAACGAATTAAGAGGATGGAGATGAATTGAGCACATCCAAGGATTGAGGACACCACAAAGAAGCCAAGGAAGATGCTAGGATGAGGAATGACACGAAACAAAGGGAATTACGAGCAACCTATGCTTCCACGCTCTAAAATACGGCCGTAATGAAGTCCACGCTCTAAACCACGGCTGTGGAACTTGGTAACATGAATGTGGAGCATTCCAGAGAGTTACACGGTATAAAGTACGGTCGTGGAAGTTGTGAAGAACCGTAATCCACTTCCACGCTCTAAACCACGGCCGTGGAACTCCATGAAACCGTGATTTAGGCAATCTTTTGACGAATAAAATATAGACACATTGTCTACGCACATGGGCCGGACGGTTATTCTATTTTTCCCTATAAAAGGACTGAAGGAGAGATATTTCGGCACCTTCGCTTACGCTTGCTTGCACGGGCCTAGGGTTTCATTGGACGTGCGGAGGATTGCCATTTTGCAACGGAGATTTGCAAAGGCTTGAAGATTTGGAAGTTGCGCTTTGTCCTTAGGTTTGATTAGAAGACGGATTGACATCCCGCTCTTTGTTCTTATCAAGGATTGTGATTGGTTTGTGTTTATTCCAAATCTGATATACATTATACCCTTATTTGTGGATTTGAGATTGATTTGAAGTTTATTGAAGGTTTATGAAGGTTTTCATCTTTCATTCTTCTAAATCTTGAATTTAATATCATAATGACTGTTGTTGGCTAAAACCATTTAGCAGTTCTAAGGTGAGGGGTTGATAGTTGTGACTTAGATGATGATAGATCGATCATAAACAGAGTGGACCGTGAGAGTTAGAGAGATTTCGCCGAACATCCCAAACCACGGTCTGTTCTTGAGGTTCCACGGCCGTGGAACTCAAGATCCACCCGTAATTTGTGTCAGTATACGAACCTTGCTTTTACTTTGATCCAAGGTTAAAGATTAGCTTTAATCCAGTCTTGATTTGTCTTTTCTAGGTAGTAGTGAAGCCTCAACAACCTCTACTTCGATTTCGAGCGTCACAACCTTAATCGGTTTAGTTAGTCTTGATCCTTGGGTTACAAGTTTGGATATTTGATATTAATTCTTGTCTTTAGATCCTTTCTATACTGAAGCCTCAACAACCATTATAGGGAGTATTTTTAGATAAGTCATATAAAGCCTTGGAACTTCACCGTACATTGCTTTACCTTAGTATACCTTTGCAACTCTTAACTCTTTCCTTAGTTCTTTAGTATATCTTGAATCGATTGCTACAATTAGATACCTGGATCTTTAGGGTTGCTGTTTTCCCAATACATTTGCAAAGCTTTACCCTTTTACTTGCTTGACAACTTTATAACTGAATTTGTTCCCCCCAAATCCCTGTGTTCGATACTCTGGAATTCTTGCTTTACTACGCCGATCCGTACATTGCGGGTTCGCTTGCTTGATTCTAGTTTTACAAATTTAAAGCTTATTTGCACGCATGCTAAGTGGCGAACAAGTTTTTGGCGCCGTTGCCGGGGATTTGGTCTAGGCCGAATTCGGTTGCCGGTTGTCAAGCTTGGGAGCTTAGCTCTTGATATTTGATATCTCTTGTGAGTGATATTTGCAGGTTACTTTAGGTTTATGCGCAGGTCTAGCAACAACACGGAAAGCTTTTACCTCTTGATCAAGAACTTAAGAATGCCGGCAATATTGGATACGGTGGGATGGTCACCCACCTTGCTAGGCAGCTTGGTATCGACTTCTCCGCGTGCATCAGGATAGCTGCTAGACCTCTAGGACTCCAAAGCCTCATGACTAGAGGCATTATCTTTCCTAGACATAGAGGTCCACCTACCGCTGCCATGCCTTGCGAGGGTAGAGGAGGTAGAGGGGTTACATGGCTTCCCGAGTATTACATTATGGTTGGACGCCATAATTGGAAGGAGACATTCGCTGCTATGCATGCGAATAGATTAGTAGCACCCCCTTACGTCCCCCCTGAGCCACCCGTTGTAGAGGAGGAGGAGATGAGAGGAGGTGATGAGTTTGAGGGAGGATGAGAGGAGCACGATTATGGTACCTTCCCATATCAGCCGGATGCAGTTCCTGACCTCCCTAGACACTCTCCCCGCCCAGCTAGAGCTTTTGGTTCTTCCTCTCGCCGCGCCAGCGTGAGTGAGAGGCCGACATGGATGGCGACCCCTCCTCAGTGGTATAGCACTCAGCCGGATTGGATGGGAGCTCCACCAGCTTGGCATGCCCAGCCACCACCTGCACCAGCACCGTCAGATGCACCAGCTTGGTATAGCCAGCCGCCGGGATGGTACGATGTTAGCATGAAATATTGTGATACTTTAGGCACGTTTTCTAAGTGTATTTCATCCATATAGGTAGTCATTGATAAATTATGGAAGCATTTGTGAGTTAGTTTATCTATTTTGTCGATATAGAGGTCTACATAAGCTTTGTGTTGATTGTAGGCGATTAAGAGCTAATTCCGAACGGATTGAGAGAAAATGGAGATAGATTGAGCATGTCCAAGGATTGAGGACATCATTAGGAGCTAAGGGAGATGCTAAGTTGAAGAATAGCACGAGGCAAAGAAGAATCACGATCTACACCTAAACCACGCTCTAAAGTACGACCGTACTAGGTTCCACGTTCTATTCCACGGCCGTGGAACTTTGGCAAGACGAGCGTGGATCATTCCAACAACTTACACGACCGTGGAGGATTTTCACAAACCGTGACCAAATTCCACGCTCTAAATTACGGGCGTGGAACCCTTCCACGACCGTGATCTTGGCAATCTTTTATGTAATATTTTAAGCCACAATCTTTTACGCACATGGGCCAAAGACGCATTTTATCCAGCCCTATATAAGGACGGAAGAAGAGAGATTTCGTCACCTTCGCTACCGCTGTTTACCCTAGTTTACGCTTTCGCCTAGATCGCCGCGGGAGATTGCACTTTGCCCTATTGAGATTTCCGGATTGACGGAAAGAGTGAAGATTTGGAAGATTGTTCGTAAGGAAATTTCATCTTTATCCTTATGTTTTGATTAGAAGACGGATTGACATCCCGTTCTTCATTCTTATCTAAGATTGTGATTATTTGTGTTCATTCCAAATCTGAGTTGCATTATCATTGATATTTGTGGATTTGAGATTGATTTGAAGGTTATTCAAAGTTTTCGGAAGTTTCCATCTTTCATTCTTTTAAATCTTGAATTTGATATCAATATGACTGTTGTTGGCTAAAACCCTTTAGCAATTCTAAGGTGAAGGGTTGATAGTTGTGGCTTAGATGATGATAGATCGATCGTAAACAGATTGGACCCTGAGAGTTAGAGAGAATCGCCGACGAACCTAATACACGGTCTATTCTTGAGCTTCCACGGCCGTGGAACTCAAGAACTACCCGTAATTTTGTGTCAATTTACGAACATTGCTTTTACTTTAATCCAAAGTTAAAGATTTGCTTTAACTTAGTCTTGGCTTGCCTTTTCTAGGTGGTAGTGAAGCCTCAACAACCTCTACCCTGATTTCGAGTGTCACAACCTTAATCGTTTTAGTTAGTCTTGATCCTTGGGTTACAAGTTTGGGTATTTGACGTTAACATTTACCTTTAGAACCTTTCTATACTGAAGCCTCAACAACCTTTATAGAGAGTGCCTTTAGGTGAATCTTATAAGGTCTTGGAACTTCACCGTACATTGCCTTACATTCGTATACCTTTGCAAACCTCAACTATGTCCTTATATCTTTAGTATATCTTGAATCGATTGCCACAGCTGGATACCTGGATCTTTAGGATTGTTGTTTTCCCAATATTTACAAAAGTTCATACATTTACTCGCTTGACAACTATATTAACTGGATTTAACCCCCCAAATTCCTGTGTTCGATACTCTGGAATACTTGCTAATCTACGTCAATACGTACACTGCGGGTTCGCTAGCTTTTATTCAAGTTTTATAAATTTAAAGGTTATTTGCACGCACGTTAAGTGGCGAACAAGTTTTTGGCGCCGTTGCCAGGGATTTGGTCTAGGCCGAATTCGGTTATCGGTTGTCAAGCTTGGGAGCTTCTCCCTTGTTGTTTGATATCTCTTCGAGTGTATGCGCAGGTCTAGGAATAACGAAGACCTCTTACCTCTTGATCAAGAGCTTGAGAGGAATTTGAGGAGAAAGCGTAAGTAAAGACAAATGGCTGAAGAAAGAGAACGTGATTTCCAATCAGAGTTAGCGGAAAAGGAAGCTCAACTCCAATGGAGTGAGAAGACTCGTAGAGAAGAAACGGATCGTCATCAAATGAAGGTTGATGATCTAACGGACATGATGTTCCAAATGAGGCTGGAAATAAACAACCTCAAGGAGAAAAAGAAAAGGAGGAGACCGGGAAGATCGGTTAGAGCCAACTCATCCAATGAGGATAGCGACTCCTCCATGCCACCACTTGAGGAAATTGATCCCACGATCAATGTGAATCTATTCTTTCCACGGCCAGCTGCAAATCGCCGTGTTCCACCTAGGAATACGAGGATCGAACGTGTGGATGAGGAGCCAAGAACTCTTGGCCAAAGGATGGATCCAACGCAGCAACCACGCCGTTTAGGTGTGAACTTTGATGCTGACGATGCACAAGGGTTTAGCTTCAACCCTCAAGTTATTACCATTGTTTGTCAAAACCAATTTGGTGGAACAAGTGCTGAATCTCCACACCAACATCTACAAAACTTTGAGATTATGATGGAGACAATGAAGCCAAAGAACGCAACTACCAACAGCTACAAACTCAAACTTTTCTTCTTCTCCTTGAAGGGGAAAGCATTGTCTTGGTATCAAGCTCTTCCAAGTGGGAAGCTTGAAACATGGGAGGATCTTTCTGCGGAGTTCCTCACTAAGTTCTTTCCGCCATCCAAAACGGCGGAGCTAAGAGGTAAGATTAATGCATTTTCTATGAGATCTAACGAAAGTTTGTTTCAATCTTGGGAAAGATTTTAGGATTTGCTATTGGATTTGCCTCATCATGGCATATCCAAGCTTGCATTATTAGAGATATACTATAAGGGGCTGGATGTGAAAACACAATTCAAGCTCCAATCCCTTTCATGTGGTACATTTATGGACATGAGGGAAGATGACGCTTGGGACTTCATTGAGAAGCAAGCGCGAGTTATAGAGAAGTATTCTCATCGGAAAGCGGAGGCGAATCAAGTAGATCAAGGAGCAAAGCTATCACAAGCAGCTCAAACTCAAATCTTTTCTCTCAACACGGAGATTAAAGAGTTGAAGGAAGCCATCAAAACCAACTTTCCGAAGAACAAAGAGCAAGATGTGGGTTATTTAGACAACAATAATAACCACAACGGTAGTGAGAATACCAACCGCAACAACCGGAACAACAACCGGAATAATTGGAACAACAACAACAACAACCGGAACAACAATTGGAACAACAATAGGGGTTCAAACAACAACAATTGGCGCTCCAATCAACAAAATTCGGGTAATTCTTATCCTTCCAATTCAGGAAATTCACTAACTCCACCTTCCTCTTCTTCCACCCCTTTGAAAATCCAGGGGCAAACATCTAATGGTGGAAGCACTTCGGGGAAAGAGAAGCCCGATCCCATGTTGGAAACGATTTTGGAGAAGCTTCAAGGGTTGGAGACTCGCATCATCAAGGTTGATGATCACATTACTAAGGTTGATAAAGCCCAAAAGGTTTTAGAAAACCAAATGTTCAGCCATGCGGAGGAAGTTCCTAGGAATCAAGGAAAACTTCCTGGAAAAACGGAGGACAACCCAAAAGGAAGGGTGATGGCAATCACAACTAGGAGCGGAGTAACAACTACCGACCCGCAGCCTAAGTTTGTAGAAGTCCCCGTTGAGAAAGAGAAAAAAAAGGGGATGGAGAAGGAAGATGTCTACGTTCCTCCTCCAGCTTACAAACCTCCCCTACCGTTCCCTCAATCTAGAGCGAGAGCGCGCCTAGATAAACAATTTGGTAAGTTTATAGAACTCATGAGCAAATTGCATATTAATATACCTTTCATTGATGCTATTGTAGGTATGCCGGCTTATGGCAAGTTCTTAAAGGAAATCCTCTTTAACAAGAGAAAGCTAGAGGATTTTGGAAGATGCCCCCAAAGCTAAAGGATCCGGGGTCATTTTGTATTCCCATAGGAATGGGAAATGTCACATATGATGCATTATGTGACTTGGGAGCAAGTGTGAGCATCATCCCACTTGAATTATGTAGGAAGATCGGTTTAGGCGACCCTAAACTGGTGAAGATGATGTTGTACATGGCGGACCGTTCCATAACTCGTCCCGTCGGTATTGTCGAAGATGTCCCGGTCAAGCTAGGTAAATTCTATGTTCCTATAGATTTTGTTGTACTTGACATTCCTGCAGATAGTCCGGTCCCGATTATTCTCGGAAGACCGTTTCTTGCAACATCCAGCTGCATAGTCGATTGCAAGAATGCTAGACTCGCCTTTGACATAGGAGAAGAGAAGGTAGAGTTCGTTCTTTCCACTCTAGTGAAGGAACCAATCTTTGATGAGGATATATTCAATATCCAAGATGAAGAAGGGTTGTCTAGAGAAGAGGTAAGTGCTATTCTCTTCAAAGATCCTTTGCAAAAGGTTATTACTATGAGTCTAATGGATGTAGGGGAAGAAGAGGAGTGCAATGAGGCAACTGAAGCCTTAGAAGCACAAGAAGAAGTGTGTGAAGAGCAGTTTGAAAAACTCCACGATGAGGCAGAGAACGTACGAATCCACGGTCATACACTATATTCAACGGCCGTGGATTTCACCCACAAAAGCGTGGAGCACTCCAGAGGGTTACACGGTCGTGGAGAGAACAGAGCAACCGTATTTACTTTCCATGCCCAAAATCACGGCCGTGGAGAAGTCAGAGAGGCCGTAATTTTGGGTGGTTCCGAAGGTAATTGTGTCTCTTCCTCAACTTCTTTTGACTCTTCTCCCACACCTTCTACACCCCTAGACACTTCTAAGGAAGCATCGGACGCTCCTCAAGAACCATTGGAAACTCCGATAGTCATGGAACTAAAGCCACTTCCTACTCATCTAAGGTACGCATTTCTTGGACCTAATTCTACCTTTCCGGTTATTGTTAGTTTCGATTCAAACCTTCCCTATGCATGCATAAGATCTTAATGGAAGAGGACTTTAGGACTTCGCGACAACCTCAAAGGCGGTTGAATCTGACCATGAAGGAGGTTGTCAAGAAGGAAATTCTTAAATTGCTTGATTCAGGTATCATCTACCCTATCTTTGATAGCAAGTGGGTGAGTCCCGTACAAGTAGTTCCGAAGAAGGGAGGAATGACGGTCATCACCAACAAGAATAACGAACTCATTCCTACCCGAACCGTAACAGGATGGCGGATGTGCATAGACTACCGCAAGCTAAACAACGCGACGAGGAAGGATCACTTTCCACTACCCTTCATCGATCAAATGCTTGAAAGGTTAGCACAACATTCGCATTTTTGCTATCTTGACGGTTATAGTGGTTTCTTTCAGATTCCGATACACCCGGATGATCAAGAGAAGACCACATTTACGTGCCCATGGGGTACGTTTGCCTATAGAAGGATGCCGTTCGGGCTGTGCAATGCCCCAGCCACCTTTCAAAGGTGCATGATGGCCATCTTCTCCGAATATATAGAGGAAATCATGGAGGTTTTTATGGAAGACTTCTCCATTTATGGTTCCTCTTTTGACAATTGTCTTTCTAACCTTACTCTTGTGTTACAAAGGTGTGAAGACACTAACCTAGTTCTTAATTGGGAGAAGTGTCAATTCATGGTGAAGGAAGGCATTGTATTAGGACACTTAATCTCTAGTAGAGGGATTGAGGTGGATAGAGCTAAAATAGAGACAATAGAAAAGCTTCCTCCCCCAACTTCGGTGAAAGGGATAAGAAGTTTTCTAGGACATGCTGGATTTTATAGGCGTTTCATAAAGGATTTCTCTAAAATATCAAAGCCGCTAACTAATCTATTGATGAAGGATGCAGTTTTTGAGTTTTCGCATGAATGCTTAGAGGCGTTCAACATGATTCGGGAAGCTCTAATTTCAGCTCCGATTATCCAACCTCCGGATTGGAATCTTCCCTTTGAGGTTATGTGTGACGCAAGTGACGTAGCTATAGGAGTTGCTCTTGGACAAAGAAAGGAAGGGCGAACCCACGCTATCTACTACGCTAGCAAGACGCTAGATGAAGCGCAACTCAACTACGCCACTACGGAAAAGGAATTTTTAACCATTGTTTATGCAATTGACAAATTTCGCTCTTATCTTGTAGGTGCAAAGGTAATTGTATACACGGATCATGCTGCGATCCGATACCTCCTTGCAAAGAAGGATGCGAAGCCAAGGCTAATTAGATAGATTCTTCTCCTACAAGAATTCGATCTAGAGATCCGCGACAAGAAGGGTTCGGAAAATTCTGTTGCGGATCATTTGAGTCGCCTAACACATCTAGAGGACGACCACCTACCTATAGATGACTCCTTTCCGGACGAACATTTACACATTATAGAGGAATGCATCGATGTGATCTCCAAAGGTAACGAACCATGGTTTGCTGATTTTGTTAACTATTTGGTTTGCCAGGAAATACCGCCCGGATTATCCTACGCACAAAGAAAGAAGTTCTTTAAGGATGTTCGGGAATACTTTTGGAATGAACCTCTCCTCTTTAAGAGAGGTCCGGATCGCATTATTCGGCGATGTGTGCCGGAAGATGAGATGCAAAGTGTGTCATCCGACATTGTCATTCACTACCTTGTGCAGGACACGCTAGTTCGAACAAGACTAGCACTAAGGTATTGCAATCTGGATTCTTTTGGCCTACACTATTTAAAGATGTGCAAACCTTTGTTTCTTGCTGCGATGCTTGTCAAAGAACAGGAAATATCTCTAGGAGGAATGAGATGCCTCTCAACAACATCCAAGAGGTGGAGATCTTTGACGTTTGGGGAGTAGACTTCATGGGACCATTCCCATCATCTTGTGGTAACCAATACATACTTTTAGCGGTTGACTATGTTTTAAGATGGGTTGAAGCGATTGCCTCTCCCACCAATGATGCCATGGTAGTGGTTAAGTTCTTTAACAAGACCATTTTCCCGCGATTTGGGACACCACGGACCATCATTAGTGATGGAGGCTCTCACTTCATTGCCCGGCGCTTTGAAGCTCTCTTAGCTAAGTATGGGGTAACTCACAAGATCGCCACCCCTTATCATCCACAAACTAGTGGACAAGTTGAGATCTCAAACCGGGAGATCAAAGGAATCCTAGAGAAGACGGTTTCAAGGACTAGGAAGGATTGGTCCTTGAAGCTAAATGATGCATTGTGGGCATACCGGACTGCGTATAAGACTCCCATCGAAACCACACCATACAACCTTGTGTATGGGAAGTCTTGTCACTTACCGGTAGAGTTGGAGCACAAAGCATTTTGGGCAATCAAGTGGTTGAACTTCAGCATGAAGAAAGCGGGAGAGAAGCGTCTCTTGGACCTAAATGAGCTTGAAGAACTCCGCTTGAATGCTTATGAAAACGCCAAGATTTACAAAGAAAGAGCAAAGCGTTGGCATGATAAGCATATCATTCCAAAGGACTTCAAAGAGGGAGATCAAGTTCTCCTCTTCAACTCAAGGCTTCGTCTCTTTCCAGGTAAGCTTAAATCTCGTTGGACCGGACCCTTTCTAATCAAACGTATTTTTCCCCATGGTGCAGTTGAAGTATGGGGTGAAACGGGCGAAAGCTTTAAGGTGAACGGTCAACGACTCAAGAAGTATACACCAGAACTCCAAGCTGAAGAGTTCGCGCCCACTGCACTCGAATAAGTGCGAAATTGGTCTAGCTACGGACCTTAAACAAAGCGCTTCTTGGGAGGCAACCCAAGGTATTGCATTGTCGTTTGTGTTTTTTATTCATAGATTACTTGGTTTAGACGTTTTTGCTTTGTTTTGCCTTCGATACCTTCTAGTATGTTCGTGTTTTTGGATGTAGGAACAGTGGAAAAGGAAAGGGGAAGAGAAAACTTGAAGAAAATTTACGAAACTTGGACTTTGGAGCATTACAGAGAGTACCACGGCCTAAACCACAGTCGTGACAACTATAGTGACCGTAATTTTCAAAAACCTGAGAAAAAATCGCCAAAACCACGGTTCCGTACATTTCCAAGGCCGTGGAACCCCCCGATAGACCGTGGTTTTCAAAAATTTTGACGGCCACTATATAAACCACGTTTCTTCACAAAACACAACACCACAACCCAAAATTACGCCCAAAACGCCGATTCCACACCCTTCCTCCCAAATCTTCGTTCGTTAATCATTTTTAACGATTCTTCGACCTAGATTGAAGCAAATCCGATCACCAACAAGATCCAAGCAACGATTGGAGCGGCAATTCACAGGAGAAGCCACAATTCGGATTACAAAATCCGAAAACCTAGGTTTTTGGATCTTTCTCTCTCTTTGTCGATTCGGCTTTGTTTTTGATAGAAATTGTAGGAGAACTGATTGGAATTGGAAGAAATTAGTCTAGGACTGATTTATTGCTGAGTTTGGTGAATTTTTGCTGAGTTTTGAGAATTTTCGAGACGAACCACGGCACTGTACGTTCCACGGCCGTGGAAAGCCAAGAACAGACCGTGGTTTTCAACAGAACATGGATTTTGTGAGGAGAGTGTCTGGTAGGAATAAGGATAAGAATAAAAAGAGGAAAGGCAATGATGTTTCCTATTCTAAAGCACCTCCCCCTCCATCCCCTTCACCTCCATCATCACCACCACCACCTCTTCCTAGGATCCCTACTATCCATGAGGATCATTTAGACGCCTTAGAGAGGATAGAGGAGAGGACGGTCATAGGACCGCGATACTTGCTGCTTGAGGAGCTAGCAGCTTTGCATGTGATAGGAGACCTTACTTGGCTCCTAGATAGAGCCGGCTTAGTCATCTTCTCCGCTATTCGGGAAGATGCTTATTAGGAGATTACGAGGGAGTTTGTAGTTTCCTTTGAGCATAGCCATGTCGACAGGACAGTTTCTTTCCGGCTGATGGAAAGAAACTATGATTTTACGATTAGAGAGTTCGGAGCCTTCTTTGGGTTCCAAGAGACCTTCAATGGTCGTTTCCCCAGTGGCGTGTACGCCAAGGATTTCTGGGAAGAGATCGCTATGATCTATGCCAGCGAGGACCGCTGGCAGCCTGCTGATACCAAGGCTAGATTGATCTACCATCTAGCCTTGAAGATAGCTCATAGAGTGCTTTCTGAGTGTCTCTTCCCTAGGACGGAGACACCTCAGAAGATCAAGACGGGTGAGTTATTCCTGCTCTACAGCATGTTGTATGGCGGGCCAACTGACTGCGTCACCCTCTTAGCTGCTACCAAGAGCAAGCTAAAGAATAAGAGGGCTGGCAATATTGGATATGGTGGGATGGTGACCCACCTTGCTAGACAGTTAGGGGTTGATTTCTCGGCTTGTACACGTATTGCTGCTAGACCCCTAGGACTTCAGGCCCTTATGACTAGAGGCCTCATTTTCCCCACCCATAGAGGTCCACCGTATGTTGCTATGCCGTGGGAGAGTAGGACCGGGAGAGGCATTGAGTGGCTCCCTGAGTATTCCATTATGGTTGGACGCCATAACTGGAAGGCGACGTTCGCTGCCATGCATGCGAACAGATTGGTAGCCCCTCCATACGTTCCACCACCACCAGTTGTAGAGGAGGAGATGAGAGGAGATGATTATGAGGGAGGAGGAGGAGCTGAGCAGGACTTTGGTACATTCCCGGACCAGCCGGATGCAGTTCCCGACATGCCTAGACGTTCTCCCCGCCCTGCTAGAGCATCTGGCTCTTCCTCTCACCGCGCTAGTGTGAGCGAGAGGCCTACTTGGATGGCTGACCCTCCTGCTTGGTATTCAACTCAGCCGGATTGGATGGGAGCTCCACCGCCTTGGCATGCACATCCGCCACCTGCACCAGCACCTTCAGATGCACCGGCGTGGTACAGCCAGCCGCCTGGCTGGTACGAGCAGTTGCCAGAGTGGGCTACCGACCTTTCCAGCAGGGTTGGAGCTTTGGAGATCCGTGCAGATGCTAGGGATGCACGAGTGGACGATCTGGACCACATGATGAGAGACGTCTACCGCCAGCAGTTCGGGCGGTACTATGATCCTAGCTTCTCTTTGTTTCCGCCTCCACCGCAGTGACGATTTGATGATCGACAGTTTTAGCCATTCCACCACCATTTTGTGAGTTCTTTTTCTTTCTTTCTTTTCTTCTTTTTCTTTTCTTTGAACATTAGGGACAATGTTTGTTCCAAGTATGGGGTGGGGTGTGACTAATAGTTGTAATAACTCTTACTCACTTTTGTATGCTTCTATTGAGACTATCTTGCATGTTTCATTCTATGGTTACACGTTTCATTATTGCATTGCATGAAAAACTTTTGAAAAATCCATAAAATTGAAAAATTTTGAAAATTTTGTGCTTCTAAGGATAGAGATGTTTTCTATGATAATTACCACTTGTGAATTGAGTTTGGATGACAATCGCATGCTTAAACAAATAGTGAATTGAAAAGAAATTGAATGAGTTGATTATCCCTCTTTTGCAAGTTTCATAATGTGATGAATGTTACTTAAATCATGTTGAGGAATTAAGGTTGAAATCACATAATAAGTTCTTATGCTTCTTTTTGAGATGATTAAGGCAATTCGATTTTCTTTTTTCTTTCTTTGATCATTTAGCCCCTCATTGAAATAATGACCTCCTTTACCTAGGGAATTTGGAGGAGTTGAATGAAAAAGGCATGTTTGATGTGGGAGGGCCATGAAAGCAAGATTTTGCATTCAAAAGAATAGAAAGAAATTATAGGTTTGGGGAAGTCAATCATGATGATGAGTAACTCGGCACCATTCACATAGTCGGGTGTTTGTGTCTTGCCAAAGTCGGATTGAGCGATATTCCTAGAGGATTATGGTATGTGCGCTAAGGGTTTGAGGCATCTCATAAAAATTGAGAAACGCCAATCTCCTAGACTTCGGTTTTTGTGCACCTCTATCCATAACTCCAAAAGTAAAGTCGAAAAATGAAAAGAAGAGAGCGAAGCTCTAAGTTGAAAGTGTTGCGGAAACCGCAAGAGAAGAAGAAAAGAGTAGTTATCCACTTTCCCGGATTCATGCACCACATTCCTTAAAGTTTTCCTTCCCTTTCCACATTCTAGACCTTGTTTGAAAGTCCTTAAGATCAAAAGAATGTTATATGACTTGCTGATCTAAATTGAAGTTTCTTATAATTGATTTTGATAATGTTTGAAGGTTATGATGTTTACATGGAAGTTTGATTGATTCATGAGCTTTCTTTACTCTTTACTCTTTGATTATGTGTATGAAAGTCTTATAAGAGAATGAAGCAAGATTTGAGAATGATCTATTGATTAGAAGACACATCCATCTAAAAGAAGTTTGGCTTTGAGAAGGTACACATATTTCATCCTAACTTGAGTTTTAAAGCTTTTGAAAGACCTTGCTTAGGGACAAGCAAGTGGCAAGTATGGGGTTATTTGTTAGCATGAAATATTGTGATACTTTAGGCACGTTTTCTAAGTGTATTTCATCCATATAGGTAGTCATTGATAAAGCATGGAAGCATTTGTGAGTTAGTTTATCTATTTTGTCGATATAGAGGTCTACATAAGCTTTGTGTTGATTGTAGGCGATTAAGAGCTAATTCCGAACGGATTGAGAGAAAATGGAGATAGATTGAGCATGTCCAAGGATTGGGGACATCATTAGGAGCTAAGGGAGATGCTAAGTTGAAGAATAGCACGAGGCAAAGAAGAATCACGATCTACATCTAAACCACGCTCTAAAGTACGACCGTACTAGGTTCCACGTTCTATTCCATGGCCGTGGAACTTTGGCAAGACGAGCGTGGATCATTCCAGCAACTTACACGACCGTGGAGGATTGTGACAAACCGTGACCAAATTCCACGCTCTAAATTACGGGCGTGGAACCCTTCCACGACCGTGATCTTGGTAATCTTTTACGCAATATTTTAAGCCACAATCTTTTACGCACATGGGCCGAAGACGCATTTTATCCAGCCCTATATAAGGACGGAAGAAGAGAGATTCCGTCACCTTCGCTACCGCTGTTTACCCTAGTTTACGCTTTCGCCTAGATCGCCGCGGGAGATTGCACTTTGCCCTATTGAGATTTCCGGATTGACGGAAAGAGTGAAGATTTGGAAGATTGTTCGTAAGGAAATTTCATCTTTATCCTTAGGTTTTGATTAGAAGACGGATTGACATCCCGTTTTTCGTTCTTATCTAAGATTGTGATTATTTGTGTTCATTCCAAATATGAGTTGCATTATCATTGATATTTGTGGATTTGAGATTGATTTGAAGGTTATTCAAAGTTTTCGGAAGTTTCCATCTTTCATTCTTTTAAATCTTGAATTTGATATCAATATGACTGTTGTTGGCTAAAACCCTTTAGCAATTCTAAGGTGAAGGGTTGATAGTTGTGGCTTAGATGATGATAGATCGATCGTAAACAGATTGGACCCTGAGAGTTAGAGAGAATCGCCGACGAACCTAATCCACGGTCTGTTCTTGAGCTTCCACGGCCGTGGAACTCAAGAACTACCCGTAATTTTGTGTCAGTTTACAAACATTGCTTTTACTTTAATCCAAAGTTAAAGATTTGCTTTAACTTAGTCTTGGCTTGCCTTTTCTAGGTGGTACTGAAGCCTCAACAACCTCTACCCTGATTTCGAGTGTCACAACCTTAATCGGTTTAGTTAGTCTTGATCCTTGGGTTACAAGTTTGGGTATTTGACGTTAACATTTACCTTTAGAACCTTTCTATATTGAAGCCTCAACAACCTTTATAGAGAGTGCCTTTAGGTGAATCATATAAGGTCTTGGAACTTCACCGTACATTGCCTTACATTCGTATACCTTTGCAAACCTCAACTCTGTCCTTATATCTTTAGTATATCTTGAATCGATTGCCACAGCTGGATACCTGGATCTTTAGGATTGTTGTTTTCCCAATATTTACAAAAGTTCATACATTTACTCGCTTGACAACTATCTTAACTGGATTTAATACCCCAAATCCCTGTGTTCGATACTTTGGAATACTTGCTAATCTACACCGATCCGTACACTGCGGGTTCGCTTGCTTTTATTCTAGTTTTATAAATTTAAAGCTTATTTGCACGCACGTTAAGTGGCGAGCAGCTACCGGATTGGGCCACCGACCTTTCCAGTAGGGTCGGAGCCTTGGAGATCCGCGCGGATGCTAGGGATGCACGAGCCGATGCGCATGACCGGATGATGAGAGACATTTACCGCCAGCAGTTTGGGCGGAACTATGATCCCGGTTTCTTCCCGTTTCCACCACCACCGGCACCCCAGTGATGATGATGATGATCTACCGCTTTAGCCACTCCACCACCGTCTTGTGAGTTCATTTTCTTTCTTTCTTTTCTTTATTTCTTTTTGAACATTAGGGACAATGTTTGTCTCAAGTATGGGGTGGGGTGTGACTATTCGTTTGTAATAACTCTACTCACTTTGCTTGCTTTGATCGAGAACACCTTGCATGTTTCATTCCATTGTTACACGTTTCATTATCGCATTGCATGAAAAAGCTTTTGAAAAACCCATAAAATCGAAAAATTTTGAAAATTTTGTGCTTCTAAGGATTGAGATGATTTCTATGATAATCACTACTTGTGAATTGAGTTTTGATGACAATTGTATGCTTAAACAAATAGTGAATTGGAAAGAAATTGAATGAGTTAATTATTCCTCTTTTGCAAGTTTCATAATGTGAAGAGTGTTACCTAAATTATATTGGGAAATCAAGGTTGAAATCGCATGATAAGTTCTTATACTTCTTGTTGAAATGATTAAGGCAATTCGATTTTCTTTCTTCTTTCTTTGATCATTTAGCCCCTCAATGAAATAATGGCCTCCCTTACCTATCCGGGAATTTGGAGGAGTTGATATTTGGCATGTTTGATGTGGGAGGGTCATGAAAGCAAAAGTTTTGCATTCAAAGAATAGAAAGAGTTTATAGGTTTGGGGAAGTCAATCATGACGATGAGTAACTCGGCACCATTCACATAGCCGGGTGTTTGTGTCTTGCCAAAGTCGGATTGAGCGATATTCCTAACGGATTATGGTATGTGCATCAAGGGTTTGAGGCATCTCGCAAAATTGAGAACCGCCAATCTCCTAGGCTTCGGTTTTTGTGCACCTCTGTCCATAACTCCAAAAGTAAAGTCGAAAAATTATGTGCAAAAGAAGAGAGCAAAGCTTTAAGTTGAAAGTGTTGCGAAACCGCAAGAGAAAAAGAAAAGAGTTAGTTATCCACTTTTCCGGATTCATGCACCACACTCCTTATAATTTCCTCTCCCTTTCCGCATTCTAGACCTTACTTGAAAGTCCTTAAGATCAAGAGAATGTTATATGACTTGGTGATCTAAATTAAAGTTTCTTATGATTGATTTTGATAATGTTTGAAGGTTATGATACTTACATTGAAGTTTGATCAATTCATAATGTTCTTTCCTCTTTATTCTTTGATTATGTATATGAGAATCTTATGAACAAATCAAGCAAGATTTGAGAATGATCTATCGACTAGAAGCACATTTACATAAAATATGTTTTGTTTTTTAACGCATTTATTAAGCCACGACACAGTCCACATGTGAAAATAATATTATAAATATTTTTAAATTTATTTTACTGCCGGACCCGGGCCGGGCTACCAGTCCGACCAGGCCTAATGCCTTGTCCGTACCCCGTCCGTCGGGACATCCGGGCCTCTAGGCTCGATCGGGCTTAACACGTTGTTCATACCCGCCCGTTTTTTGCGGGTGGACGGTCCGAACCTGACGGACTGTCCGGATCTGAACAGATCTACTTAAAAGTAAATTGAAATTACCAACTTAAATAAATTAAAATTAACAAAATCTCATTACGTAAATTGTCGTTAAATGACGGAGAAAGCCGACAACACACTCGCACACTTCACGAAAACGGCAGCGACATCGAATCTAGATCTCTTGTGGAATACTTTAAAAAAGCTTGATCCCAATTACAATACTACCCCTTCATTTTAAAGGTATTTTCACGGTTCTTTCTTTCTCCACCGCCGAAATCGCCCTCAACCCCCACCACGGCCTTTGCGTTTCGAAGCTCCTACAACAACTCCAAAAGACTTTTCCCATGTCTTCTATAAAAGGATATTAAAAAGTAAAACCCCCAATTTCACTTCATAACCTTCCCATTATTAGGGTTTCTTCACTACAATTTAAAAGCCCCATTTCTTCACTCTTCTTTCATCAAATTCGACCACCCTTTTGTTTCGGATTCATTATTGTAGGTCAATGATTTGATTCCTTTCCCGCTTACTAAGAGTTTATTTGCTGTGTTCTTCAAGTCAGCGACTTCCTACATACTTTGTCGGTACATTGAGGTATACGATCTGGGTTTGTGGCTCAGCAAGCAATCATTAGTGTATTGATAGTCCCTCTGCGTTGTATTTGATTGATTATTTAGCTCTGATTTTGTGGGGGAAACTGTCAAGTTGAATAAAGTCATGGTTTCTGGTTTGTTCTTCTGTTGAAAATGTCTTTGTTTCAATCTGAAAACCAACAGCCGCCGCTGCCGCCGCCACCTCCGCCGTCAACATCAAATGGTAAAATTAGCCCAGCTATACTGTTCATTATAGTTATCTTGGCTATTATGTTCTTCGTATCTGGTTTACTCCATTTACTAGCTAGGTTCATCACAAGGAGAATATCTTCCTCTTCAGATAGCTTATCTGATCACCATCAAGAAATGTCAAATTCCGAAACTTTCCAAAGACAACTACAACAGCTATTTACCCTTCATGACTCAGGTCTTGACCAGGCATTCATAGATGCTTTACCAGTCTTTCAATACAAGGAAATCATGGGTTTAAAAGAGCCGTTCGATTGTGCAGTCTGTCTGAGCCAATTCTCAGAGGAAGATAAGCTAAGGTTGCTACCTGTTTGCAGCCATGCTTTCCACATTGATTGTATTGATACATGGCTGTTATCGAATTCAACTTGCCCTCTTTGTAGAAACGGTCTTTACACTCCTGGAATCGCCATTGAAAACCCGGTTTTCGATTTCGAGGATTGGAGGGAAGAAGATGGCGGTGTTGAGTTACCTAGCCAAAAGCCAAACGAGGTAGAAGCCGTGAGTGACAAAATGATGGTGTTGTCTGTGAAATTAGGCCAGTTTAAGAACTCGAATTTCATAGGAAAAGGAAGAGATGATGGTGAGACTAGTAGTAGTAACTTGGATGCTAGGAGGTGTTTTTCTATGGGTTCTTACCAATATGTGGTTGGTAAGTCAGAATTACAAGTGGCATTGTCGTCTAATCGAACAGCCAATGGTGCTGATCCAAGGATTGTCAAAGGAAGAAGTGGGGATTCCTTGGTTGATGGGGATATCAATGGCAAGAAGATCAACATGGTAAGTAAGAACGAAAGCTTTTCGGTTTCGAAGATTTGGCTATGGTCTAAGAAGGGTAAATTTTCTGGTTCTTCTCCACTTACACAGATAGTTGATCATCATCATACTTGTGTTGATATTTGAAACTCCCATGGCATAATGTATCTTAGATTTTGTTCAATACATAGAGAGCCATTCTTGTCACTTTTGTCTTATAGTTTTGCCATATGTTTAACTACTTTAGAAGTGTAGTTTTGCTGTTCTTTTTTCTCTGTATTCATATTCTTTTGGTTGAACTTTAATTTAAATGTCCAGTGACCTTTATCTTTTGCAAAAAGAAATTCAGTACCCGTCACCCGAGTTCTACCCGTGTTTTGTCGGGTTTTCATCCGTTTGTTTGAATCGGGTGATTGTCAAAGAAAAGACTTTGACAGTCATATGGGCCACTTCGCCCTTCTTTATGGAAGTGGAAAACAATGGCACTTGAATCACAAGTGTAATGAATGATTGGTTGTTGGACAAATAATACAACTGTGCTTAATGCTTTTGTCTTTGGCGTAGAAGCAGCCAAATAAACCCAACTGTAAGGGCCATGTAGTACACAGTAGGTTTCATCGACCACTTATACGTGAAGGAGCGTCAAGTAAAAGAACAGATCGTATCTAAGATTAGCCCAGTGATTTTCTTTTTTAGATTATTACAGATTCAAGGAAATTTTGTTCATCTGATCTGACTATCTGAGCGCTTTCCATCACTAATAATTTTACATCATTACCGTATCGATTGAGGTTGTGCTGTCATTTTCATATCATACAATATATTGTTTTTAGAAATAAGTTTAGGTTACCGTAAGTCCACAAGAAAGATATATTGATAAAATAAAGGATTTTTTTCTTTTGGTATCCTGAATTTTTGGATAATTCGGATGGTACCCAAAGTTTTTTATGTTTTCGGTTGGTACTCCGAGTTTTTGGCTTTTTCGGATATAATAACAATTCTATATTATAAATTTTGATGACAAGTATATTTTAATGAAACAAATTTAATCAAATGATAATAAATTATGATATTTCTTAGAATATAAGATTTGTACATATTATTTTATGATTTTAATATATTTATTACTATTTGATACTTTATCATATTTTACATCAAAACATGAATTTTTTGTAATGTTTTATACAAAATGATTTTTATAAAGAAAATTTGTATTATCAAGTTTTTCTATAAAAAATTATTTTATAGAATATATTTTATTTATCATGATATATGAAATAAATCATTAATAAATGTATAACGTAGAATATTCAAAACGGATATTCGATTTTTTTAAAAAAAATGAATATTCTATGATTTTAGAAGATTTTTCCCAAAATATACACTCTCACATCGAATCAAAAAAAATTATATAATATTAATAGGGATATGAACCATCTAATATTATATAATAAATTAACATATAAATCCACGGAGTATACCAACAACGAAATATCTAAATTATGTTTAATTTTAAAACATAATAAATTTCTCATGTTTTGATGTAAAATACGGTAAAATATCAAATAGTTATAAATATATAAAAAAAATCATAAAAAAATATGTAAGAATCTTATATTTTAAGAAATATCATAATTTATTAATATTTGATTAAATTTGTTAACTAAAATATACTTGTCTTCAAATTTTATAATATAGAATTGTTATTATATATATATATATATATATATATATATATATATATATATATATTCCTTTTTTATATATTTAATAAAAGAAACGTTATAGTAGACAAAAAAGATTAAGAAATAAGAGTACGGAACAGAAAAACCGAAACCTTAGGGGTATCCAGCGGAAACGTGAAAAACTTTGGTACCATCCGGAAAAGCCAAAACTCGGGGTACCAACGGAAACGTAAAAAACTTTGGGCACAATCCGAAAAAATTAAAAACTCAGGGGTACCAAACGAAAAAATCCTAAAATAAATGGAATATCTTTTTACTCAAGTGAAACAAAGTAGCTAATTAGCTGAGAAAATATAAAATATACGGTACATGTACACCTATGATGCACGGACACTTCTAGAAGGCGGTGTGTCCCGTGTCCTCCCGTGTCGAAAACGGGGACACAACCGGACACGGCTCGGATACGGTCAAATATGACCGGACACGGTCAAGACACGTTTCCAAGGTAGGACACGTCTAGGACACGGTGAGACGCGGATTGTGTCCAATCAAGACATGATCAACGAAATAAAAACTTATGTACCGTAATATTTTTTTTTCTTTCCCATTTTTTCCGACTAAACCTAGCTCCACATGACCACCTGCGAGATTGTGGTTGTCGGAAGTAGGACACCGATCTTCTTCTCCGGCCCTAATAATGAAATGTTGTTCCGCCGGCCGACTCTTCTCTCCATTTTTCTTATGATTTTATAAAATAATTTTGAATCTTTGATTATTAATTTTTTGTAATTTTTATTTTTTGAATGTTGACTATGTTATTCTAATTCTTTCACTTTTTATAATTCACAAATATTTATTATTATTTTCCTTTGTTGATCATGTTGTTCGGTTATTGTTGATTTGCAAATTAATGATTCATTCTTCAATTTTGATATTAAGTATGATTATTTCAGATTATAAAACTAAATGTGTTTATTTCTATATTTTGTAAGATTGAAAATGTTTGTTTTTAAGCTTTTCTTTCGATTATTTTATCATCATGTTAATATTTTTATCAACTCATATATCATTGATTTTTTTTCATATATATGTATCTCATTATGATATAATAATTCTATATTTTAATATCTTTAAAATAATATATTAATTATTTTTCTCGCCGTGTCCTTGTTTCCTATACTTTTGAGAATTGCCGCTTCCCCGTTTCTCGTCGTGTCCGTTTTCCGTATCGTGTCCGTGCATCATAGATGTAGACTAAAGTTTGTCTAGTTCAATTTGTAAGAAAACACTGAAATTTGATATTGATTTGAATCAAATGTTTGATCCTCGGAAGTCTTTAATCTATTTTGGTGCATGTATAAGAATATAGGGTTCGTATTATGAAGCACGTTGACGATGTATTTGATCAAAACATAACACGTGTGAGTCATTATTTGTCATGATTAAGACATCTATCATTTTAAGGTATACATATCGTCTTTTACTTGTACGCTAACTTTAAATTAGGTGTCCGTTTGATTAGAGGTCGATTCTTAGCAAAACTCATATCAATATATTTGGCCGATTTTTGTGTAACGTCATTTGCGTAATGTACTAAAAAAAATATGTTATTTAAGGCACACAAATAGGGATGTCAATGAGTCGAATTTGGGTCGGGGAGTACCATATTCATCCCTATTCCCGTTTAGTATAATGTCCGCCGTCTCCATCCCTATACCCGTTTGGGTATTGAAAATTGTCTCCATTCCCGTACCCGTCGGATATTCGTTCCCATCGGGGAATCCCGTCCCCATTTAATTTTTTTTATTTTAATGTTTTATGAGTTTTTCTCACAAAATTTCCCATCTAAGTCGGATATACGTTCTCATCGGGGAAATCCCCTTCCCCATATTGGTCACGACTCACGACTATCTCGTCACCATATTATTCCCGCAAATGTACATTGTAAAAATGAAATTTGCACCATGTGCAAGCATACTGTCAGCTACTCAGCAACCTCAGCTGGTTCAGGTAACTTGCATCGCAAAATGTGCATCGTAAATTGGGTTAGCTTTTTCATAATTTATTATGAAAGATGGACTTATTGTCAACCAATTTACAATGTACATAGCAAAATGTACATCGTAAATTGGTTGGTTAACACATCACCTTGTCCAATATGTCAAAATATAGGTAAGTTTATTGTGTGTATATATATTATGTTTTGTTCGTTCACGTAGGAATTGTAGGATCGAGACTCGGAGCACATTATGTTTTGTTCGTTCAAGTGTGTGTGTGTGTGGGGGGGGG
>BSUD01000002.1:18807755-18824084 GCA_033239045.1 Fagopyrum esculentum
GGGGGGGGGGGGGGGGGGGTACGGAATAATTTAGGCCATTGATGTATATGATCTAATCGTCTACATTCAACCACGTTATATGATTTAGGAGAGATTAAAACTATAGTGCTATTTTTAGAAGGTACGGCTGTACGGGACAATTTTGTTCTTTTTAAAACTTGTTTTAGGTAAGAGGGACGCGGTGACCTTTTTGTAATTTTATGAAAAAATGTAACGGTTATTATCTCAGTTCATAACGTAAGTTCAATTCATTTGAAAATTATTAACTATCAATTCTAATATTTTCTATAGTTAGTTCATGTATTGTTTTGTCAATTTATTAGTTATGTTTTATGCACTTTTTTACTTGTACATTTTTGAACTAATAGAAACAATGTTTGAACTAAAAGTATACAACGCTCGAACCACTGATACCCAAATTTTGTATTAATATCATAAAAACTTCAAATTTTTGTAGTTATGGTTATTATAATACTTTTATTAATAAAGATAATAGTTTCTCACATTTTCTCTTTACTCTTTTCTCTTTTCTCACTTCCTTTGGTAGCTTTCTCTCTTGTTTTCCTCATCTTGTCTACTGCACCATGCTTCCTGAGACTTTGTGTTGATATTGTTTGATGTGTTGTTTACTCGGGACGAGTAAAGAGTCCAATTATGGGGAGTTTGATAGGTGATGGAATCACTATCATTTTAGGTAGTTTTTAGAGTCTTTTTAATGTCTTTGAGTCATATTGTATTACTAATACTTTGATCCAGATGAAGAAGTCTAAAATAAAGTAAAGAAAGGGGTTTAGCAACACTTGGGAGTTGAAGAAGATCAACGAAGACAACTTTCTGGTGTCACACCGCCCCCGCGGAGTAATGTCACAGCCCCTGCGGTGACACTACACCTCCGACGACGCAGCCCGCACCTCGCCAGCGCCCCGAGAGCAGGGTGTCACCGCCCCCGCGGCGTCACCTAGCTGCCCCTGCGATGACACCCCTGAAGATCCATGTCCAGATCCGCAGCATGCGCTTTGGCCTGCGCCCGAAAGGCCTTTGTCACCGCCCTTGCGGAAGACTCTAGCCGCCCCTACGGTGAATCAGCCCGAAGAACAAGTGTCAGCGCCCCTGCGCCCTTGCCAGCGGACTTGTGAAGCCGAAGAGACTATGTTGCCGCCCCTACGGTGACACTATGCCGCCCCTGCGGATCGACACCAGAAACACCATGAAGATGGAGATTCAGACGTTCAAGAGCATTAAAGACCCCGCCCCCGCGGCCAAGATGAAGATGGAACGTTTTGGCCTAAACTGCCCCTGCGGCACTCTTGCCCACGCCTGAGGTTTAGCGCCAGAGGACTTTACTCCGGTTGTTTGCGCCACCTTTATCGCCTTAATGGTGGATGTTTACACAACCTCTTTACTCCCTTTTAATGCATTTTGTAGTATAAATAGAGCCCTTGGAAGATTGCTAGAATCATCCACATTTTCTCTAAAAAGCTCTATATTGTCTAAGTGTCACTTGTAATGAGTTTCTAAGCTTTCTTGCTACATTGGGTTGATTAAAGCTATATTGCAATTTGGTTGTAAGTCTTTATATTAGAAGTTCAATTCAATACTCAATTGTGTTAAAAAAAAATTGTACATGCATGATATGATCCCTCCCCCATACTTGAAGAACACTTTGCCCTCAAAGTATGAAAAATGAAGGCAAAATAAAATATGGATAAGGGAAAGAAAATGCTCACTAGTGGGATGGTCCGGCTGGACCATCCGGACCGTCCTCCGGTGGGTATGGAAAGTGGCGAAAGAAGTCTTCCTGCCGCCGGTAGGTGTCATCGAGGCGGCCATCAAAAGCGGTGTCAAAGCCGGCTTGCCAAGCCTGCTGCTGAGTCTTCATCCTCTGTTGGGCATCCCTCTACCAAGCATCCTGGCGCCGGTCAAAGTGCTCGGTCATCCTCTCCTCAAAGCCCGTTTGTCAGGCCTGTTGCTGCTCAAGCATCGTCCTCTGGTAGTCGGTCTGCCATTGCTGGTGCTGAGTGGACAAAACCGCCATCTGAGCAAGCAGGTTTGCGTGTTCGGGGTCATCCTCCTCCGCTATGGGCATCTCTGTGTCGTCGGGAATGAGCTGATAGTCCTCAGCCGGTCCCCGACTCGAGCTCGTTGCATGCCGCTCAACAATGGCGGCCTGTGATCGCCTCGGCACATGTAGGTCAGCAACAATGTATAGGTCGGAGAGCTCGTCTCCGAATAGTGAAGTCCGGGGCAAGTAAGTGATGTGGCTCCCATCTGCAAAAGAAAGCCAAAAGAGGTTCTCACCCTCCCTTCTAATTTAGACTTTTCCTCTCGGTATTTACAATTTGGACTTTTCCTCATGTTTTCCCAGATACATTTTCTTAATATTTTTATTAAAAATTCAATTACAAAATAAGAAAAATCTAGAAAAAGAAATTGAAACTTATTATGATCACTTTAAATATTAACTTTATAAAATATTAAGTAATGTATAAAAGTGTTTTTTATTTAAAAATTTTAAGAAATCTAAAAAAAGTAAATTAAAAGCTTATTTTTATTATTTGAATTAAAATTAAAAATAGTAATTTTTTAAATTAATTTTCGAATTAAAATAAAATTATAGAAAATTAAATTTATAACTAATCAGAAATTAAATAAATTTTTTTTTATTTATTTTAAATTAGGGTACATAATTAGTTTTAAGAAATATTTTGTAGAATTTTAAACATAAAAAAGTTTTAAATTTAAAAGATAAAAAAAATACTTCTATAACATTACTTGGTATTTATTAAGTTAATAATTTTAAAATTCGATGTGGTCATAATAAGTTTTAAAACTAATTATGTAACCTTACTTAAAATAAAAATAAAGTAAATTTTGTATTTATTGTTCAATTAGTTATAAATTTATTTCTGAAATAAAATATTTTTATTTTTATTTCAAGTGAAAAAGTAATAAAAAATAGCTTTAAATTTACTTTTCTAGATTTTTTTAATTAAAAATATATTATAAAGTAAATTAGTATAAGATTAATTGAGGTCATATATAGTTATTTTTAAATTTATGTTTTTGATTTTTTTATTTTATATTTGAACTTTTAATGTAATATATTAAGAATGGGTATAATGAAAAAACAAAGTAAACCATAAGGGTACTAAGAGGAAACTTGTGGATATCAAGAGGAAAATTCCTTCTTTTTTTTAGTTCAACATTTTATACTATTATTTTGAATCGAGTGTTCTATTAGTTCACACATGTTATATAATTAGTACATGTGTTATTTTGAACTTATGGTGAAAAAAAAGTTGAAAAAATGTATGAAATATTAGTACAATATAATCTAAACTAACAAAATAAATAGTTTAAAGGAAATGTACAAAAAATTTAAACGAAAAGTGCCCGTTAGGAAAAGAAGAAGGAAAAAAATTGGAAGAAAAAAGTTCAAAATTTTTATACTAATAGTTTAAATAGAGTATTCTATTAGTTCAAACATTTTATATTGTTAGTTCATGTGTTGTGTTAAACTTAAAAAAAATGTGTGAAAATGTATGAACCAAATTTGAACTTACAAAACAAAAAATTTAAACAAAAAAGTGTTCGTTGAAAAAAAATATAATATATATAGACACATGTCATACCGATAGACGCTCCATAATTCTGCACCAGAAGTTATACTCCGTACCTAAACCACATCAAAAAAAAATAGCATTAAGAGACTATAAAACATCCCGCAACTTCACCCATATAAAATGAATTTGACCCTCTCACATCTTCGTGAGATGTAAATGTTTCATCGAACCCTAGAGCTTTATATCCTCTCTAAAAGAGATTATATTCTCGGAACATATGATAAAACTAGATAACTCAATCTCTTTCGACAAAGTTTTGGCATTTATTACCTTAGATGACGAGTATGTAGTGGTACGACATTTTATTTCCCATTAGTGTCACTACAAGCATATTAGTCTATTTATGTATCACACGCATGTAGCCACACTCCAAACCACCTTGTGTCCATGTAAGGTGCCTTGTAGCTCGGTCATGGGTACCTTATATGTCCCAAGATTTGTCACAAAGCCCCAATGTCATTTGCCCATATTATTCCTAATAACCCCGACTATCAGAGCATGCCCATCGTTATTACTGCTCCATCCATATTGATCTTCATCCATATGTTGTCTAGGGGACTTCATTTGATATGATCCACCTACTATATGCAATTATTGCTTCTCTTGTCTCCAACACCCCAAGCTCTAGGATATTCTAATGGTTGGTTCAAGATGATGCCATACTTACTTTCTCATCACTCTTCTTTCTTGAAGATTGAACTATTCTGCCACTTCTATATTCATTAAAGGGCTCCTACAAATAGAATGTTCCGCGACATACCATGAATATATGTAACACTGTTTTAGAATATTAATTATCTCTAATCTACAAGACAAATTATTATTTGTGGAAGCCTGGTCTAGCTACAAACATGCGCTCATGACCTTCTGATGTGCCTAAGCCCTATCAAGAGAATTAAGATCGGGATACTCGATGTTCCAATTGAGTTAGATCACGAGGAAAGGGATGTCCAGTTGAGTAAACGGAGATAGATGATTCAAGCATAGTCCAAGAACAAGAACAAGGTGATCAACTTCTACTCGGTACAATCACAAGAGCTCGAGCTAAGGAGGTTCAACTTGAACTTAAGAAGAGACTTATATGCCTCGCAAAATCCTCCAAAGTTGAAGTGACTTGTAGTCTTGAGAAGTAATTGAAGGGGCTGAAATGGTGATTAAAGTCAATAGTTTTTTTCAACTGATACTACAAGGTTGAAGCGATTAAAATCGGTCCAACTCATCCTCGTCTCTCCTTATTCTTACTTATACCCTTAACATTCCACTCATCCTTACCTCTCCTCATACCTCCCCTATCTTATTTCATCCTATCAATCTTCTTCTCTATCTCCCTTCTCTTTTGATGGGGCTGAAAACAATTAGAAGTCAGAATATACAAGCATAACCTAACTAGACAATTTTGTAGCATTTCTCCAACTAAAGACTGGTACATCCATCACGTATGCAAGCATAACCAGACTAAAGCGTAAGAAGAAAACTAACCGGCAAAGCAGAAAATTAACCAACGAAGAATGTTGGGTCGGTTGGAGAACTCTTAACATGTGTAGACACTGCGGAGTGTTGTAGGTGATGGGCGGCGGTGGCGTTCAGCCTAGTTGTGGATACTGGCAAATGTTGTAGGTGATGGTTGAAGCAGATGAGTCTTTCATCGTCGACGAGGTGATGGAAAAATGAGGATGTACACTTCTCTTTCTCTCGTCACGTGAACCACACAGGCAAAAATCTCACGTGCAAGTCATGCTCAAAAAAAATTTAGATGGATGCCAAGTTTGGTAGTTTAATTCATAAATAGTTCTTCCCCTTTTCCAACGAACACCAAAACAAATAATTTATTTCATCCCTTCGACTTCATTCTCATTTTTCAACTTTAACTTTTACTTCTACTTCTACTTCATCCTCAATAATTTCCTATATACCAAACAAACCCATAAGCCAATTGAAGCAATCCCGTGTGGGGAATCATCCCACTCAATTTGACCTAATATGACAATCCTCATCTGGGCTCCGATACTCTTTAACTACCACAAGCCCGGCACAACACAAGCCACAACCTCCCTCTCATCTCCCACCTAATATCTAACCCATGAGCCACTACTTCTCTCACCCAAAGTATACATACAAAAAGATATCTCAAATAACTATATTGTTACAAATGACATATGTTGTAGACTTGTTAAATAAGACAGTTAGACCGGGTCATCTCGAGTTTTGGTCTATTATTAGTCGGGTCGTGTTAGGTAATGAGTCTAGAAATGCTAAACCTAGACCCACAATTTTTGTGTTTAGGTTAATCCAATGAGCTCGATGTTATTTTTATTATGAAAGAATTGGGTGAAGTAAGCTCTTTTTAACAGGCTTTTGTTTTGTAGACCCCTTTAATTTTTACCATTCTAATTGACTTACCACTATTAATCTATTAAGGGTACATTTACTTAATGAGTTTATGTTATTGTTACTCTTAATAGAGTAATAGTGGTAAAAGGCCTAGTTAGCCATTTTACCCAATTTTTATTTAATTTTGTGATTGACTATTTTGAGTTTGATATAAAAAAAACCTAAATACATGATGATATAGTACTTAGTAATTAATGAATTAATGGTGGTGGTGGTGGTGAAAAAACAATCATAACTTGGTCATCAGATGTTTATGACATAAAATTGGCGTAGAAGGGATTATTAAACTTTAAATTCGTTCCATAAAATTGAAGTTGATAACTTGATTGTTATTAAGGCACTCCAGAGTGTATTATCTATGCGAGATTTGACGATTATTTTCGACTCCATGTTGAACCTTTGTTTTTCGACGGACTTCAAATCAAGCATAATCATTGATAAATTAATAGTGTAGTTAACCATTTGAAAATTGGGATACTCGACCTCTCACAACAATTTTTTTACTGCTCCAAAACTTCGTATTCATCCGTAAGGATGCTAACATGATTTTGGTTGTCTTTTTCGAAAAAGCGAATTTAATCACTTTCCGTTATAATAAAAACAATGTTTAATTAACTTCCTAAAAAAAAGAATAAAAATAATGAATCATTTTATGCTTTACAATAAAAATCACTCATTAATTATTATATTATGAAAAAGCTCATTAGTAAAATAAATAAATTTTAAAGGCCCTATTTGACATTTATTCAAAATTATATAAACCTCGTAATTTCCTATATATAATTTCTCGTCATTCCCGTAATATATTATAACAATGTCCCATAATAACTATCATCGATAAGTCTCTTTAAGTCTCATAAACCATCTCTATCGAACGTGCCCTTAATCTTATTTACCGTATGAATGGTATGATCACTATCAGTATCAAGTTATCAACCATGACCGACTCAGTCAGAGAGTTGTTCTGGGATGAATAATCAACTGCTGATTTTCTTTCTCTGCGCCTTGTTTACGGCTGATCATATCTGTCGTATTACCATCTGCAAAAAAACGCAGGTCAAATTCCCAGCGTATATTGTTGCGACGATAACGCCCTTGTGAGCAAGACTCGTCCAACTCATATGGGACACAATAAACAAGTGGAAAAACAGCTTCTTGTGGGCGCCCGCGAATCTGGAAATAAAAACTATTATTCTCTTACATGGAACCCACAAGATTTGCTGTTTAAGCCCAAGAACTACCCAGAATAGCACAATTCTAAATAGACAAGCTCGAATGCATGAATTTGGCAATGGATAATCCAATTATAAACATAATATGGCATTATTCCACTCATCCACATTCATCAGGGAAGAAGAGAGGAACATTTGATTATATTACAGCAATGTATTATAACCCTACTACTACAAAGGCCAGATAGATACTGTCAACGATTCTTCATCACTACTGCCTATCAACACAGCCAAAACTTCCAAAACTGAAATATCACTGTCTCTAGTAACCGCGATTGTAACCCATTCGAAAACGAACGTTCTGATGATCATAAGAGGAATCAGCATACTGGGTGGGTTTTACTACTGGCACACGCCACCCTTCCTGTTCTTGAACGGCTCCAAACACGATTTCCTTGGTCTTCTCGGTGCTTTGTTCGTAAAATGTCTGAGGAGCTGAGGAATGGTGCTGATGACGATGTTGATATTTTTGTTGTTGTTGTTGCTGTTGTTGTTCATCCCACTGGTAGAAAACCCGGCTTTGTCTCAGCTGATGTTGCATTTTATCGGCGTCTTTAGACATGAAAGCATATGTTTTACGAGGGGTGGGTGCTCGGGTTTCGATTGGAGGAGGCTCGTCTTCCTTTGGCACCTCAAAGCTCTCTTGGGTCGGCCAGGCATGTTGTGGTTGATACTGATACATGAGTGGTGGCTTTTTCTTCAGACCCGGAAAATAGCCTCCCAGTGTTTCAGTTATAGATGAACCGGCGTTGACAAATAGCTTCCCTATGGAGCCTAAAAGCCCTTCTTCTTGCTTCTCTTGTTCGTCTTCTGACGGGATCAATGGGGGCCGCACGGATTTATGAGGCTTCTGATACGGGGTTGGTGATATGTTTGTTTCTGTGCCCCAATCCTGTTATGAGTAAGCATAAGATTAGTGCTAACAAAAAAAATTACTTGGAAAGCTGAAAATGTTGCTTACATCCTGAGAAGACACCATGGAACCAACTCGTCTTTGGAGCAAGGCGAGCATGTATCCAAAGAAACCAGCTGCTAGCAGCACCGCTATTCCTGCAAATATACAAAGCCAAGCATTTAAATAAAAAAAGAACTACAATTTTTTTACAAAGAAATGATGTAACCTGTAGATGAGTTAGTTTACCAAGAGGGAGACCACTTTCGTATTGATAAGCACAATCATCAAAATGCAGCTGGATCTCTCGGATAGCTCGGTTACCTCTGTCAACTACAAGCAGGGAGCAACTGCTTCCTATGTAAACCACATCAAAATCATTGGAGAACTTTGCCTCTTCACTCGGGCCATCAACATGCCCACCCCCACGGCTCCACTTCCCGCCAGCAATAGTTGTAACGCCTGCCACAAAATTTTAGTTTATAACTGTTCTTGTTAGTCACAAATTTTTCGGCTTCAAGTTTTTGAAGGTTCCATAAGCCAATTAGCCACAATATGTCAAGACAAGTGACATTCTATAGTTGCACTTTACCTGTATCAGTAATCTTCCTAATGACATTATTCATAGTGTCTGCAACATAAACGTTGCCCCTGTCATCAACAGCAACACCCTTAGGGTGATTCATCCTTGCCTCCCGGTGTTTCCCATCCACATGACCCGAGTAACCATCAGCCGATCCAGCCACCAGCTTCGGCCTGGTGTCTGCACATTTTCTCCATAAGAACTCATTTCATATTGCGTCCAAATAACAAACCGCATGCACATGTGCACACAGAAGTATCATTTTGGTTTAACAATCATTAAAGAATGTAGTATGTTACAGTCACCCCAATCACATGATCAAGAACAAGAGATGAAGCATCAACAAAAGAGGACAAGCTTTATTCAAACTGAACTTGAACCAGAAGATAACACAATTCTAGTAGGCCCTCTAAAAAAAAGAGATTTATAAATACCATATGTAAACCTAATTTCTAAAATTGATTATATTAAGCCCCTTTAAAGGGATCACCAAAGCTCTTTGAATATGCAATTATAAAAATATGATTTTGATGCTAAATCTCAGTGATTTCTAAGTGAAGAAAAATGTTTAGAGTCAAAGGAATTGGTGACTTCATAAACAGGACATCACCAAATCATGTAAGAGTATATACTCCGTAAATCAGTGCAATAAATATACCATGACCAACCAGACCAGTTAATTGCATGCCGAAATAAATGAATTTTTAGAATTAGAAAACATAGCCAAAATTCACATTGCCCACCGCAATGGAGCAAAAATCTCCGAATCAGAAAAAGGAAAATTCAAGAAAAAGCAGAGTGTTACTTACATTGAGAGAGAGACGAAGAGATCCTGTATAGATTGCTATTAGCAGAGTCCAAAATCAGAAGCTCTCCACTGGGTAATAATTCAACAGAGTAAGGCTCAATCCCTAATTTGCTACCATCAAATACAGTCTCAACAGTGTACCCACCCTCAAATTTCATCATCGGACGGCCAGAAATTGCTGCGCCATAGACAGACATTAGCCCCAAAATTTTCTGATATTTACAGAACCAAACACAGTAAATTATATTGAAAAGAAAAAAACAAGCAAATGGATCTATAAAGTACCTGTTTTGGTGGTAGCTTTGAGAGACCATACCCATTTCATCAACCTAGCGAGTGCATTCGAAATGAACCCACTAACAATTTCTTAACAGCAACAAACACAAAAAAATACATTAAAAGAGAGAAGAAGTGTGTAAAAGGAATTTAATGGAAGGTGAAGTGATCAAACTTACTAGCGGGTGGAGTGGAAGCAGAAACTGAAGAGATTCCATTAAAGAGCAGTAAAAGAGTAAGGAAAAGCACCAAAACCCTCTTGCCCAGATGCTCCATTTCTACAATGTAGGTAAAGGGAGATTCACAACACAGAAGAACAGTTCAGACGAGATGAAGAAGGCGAGTGAAATGCTGCATTATCAGAGACCTAAAGCGGAGAATCTTGCTTTCTCGGAAAACGTCAACGAGGAGATTGATTTGAGAGGCAAAAATTGAAAGAGTAAAGTTAGAAGAAAGAGGATGAAAAGAGACAAAGGCGAAGGGGAAAAAGGTAGATTGGGAAGAGAAAGAGAGAAGACTGTATATGGGTAAAGGCTAAAACTGCTAAAATGGTGGGAGAGAGAATCAAATTTGTGTATTAATGGATGAATTTGGGGTTAGAGGAAGGAAGAGAGGAGGAGGAGGAGAGCTGAGCAGTGGTGCAGTGCTATATTTAGTGTAAGGTGGGGACATGTATCTAAGAACATAGCCCAGGTGAGCTAAGCACGCCATGGATACATTCATAACGCAACAAACCTTAAGCCACCGCCATTTGGGCCATCACATTTATCATCTTTGAACCAAATCCAACAAAGCTATAATTTATCGATCATGTCTACACGTAATATGTATACCACTTTTTTTTTCTTCATAAATATAACCTCTATTATTTTTTTTCATAAATATAACCCTTATTAAAACTCATCTACAGATTTTGGTCCGGTGATGAGAGTCACACGATCAAAATATATTAACCGTCGAGATTAAAAGCCACTTTGAAAGATGAAAAAAAATCCATTATCACTAATAAAACCTTCCAAATAAAACCACTTTCGAAAATTCTTGTTGAGCCAAACAATGAATGATTCAAAATTGTTAATGAAAAAATACTTGAGGAACCTCAATACCCTATACTATCAACTAAAAGGGTCACCGTTATGTCACTGGAAAAACCTAATAAAACTCAAATCCGAATTTAAAAACGGAATCATTTGGCAAGTGGACAATTGAAAAGCTATCAATTTATAGTAAGATAATTGGGTAACAACGACTTCTCTAATCATATTGGTGCAAACACAACAATCTAATCAACACTCATATTGAAGTTAGTTACTTTATTAAATCAAACGAATGGGATGCCACCAAAATTGAAAATGAGCTACGAAATATTATCAGCCCATCAATTAAGAAAAGAATTATAGAAACAATTATTTCAACAAATGAAATACAAGACAACCTATATTGGAGAAGCGGTAAGAATGGTTGGTTTCTACAAAATCAACTTCGAAAATGATCGAGAAAAAGTCTAGTTGGCTTCATGACTATGCCTGCGATTGGATGTGTAAAATTGGATAACCAACCAAAAATTAAAAACTCCATATGAAAAGTATCAAGGAACATTATCCCAACAAAAGAAAAACTTGACGAAAGAAGAATTGTGATTACTAGAGATGAGGAGTTTGTTAGAGAGCTTGTCATGAAGAGAGTTGTTAAGGCGGTTGAGTTGACGCATCTTCTTCCACAGTTGAGGGACCCGCAGAGTGAGCTTCTCCTGCTTCGTTCTTGTATGGGTGTTGCTAAGATGTATTTTGGCTTGAGGACTTGTCATCCGGAGCATTGGGAGAGTGCAACAACTTATTTTGATGTCGCGTTCCGTAAATTAGTCGAGGATATTGTGGTTTGTGGGGACCCGTTTTTTGGAGATCTTCAATGACGACTTGCTTCTTTGCCTATTCGTTTTGGGGGGCTTGGTCTATACTCTGCTATGGAGACGTCTTCCTTTGATTTTGATGCCTCTAGGTCCCAGTCATGGGAGCTCCAAGACCACATTTTGCGGGATAGTGGAGTTGTAGAAATGGCCTCTAAGTTTTATGGAGCTTTGGGCAATCTTCAGACTTCTATTCCTAGTTTCGATCTTTCTGTCTTTACTATCAAGAACACCGTCCTCCCTAAAGCCCAACACGCTTTGACGAGTGCTCTTTTCGATAAGACCGTGTAGGAAATGGAAGTTACTTTTAATTTGACCCTTAGACAAAAAACGGTTTTCAAGTATCTTCAATCCACACATAACCAAGATTTTCTTCTTGTCATACCCATTGATGGACTTGGGCAATGTATGTCCCCGATTGAGTATCGTTCGGTTCTTAAGTATCGCCTTATGATTCCTCTATACCCGGTTGATGAGATTTGTCATATGCCCAATTGTCGGAGAATTCTAGATTCTTTTGGGGAGCGTGCGGTTCATTATAAAGAGCTTCCTAGCTTCAAATATAGGCATGATTTGGTCCGTGATGTATTGTGTGATGTGTTTAGGAGGGCGGGGGTCTCGGTTAAGAAGGAGGCCCCTGTGTCCTTCTTGACTGACCCACGTGAGGGGAGATCCATCTTGAGGCCGGCGGATGTCTTGGTGTTTGGATGGGTGGGTGGAAAACATGCTTGCATCGATATGACTGGAGTTCCCCCACTTGTTTGTTTGGGTAGTGGACCTTTTGCGGTGGGTAAGGCGGCGCTTAATGCGGCTTCTACTAAGATGGCCAAACATGAGAAAGCTTGTATTGAAACTCAACATGTGTTTCTTCCGTTCGCTTTCGACACCTTTGATTTCCTTGCGCCCGATGCTATTGAAATTCTCAAGAGGGTACAACGGGTCTTGCATGGCAACATTTTGTCTCCTAGGTTTTTTGATGTTGGTTTTAGGAGGATCGGATTCGCTATCCAAAAAGGATTGGCGACACAACTTATTGTCCGTCTTCCTTCTAGCTTGATGTAAATTTTGAAGTATTACTAGGCATTGTGAATTATGTAACCACCAACTTGAGGACCTGATACACCTACTTATTGAATGCCTATACTAGTAAAAAAGTAATTGCAAATTTTGATAGAACAATTTTAACCAACCTCAATATCATTGGTACGGAAAACAAAAAAGCACACGAAATTTTATTAGAACTAAAAAACAAGATCGGTTTTAAAAATTTTACTCGTCTTGCAACTATATAGTGTAATATTTGGTTCTTTACAAACAAAGTTATCTTTAACAATGATGACAATGGAACGGATCAAAATAAATTTCATCAAAATCCAATTCTATAATTTTTTTTAAAACTCATATTATGAAGGAGGAGGACTATAACTTTAAGTGTCCGTTTGATTGGAGCGGTGGAATGGAAACGGAATGGAATCGGATAAGGGTTAGGAAAAGAAATGGAAATGATGGGATTAATTTCATGTGTTAAAAAACCTCCAACTAAACGTATTTTTTGATTGATTCGGAATCATTCCGTTATCGGGAATGATTTTTAGCGCTTCCAAACGGGCCCTAAATATATTCAAAAGAATGACAATTACAACACAAGATTTTGAAAAGTTAATATAAACAAACTTGAACTAAAACTGTAATAGTTATGAATTTTATTTTCTAAAAAATTTTCTGAAGAATAAAAATAATAATAAAGTATTATTTTAGTTTATTTTATACAATAATATGTTTTTAAAAATAACGTTTTATTAATTGACAAATAACGAATGGTTTATATTTTACAAACATTTACTCTATAATTTCGTATCCGAAGGAAGATTAAACTGAACAATTCTCGTGCCTTAAAGTCTAGATTTTTTTGTTTTATACGTAGTCTTTTGGATGTGCATCCTTGATCTAGTATGTATGCATGCATGCGTTGAACGAATGCCTTGTAAGTTGTTATAAGAAAATCGATTTGGGTGTGAACGTTGGAAAGAAGTTTGACGAGCAGATGAGTGTGAAGAAGCTACCCTCCAATGAAGGCAACCAAATTTAAAGATGTCATTTGATAAGTCATTGTTGATACATGCCACCATTTACACTCTTCACCTCTTCTCCCCTTTCAATATTTGTCTCCTTTCGCAACTTGTGCCTGTAATTCTTCTAACACTTCATTCATCAAGTTACCAACTTTACTTTCGAAACTAACTTAATGATATAACATATACTATATACGTATAGCTTACGGAGGATTAGGTGCATTGGCTCATGGGTAACTCGGTTTGGTGAAATTCATCTAAAAGTATTGTGATTTCGGTAACTGGGTTATTTGATATCGATAGCCTGATTAAAAGTACGGGTATCACTCATATTCATATTTCATATTTGGTATTTTAGGGTACCTAAATTTCTACTTTTTAATATACCGATATTTTTGGAGGTATAAAGGGAGATTAGCGGCTTCCTTTTTTCTTCTTCCTCACACAAGAGCGGCTCTTCCTTTCTTCCCTTCTCCCGCTTCTACCGTCGTCAATCGGGATAGCCACCGCCAATCACATGTTGCTACTGTCGTCGAGCGGATCAAGGAGCCGGTTGTCCCCTTCGCGCGAGGCCGCCAACACCTTGTGCCGTTGTTGTCCCACTTAGCCGCCTTTGTTCATCCCTTTTCTTGCTACCTCTGACATGTTGTAGTTGTCGGAACCGCCGGTGGTTCATCTATCGAAATTTTTGGGTTTTGAAAATACCCCTTTCTTTCTCTTCTTGATACCCATATCTTGATACCAGACAGAATATCAAATATCAATCTGATACTTATATCTTGATACTTATATATGATACATTTAACAACATTATCGATATTAAACGACCCCTTAGTGAATACCCACATTTTGTGATTCACACTTTAATTTAGGGTTTTATGGTTTCTACAATTCCGCTCGAGTCCAAACGGTTATTAAATTACCCAAAGCCAAAAAGCATCAATTTTATAAAAAGAACACTCGGATAAATGTTAAGTAGTATAAATAAATCACTCTCAATAATGATATTTTTAACATTAAGGGCCCGTTTGGTTTTAACTCTGAAATCAAAAACGGAATGAAAACGAATCTAATCAATATGTATATCCTTGTTCATAAAAGTTTTTGAAATCATTCCTTGTGATTTAAAGTAATTGGAGTTGATTTTGATTACTTTTGATACCCTATAGGGAAACAAAATGTTGGAAGGCAAAAGCATTTTGCATGAATTTTTTTTTTTTAATATTTTTGGGTGGGTAATGACATTTTCTATGTGATTTCTAATCACAATTCTACGAAGATTTTTCATGATTTCAGCTTGAAACCATACAAATTTAGTTTGAGAAAATATACTCTAGTTTCTCTCATTTAATATTCTTCTTTTTTCCTAGTTTGGTTAAAGTTTGTTTTCTATTTCTTCTTCGAGGCCATTAGTTGCATCATTGCTATTGTATCATATCACAATCTAATGTTTTATTGAATTTAGCGGTGTTTTGGGTAGTTTCATTAATCTCCTTTTGAAAAATGATTTAGCGGTGTTTTGGGTAGTTTCATTAATCCCACCAAGGGGTGGTTGTTTTTGTTGGATCAGAAAAACCAATTTTTAGTTTAAGATCTTATAAAAAGGTATTTGGTTTTGTGCGATTGTAAATTTGTTTAGTGGTTAATTAAGGATTTTAGGATCAATGTGTTTGAAAACTTGGTGGACAAACGGGCATCCCAAAAGAATGTATGCAAGTTTTTTTTGTCACGTTTGCACACTTCACAATACATGTTAAACAACATTGTTTTTTTGCTCAAATAGTTCATTCTTCGTAGATTTCCATAGGAAATTTCGGATTTTTGATTGGGTATTCATTTTTTAAATTCACTCGCACGAAGGACCCTTATGAGTAGGGTTTATATATATATATATATATATATATATATATATATATATATATATATATATATATATATATATATATATATATATGCGAAAATTAAAAAATAATAAAAAATATATTTTATTTAGAGAAAATTATCTAAACAGTACCCCATCTTTTAGGCTGACTAAACTTTAATGTCTCATCCTTTTAACTATCAGAACGGTATCTCATCTACTCATGCCGACCAAAGATTAGTATATACGTTACTGTTCATCCGTTAATTTCACTGATCTCAGTTAAATCTTAGGGGCAAAATTGTCCACCCAAAATTCTCTCTCCTTTCTCCCCTTTCTCTCTCAAATTTTTGTGTTTTTCATGTTGAGATAAAACTTAAATAAATTGAAGGCTTCATTTTGCTTCTAATTTTGGTTTAGTTTGCTTATGGTGTTATGTAATTGTGCTCATGTTCTGGTGTATTCTATTTTCCTGAATCAAAAGAAATTTGAAGAGTTTGATCAAAGACATTCCACTCAAGCATACAGGAGCAAATATTACTCATGCCCCAATTGAAAACGTCGCCGGAATTGGAGCCACTGTTCTTTCCCAAAACCATGGATGAAACTTAATCTTCTAACATGAAATTCACATCCTAAACACTCAAGATCTCGTCCAGATTTTCTCAATCTTGTGTATTCAATT
>BSUD01000002.1:18824094-18860301 GCA_033239045.1 Fagopyrum esculentum
CAGCTTGAAACCATACAAATTTAGTTTGAGAAAATATACTCTAGTTTCTCTCATTTAATATTCTTCTTTTTTCCTAGTTTGGTTAAAGTTTGTTTTCTATTTCTTCTTCGAGGCCATTAGTTGCATCATTGCTATTGTATCATATCACAATCTAATGTTTTATTGAATTTAGCGGTGTTTTGGGTAGTTTCATTAATCTCCTTTTGAAAAATGATTTAGCGGTGTTTTGGGTAGTTTCATTAATCCCACCAAGGGGTGGTTGTTTTTGTTGGATCAGAAAAACCAATTTTTAGTTTAAGATCTTATAAAAAGGTATTTGGTTTTGTGCGATTGTAAATTTGTTTAGTGGTTAATTAAGGATTTTAGGATCAATGTGTTTGAAAACTTGGTGGACAAACGGGCATCCCAAAAGAATGTATGCAAGTTTTTTTTGTCACGTTTGCACACTTCACAATACATGTTAAACAACATTGTTTTTTTGCTCAAATAGTTCATTCTTCGTAGATTTCCATAGGAAATTTCGGATTTTTGATTGGGTATTCATTTTTTAAATTCACTCGCACGAAGGACCCTTATGAGTAGGGTTTATATATATATATATATATATATATATATATATATATATATATATATATATATATATATATATATATATGCGAAAATTAAAAAATAATAAAAAATATATTTTATTTAGAGAAAATTATCTAAACAGTACCCCATCTTTTAGGCTGACTAAACTTTAATGTCTCATCCTTTTAACTATCAGAACGGTATCTCATCTACTCATGCCGACCAAAGATTAGTATATACGTTACTGTTCATCCGTTAATTTCACTGATCTCAGTTAAATCTTAGGGGCAAAATTGTCCACCCAAAATTCTCTCTCCTTTCTCCCCTTTCTCTCTCAAATTTTTGTGTTTTTCATGTTGAGATAAAACTTAAATAAATTGAAGGCTTCATTTTGCTTCTAATTTTGGTTTAGTTTGCTTATGGTGTTATGTAATTGTGCTCATGTTCTGGTGTATTCTATTTTCCTGAATCAAAAGAAATTTGAAGAGTTTGATCAAAGACATTCCACTCAAGCATACAGGAGCAAATATTACTCATGCCCCAATTGAAAACGTCGCCGGAATTGGAGCCACTGTTCTTTCCCAAAACCATGGATGAAACTTAATCTTCTAACATGAAATTCACATCCTAAACACTCAAGATCTCGTCCAGATTTTCTCAATCTTGTGTATTCAATTAAGGAGAAGTACTACTCGTTTTCGCCGGAACCCTAATTGTTCTCTGTTCTTTCCCTTTTATGGAGATTTCTCAATCTAGAGTCCGCTTCCTCCATTAGCGGCACCGCAGCTGCCAACGCCGAACAGCAGATTGAGTCTTCCTTCGCCTCGACTGCTTCGTCTTCATCATCGTCGTCTTCATGGAAGGACAAAGTCTTCCGTCGTCTTCAATGTGTAATCAAATCCCGTAAACGAGGCCTTCTGATTGTTCTGCATTTGAAATTGGTTCAGTTTTCTACTAAGGAAATCAAAGAAGAGAAACAGAGATCTGAGAGGCGGTGGAATTAAGGAGAGAGAAAATTAGGGTTTGAAAAAAAAAATTGGGGATCTTGCAGAAAAGGAAAAATTAAATTAAAAAATGGAATAGTACATTATTTAAGGTAATATGACAATTTTGCCCCTCATAATTAACGCCGTTTTTTGAAATTAACGAATAAACAGTAACATATATACTAATCTTTGGTCGGGATCAGTAGATGAGGTACCGTTCTGATAGTTAAAAGGATGAGGTACTAAAGTTTAGTCAGCCTAAAAGATGGGGTACTGTTTAGATAATTTTTTATTTTATTTAATATGTACATTTATTTAAAATATATAAATTAAATCTATAAAAAAATCGGTCTGATCCTGTCATTTCCACTCCTGACCGGGACCGGAATTTTCAAAAACAATGGACCGGGACCGAACCGGAAAAAACCGGTCCGATTTTCCGGTCCGGCTCAATTTTGCATAGCCCTACTTGTGAGGGTGGTTTTTATTTTCTTCGAAAATAATAATTGCAGATTTAGTGGAGAACCATCCATTAACATTTTTCCTCCGCTAAAACCTGTCAATGATATTATTTTTGGGATGTTTGTATTAGAATTTTCTGGTCATTAAATTCTTTTAATTCATTAGTCTCTCATCATTGTTCTTGTTTATAAATTGATTTTACATAATATTGATGTTATTCCTGTCAATGATTTTATATTAGAGAAAATTTGGACGATGTCCATCTACTTTTGACGTTTCTTTAATTATGTCCAAAAAAATTTTAGTTTTCGCATGATGCCCTTGAACTTTATAATATTTCAGAATATGCCCTTCTACAATATTTTGAGGGGAAAAGAATATTATTATTTGGGAAAGTGTTCAAGTAAGTCCCATTATTCCGGTACGGCCGTGTGGCCGTCTGTACGGCCGACACGTGTCCCGGAAATTTTTTTTTTTTTTTCTGAACGAGTTTTTTTTTTTAAAACGAGTAAAAATAATAGTTCAAAACTTATTATGGAATAGTTCATAACTTATAAAAGGATAGTTCATGAATTATAATAGAATAGTTCATAGGGTAAAATTTATAAAGGATTGAAAGTAATAGTTCAAAACTTATTAAGTAATAGTTCATAACTTCTAAAAGGATAGTTCACGAATTGTAATAGAATAGTTCATAGTGCAAAATTTATAAAGGAGTGAAAGTAATAGTTCAAAACTTATTATGGGATAGTTCATGAATTATAATAGAATAGTTCATGAATTATAATAGAATAGTTTAAAGTGCAAAAATCTATAAAGGAGTGAAAGTAATAGTTCATAACTTATTATGGGATAGTTCATTAATTATAATATAATAGTTCATGGATTATATTAAAAAGTAATAGTTCATGGATTATATGGGAATAATTCAAAGTTTATAGGATAATAGTGCATAAATTATAACATGGTAGTTCAAATAAATTTTCATTAGTTTCCGGAAAAAAAAAAATCGTTTCAGAAAAGAGAAAATTTTTTTTTTTTTTTTCAGGACACGTGTCGCCCGTACGGTCGGCCGTACGACCGTACCGCAATAAAAGGGTCGTACCTGAACATTTACCTTATTATTTGCTAGTTATTGTTAATAATCATTTTAATATTAATAATAATTTTAAAGGAATAGACAATTTTTTGGATAAATAACTTTTTGTTCCTTAAAATATTAATAAATGTTAATTATTGAATGGTATAAATTGTATAATTTGAAAATGCCTAGATTTACAGAGCACAATCCAAAAACCGAAAAATACTTGGAGATAATGCAAAAATGTCAATAGCACAGGAACATTATCCGGAAATTTCCTAATATAAACTAAAGCGAAATTTTTTTCCCAAAGTGGGATGATATCTTAAAGGCCCAAAAAGAAGTGAGAAAGAAATGTTCTAAATCACATCACATGTATGTCTTGTATTCATTGCTCCACACAACCAAACCATATGTACAATATAGTAATATACTGATCTAGGAATTGTGTAACACAATCAGTATCCATCAGTCAAAACAAAGAATCTTCAGTTGAATCTAATGAGTTCACAAAGAAGCATATCATTACCAAAGTTGTTAGGCAATCGTCCTACATATTTTATTGTTAGCGTCTGTCCCCCAGCACCGCTCCAATGATCCTTCTACTTAGGCAAATTTCAAAACGAGTCTCCAACAGAGTTGGGTAACTTGGCAGATGGAACATCTGTACAAATAATGCTGAGGTAAAATCTTCACTTCTGCATTTCCAGAAATTATTATCTACAAGTCTCCAATAGATGAATACTCCACAGAATCAATCTTCAACCATGAGGGTTATACAGCACTTTCAAAAGAAACCCGACGATTACGTCTGCCCTTGGGTGTAGAAGTCGAAGCTTTAGCTAGGCCACCAAGCAACCTTACAACATCAGTTGTATCATCAAGATAGTACCTAGCCTTGCTAGGCTTTTGCCCGACAGTGCAAGCGAAAATCTCTGGACTCGAAGATTCGGAGGGACTAGATACTGATTTTAACAAGCTCTCAAACATGTCTTCGTCGGATCTATCGTCTCCTATGCACATAAGGAAATCTGGTGATGCTCCACGATTTAGCAGCGCTGACAGAACCTTCTCCACTGCAAGTCCTTTGCTTACCCCCTAAATAGTACAAGAAATAAGTAAAATAAGCATCAAGGGGACTTCCTTGTGTTTCTTTGTGAGGACGGAGGCTGAATGGATTAAGGTTAATTAGTATAAAAGCACCTCTTAAACTATGCGAATATGCAAAAAACCACCTCTTAAACTAATTCAATGAAGAATAAAGATCATCTGGATAATAAAGACATTCTGGTGATTTCGATTATTAAGAAAGACAAACAGAATTAGGGGATGGGTGGTGTTTTGTTAGACAAAAGGGTCTGAGATGTGGTTTTCTGCAAATTTTCATACTTAACAGGTTTCTTTTATGCTGTTTACCATGACATAAAGCAGTACCTACCTGTGGATTGACCTCAACTATCTGATGACCCCTCTTAACAACCACAGGTTCATTTGCAAGCAAATTTTCTAGGTGAATCACTAACTCCATAGCCTGCCATGAACCAAAATCAGGATCTGCATACTGGTGGTGCCACACTAAAGCACTTTCCTTGGCCTCTATGCTCGAACCATCTGTTGCTTCTGCATAAGATTTCATCACAGGTTCTACAATCTCTTTCCAATCAAAACCAGAAGCCGCTGTGCTTGATTCCCAGTTGGAGGAGCTGCTCCACCTGAAAGAGAAAGGATAAAATCAGTTAAAGTAGCATTACACGGATGAGAAATGAATTTTATATAATATCATCTTCCTGAGCATACCTTATGAAGTAACCATGCTCGGCTGCTATGCCAAGCCTGTCACAAGGCAAAAACCATTCGGCCAGAGAGTTCCTTCCCCTTCCACTAACAATGAACACGGTATTTTTGGAATCATTACATAGAGCATTTAGAAGAGAGAGGATCTCAGAGCTCGGGCATTTGTTAATGGAACTTCCTTGAACAAGAGTGCCATCATAATCAAGAAATATAACTCTTCTATTTGAATTTCTGTAAGCTTTGGCTACAGGTTCCACACACAGCTTTCTAAAACTTGGAGAAAGAGAAACAACCCTGAAACTGAGTCCCAGGCCGAACCCCCAGCATCTTTTTTCATAATGTCCCTCGCATGCTCTCTTCAGATCTTGGAAGAAGCTACGAGCCCAATAACCCAAGTCATGAGAACTGACATAGCGGTAATGTTTCTCGTGCCGGAGTTGCTTTTCAGAATTGGGCATAGTAAGAGCCATGTTCAGGGATTCAGCCACAGCATTGACATCCCAAGGGTTGATCCTAATTGCACCACTCAGTGAAGGTGAGCACCCAACGAATTCTGATACGACCAATGTGCTCGTATGACGAGCACCGGCTTCTATATCCAAAGCTTCATCCAAAAGAGGTGTTCCCTGCCTGCAGACCACATATTTATATGGAACTAAATTCATTCCATCCCTCACAGCACTCACTAGGCAACATTCGGCTGAAGCATAATAAGCTGACTTTTCACAGCGGTCAACTGATCGATCAATGAGAACCACTGGCTTGTAATCATGGGAACCATAACTCTCATTGATTCTTTTGGTAATTTTATAAGTCTCTCTCTTTGCTTCTTGCACATCTTTCCCCGAGCTTCTAGCAGGATTTATTATTTGAATCAGAACCAAGTTACCCTCAAACTGTGGATTCTGCTGGAAAAGGTGCTCCAATGCCAACAACTTGAGACTAATGCCTTTGAAAATATCCATATCATCAACACTAACAATCAATTTCTTACCCCTGAATCTTTCCTTGATTTCTTTAACTTTGGCCGCTGTAGTAGGAAGATTGAGTACAGATTCAAGCCGGCCCATATTAATGCCTATAGGTAATATTTTTATATAAACTGTCCGACCATAGTAATCCAAACCAATGTGTCCACGCTTTGAAGCATAGTCCAGGCCAAGCATTCTGCTGCAACAAGACAAGAAGTGGCGAGCATAATCAAATGTATGAAAACCAACCAAATCACAGTTGAGCAGACCTTTAAGAATTTCATCTCGAACAGGCAAAGTTCTGTAGATTTCTGAGGAAGGGAAGGGACTGTGCAGAAAGAACCCAATTTTCACTCTAAAAAAACGTTTCCTCAAGAAAGTGGGTAGAACAAAAAGGTGATAATCATGAATCCAAACATAGTCATCCTCTGGATTAATTACTTCCATAACTTTATCAGCATATATTTTATTTGCAGATACATATGCTTGCCAAAGGGAACGATCAAAACGAGCTCCATGGTCTGGGGAGAAGGGTAGCATGTAATGGAACAAAGGCCACAAATACTGCTTAGAGAAGCCATCATAGAACCTTTTCTGAAGATCACAGGATAAAAAAGTAGGAACGCATTTAAAATCCTCAAGAAGTCTCTGTGCAACTTCTTCCTGCTCACTGGTGTCTATTTCAGCCTTGAGAGACCCAATATATAAAACCTCTGTATCCAAAGACAATCCATCTTTTAACTGTAACAAAACAGAATCTTTGTCAAAAGTGAATTTCCACTTTGAAGTTTCTTTATCACGGAAGGCGTTCAGTGGAAGTGTATTCGCAACAATGATTTTCCGGTCATGGTAAACAGGTAAATCGGATTCACCATCACTTCTTACATTACCATCCAAGTCAGAAATAATTCCAGGAGCCGCCATTACCCGAGGAACTTGTCTAGGGATCGGTGAGAGATCAAGTAAATCACCACTGAGCAGACCTGATAAGTTTGCAGATGATATCGATGCCATGACTCCAAGTCGATTCAATCATATAGTCAAGACCCCAAACAAAATGCAACGTATGAAGTATCGATCAAAATTCTGAAAGGCAAAAAGGGAACCATATACCAAACGTTAATTTATTGAATATTCGCAGCAGGAAAACAAAGCAATGCTTTTATCCTCCAACTATATTACTGATAACAAGAGCTCGATGAGTAACCTCAGCTCTCCACAGCACATGGAAAAAAGCATAATATCAAACCGCAATAAAAAGACATGTGGAATGATGCGCAACTCACACAATTTTCAACATCTTCATACAATATGCTAGTAGGGAAAGGCAAATGGCCAAAAATGGAGAAAAATGGAGATAACAGGAGGGAAATTGTAAGATAAGAGGAGACAGATAAATAATCAAGTTACTAGGAGTAAGTTGTAGCATATTACTAATCATTTCTAACCAATACTAATTCAAAGATGATAGTCTGGAAACATATGTATGTCCATGTCCAATTATAAGCACAAAACGCTCAGAAGTAGAAGTTGTCTATATGTTAACCATACAATAATAGAAGCTCCGTATTTCTTATTCTAATTTGCTTCTTCTCTCTAGTACCGATTGAGAAGCCTATTATATCAATAAGAATTAGTCATCAAGTACTGCAATTGACAAAGAAAAATGGCAACAATTTTATGCATAGTGTTCATTTCGAGATATATTTAGTAGATCCCATGCCAAAAATGTCTTCAACAGTATATGGTGTACAAGATACTTCTTGCAAAATCTTTCCAGATAACACTATAACAGACTCATTTCTGATTCAAGAACCTTAGTCTTTTATTGTGAATTGTAATTGGAATCAAATGACCCTAAATGGATGAAAGTATCACCTAAACTTTTTTTTCAATATAGCTATTTATCATTAGAAATTAATTTCAAAATGAAGATAAGATGAGTTTAAAAACATACCCATGACTTGCATTAAGACTTGTATAGTTCTTTATGGTACTTGCAGAATTTTTCTGGTATGTGTTACAAAAGGTAGCCCGCGAGGGTGGAGATAAATTTTAAGGTATGGCTCTTCATGACACTATCACGAGTTTGTTTCCTGTTGGACGTTTAAAAAAGTCTCATAGAGGGTGGTATGTAAAGCCTTCAAATACAAACATGGTGTGCAGGTTATCCCTAGATAAGAATGGAGACCCTCACACCTGGACCTTTATCTAATAAATGTGTCACGAAGGCTATGCACATCTTAACAAAAGGGAAAATGAGTGCAAGTAATTCTGTTTAGGGCGTAAATTTGTAGATACCTTCCTTACACCTAAACCTTTATTTAGTAAATGTGCCACAATATATGGAAAAACATCCAGGGAAAAAAAGCACAATGGTAATATCCAAACTAAATCAGAGCTAATAGATAGAAAATAATTACAAACATTGTACAGAAATGCAAATTGCTAGGACGTAAATTCGGATGTGAATTATAACCTTTGAAAGTTTCAAATTATTAGGCCAAATCTCCATTACGACTGTTCACCAGACACAAGAGAGCAGAAAAAACAATCTCATCTAAAGAATACTCTTATCATACGGAAAAAAAGAAGAAGCTAAATTCCACAATTTCAGTACAACAATGAACGTCGAACCAGCGAAACAACGAAGAACAATAACAAAATTGTAGACCAGTGCAAGAACAACGCCTAATTTCGAAATCTTTAGTCATTCTTCACGACAACTACGAGCGATAAACGCTACACATTAGAAGTAAATATCAGGTAATAGATCGCAATCGATCAATTCAATTTCCCCTCTCCTCGATAAAGCAAGACCAGAAGAGCAACAAAATCCAAAAAACGCATAATAAAAATCGAACAACAAAAATGAAGGATCAAAGATCGCAAGAATTACGAATCGAAGTATGCCTCTATTTGTCGGTCGAACTATCCGGAGAGAGGTGCCAAACGCCGATGAGGAATGAGTTTTCAAACAACGCCTGAAATTGATGCGTGAGAGAGAGTAAAGAGGGTTTTTGAGTTTTAACTGTGGTTAGGTTTCAGATTTGGATAACGTTTTCAAATTTGGTATTTTCGTGCTGATCCAAATGCCCCTATGACCTCACTTATTCACCTAAATACCCTGTCAACGCTGTGACGTCACCCAGCAATTCAATTTAGTGGATATGTATGAGAGTTTTGTTTTGATTTTGTTTACCAAAATCCATTATATAACTTATTAAATTTTCATATCCTTTAACAAATAAATAAATATTTTATTAAATATTTTTAAATTATTCACATAACTTTCTTAATTAATAAACTTAAAATTTAGAACTCTATTTCAATTTGATGGAAATCTAAATGTTAATACTACATTTTTTTTATGTAAAGAGGCAGCAATCAATTGAGATCGTATCAAATTTCTCTTTTTAATATACGATATCTTTTAATAAATGAAATTTATAAAATTGATCTTGCATTAAAATCTTAAGAAATAATTCTTATATTCTTGTGGTATCTTTTAATAAATGAAATTAATAAAATTGATCTTGCATTAAAATCTTAAGAAATAATTTTTATATTCTTGTGGGAAGCAAATGGAAATAATTTTGGATTCAGAAATTATTAAAGTCTATGTACCAAATTGGAAATTATTTTTTTTTATCAATATCTGATCTTTTATGGTACTAGTGTTATGTCAATTAGATTTTATTTTGCAAAATATTATTAAAATGGAGTTAATATTTGTAGTTTTTTTATATGCTTGAAAAGTGTGAAAACAAATCCCTCAATCTACGTGGATGTTAGAGTGTACGTAAGTTAAAAATTGATTATGTATAATATCTTAAACAAATTAATTAAATCTCAAGACACGATATAATGGACAAGTAACAAAATTACATCATGAAAGATATGCATGTTGAACCACAGGATGAGATTTATATGAATAATATATTATAATGTATGATATGAAAAATTAATTAATGGGTTCGATTGTAGGAGCACGTCAAAGCTGGATGGTGAAAAGAAGATAAGATTATAATGCCTTTTTTAAAATAGTTTATTTGGTTGAATAAAGGTGTAGTGGATGGGGTAATGTTAAATGGTTAGCATTATAATGACATTTTTTTTATATATAAAGCCAAGAAGAAGAAGACAATGGTGTCTAATGTCAGCATTAGCTGTTGATGATTCGGATTGAATTGGCAAAATAAATCTAAAAATCACGTATACATGTACAATTTTACATCAAAATCCTATGGTATATCCACACGAGTACAACCTGGATATTATAGAATATTCGTAATTGAATAACAACTTTGTAACCACTATGGTCCTGGATAAGGGGCGGAAGAAATTCCACCTGGCTCAATTAAGTACGCACAGCTGGCATGGTGGTGTGGCGTGTTTGTGATTGTGGGTCCCACTCGGTTGTTGTAAAGTACAGACGTGGAGTTTGGGGTCCACGTGTGAAAGTACAGGTGTCATAACAACTGAAAAGGGACATGTGTGTTCCACGTGAAAGTAGAGGGTGGGTGGGTCCCAGTCTGGGTGGTGGGCTGGTAAGATGATTTTATCCATTTAGCCGAAACGCGTTGAATGGATAGCGTCGGTCAAAGTGTCCGGAATGCGGGATCGTATATTCTACTTCACCAAATGTTCTACGGTCAATATATATTATATACTCTCGCTATTTGTTTCTTTAAAAAAAAAAAGCTGATATTGGCAAACTTTTTTAATTTGATAAAGATATTCAGATTTTGATATTTTAATATTTGTCTTAAAAAAAAAAAAATTGAACCTGTTCTCTCGAACCATATATGCGAGGGTAAAAAGTTCGTAATTTTTGAAAATTAAATTTAGCGGAATGGTTGAGATTGATAGATTTTTTGGGCATCTTAGTTCGTGTGAGGAACTCTGGATTGCATGACAAATAGGCTCGGGATATAGTTGAAAGAGTAAAGATGACAAATTGCAAACCTGCCGTCATCCTGCAGAGACATCAGTTAAGCTCAGCGCATCTTCTGGCACACTAGTCAGCGATCCAACTCTTTACAGAAGTCTAGCTGGTGCGTTTCAGTATCTTACATTCACTCGCCTAAATATTAGTTTTGCCGTTCAGTAGGTCTGCCTTTTTATGCATGACCCCCAGGAACCGCATTTTGCCGCCCTCAAGCGTATCATCCGTTATGATGTTGTCACTTCTACTCTTGGTATTACCATCTCTCCCTCTCCCAAATCAGACTTAAATTGCCTATACAGATGCTGATTGGGGGAGGATGCCCAAACACTCACCGTTCAACTTTTGGGTACTGTGTATTTTTCAATGACACAATCATCTCCTGGTCCGCAAAACGTCAAATCTGTGGTCTCTCGATTCGCGGAGTTGCGAATGTTGTCTCTGAGTGTTCTTGGCTACGCAATCTGTTCTTGGAACTTTATTGTCCCTTATCTAAAGTCACGGTTGTTTACGTTGACAACATCTATGCTACTTATCTTGCCAACAATACAGTTCAGCATCAACGAAACAAGCACATCGAACTTGACATTCATTTTGTTCGCGACAAGGTTGCCCTGGGTCACATCAAAGTTCTTCATGTGCCTTATGCGTTTCAGTATGATGATATCTTTACCAAGGGTCTGCCTCGACAGTTATTCTTAGACTTTCGGTTCAATCTTACTGTTCATCCTCCACCAGTTTCGACTGTGTGGGTATGATAGATTATTGTAAATACCGTAAATAGAAGTTTGCCTTTGTAATTATTGTAAATACGTTTACCCTATTAATATTACCCATCTGACGATGGAAACCCCAAGGGTAATATTATCCACGTTCTCACAGGGATCAACGGTTGGGGTTAAATTTAATGTTACGGATAAAAAGTTTTAATATATATATGGGTTATAATTTGGAAGATGGATAAGAATTTAAGAGAAGTTTGAAGAAAATTGGAGGGTGTAAAGAGAGGTTTTAGAGAGACTTGAGTAGTTTTATTTCTTACAAAAACATGTCTTCAAGTTCTTCGGATGAAGGAGGAAATCAAGTAGGTCAAATTGAGGTACGTTTTTATTATTTTGAAATCTTTAAATTTCATTATGTTATATTTTTTATTTGCGCAAACCTTATTTTATTATTTATTTATTTTTTAGATTTACGATGATCCTTCATTTAACAAAAATGAAGGACCCGATTATTCGGGGATATTCGTAACAAACGGATGGTGGAATGATAAAGATTTCATGATTGCTTGGGCTCGGCCGAGACGATGAAATATTTTATGGGGCTTACAATAAAATGGTCATGGAAAGCGTCAGATTCACGGAGTTACGGTATGGTGTAGTTATCCCGTGAACAATCCGGGAGCAAGAAGGCTGGAAATAAAAAAGTTATAGATTTAAATGATGTCCCAGTGAAGACTCGACGCGTTGCCAAAACAACTGCCGGAACGACAACTGCCGGACGATGTGCGACAATTGGTGGTTGAGTGTGGATTTCATAACCACGCGTTGCCAAAACACCTAGAAGGTCATGCTTTTGCCGGTCGTTTGACAAGTGAACAATTTCAAGATGTGGAAAGGACAACAACTGCCGGAACGGAACCGAAGATTGTTCATGAGATGTTGAGACAAAAGTATGAAGGCAGTTGATCGGGGACACAACACGTATAAAATGCACGGCGGAGATTCAAATGTTAAAGTAAGGAGAAATGAGCCCGACGCAATTGCTATTCAACATGTTGGTGGAATGAAAATTTATTTTTGGTTTCAGGGAATCTGACGATGGAAGCTTGCAAGACATTGCATTTGCCCATGAGCAATCAATCAAGTTAAGGGAGAAATATTACTATGCCATGATCATGGACACAACCTACAACACCAAACATGTAAGCTTTAAATACGATATTTTTCACCATTTTAATAAATTTAGTTAGTAATGTAATTAATTTATTTTTTTCTTTTAGGTTCAAAATGCCATATTTGGAGATTGTTGGTCAAACAAGCACCAATTTGACATTTCACTTAAGTTTTGCGTTCATGACAAGGGAAGATGCCGATACATATAATTGGGTGTTGCGCCAAGTCGAAGAGTGGTGTCAAGAGTCTAAATACCGAGCGGAGGTGATAGTGACCGATCGGGAGCTTGGGCTTTTGAGGGCTGTCCATTGGGTTTTTCCAAATGCAGCTCATCTGTTGTGTTCGTGGCACGTTAATTGTGGGATAGAGGGACAAGTCTGTAAGAAGACAATATCAGTAACTATGCAACATAAATTTCAAAGTGTTGTACGGCTTTATTCAAATCAAAGTCAAGTGCGACATTTAAGGCCCGACACCAAGCGATGATCGAGCATTGGGGAGATCGGTGGGGGTTGATAGATTACTTGAATAAGACATGAATATGTCATAAGGAGAAATTGCAAGTTACTTGGTTGAACAACATTTTCACCTTGGTAAGCAAGCCACAAACATGTATGTTTCATTTTAATAACATTATCTTTTGAATTAGTAGCATTGCATATTTCATGTCATGTTCAAAATAAACTTAATGTGTAGGGTCGAAGCCGCACACTTTGCTTTGAAGAAGATGTTTGATGCATCTAAATTCTGACTCTCAACGTGTCTGAAGCATATCAATATGATGTTGAGGGATCAATTTCGTCGATTGATGGCATCATTGGAGCAATCCCGTTTTAAGATTCTGAGTGAGGTTGCAAACTTACCGATGTTTCACCAACTATTGGGTAGAGTTTCCGATATTTGCCTACGAGATTTGTATGCGATGTACATCACCGTATGCAAAGGGGATTACCTTGAGAATTGTGTTAAATGTTTTGTGCGGTCGTCTACCGGATTACCTTGCACATATGAAGGGGCGAGTATCATGAGAGAAGGACGGGTTTTCCTCGTGACGGATGTCCATGTATTTTGGTGTGATATCGATTGGTATGAGGTTCAATCGAGTGGTTCAGACGAACTAGTTGAGATCAATGAGAACCAAATTGCTCTCATGGACCTCAAAAAGACAATGGAGTTGAATTCCTTATACGAGAACCAAACTAGAGAATTAGGTAATATTTATTTTATTTATAATTATTTTTTCGGCTTTTAATTTTCAAATTATTTATTTTCGTCTTTTACGTTATTTTTGAAATATATTTTTTCTTTTTTCTTTTATTTATCTCTTGAAATATTAATTTACATATTTTGTCTCTAAGGCACCTTGTGGAGTTCAATGCAAAATCCAGAGACAAGTTAATATGAAAAACCCTAAAGTTCAGAATCTCAAAGGAAGACCGAAGAAGGACACCGGGAAGAAAAATTCGGCGTTTGAGCATGTTCGAGATGATATTAGACAGGCGAGAGATGATAGGGAGAAGAGAAATCAAAGGATGGACGAGGGACCACCGGTCATTATTAGTGGTTACAATTTCGGTGTAGGGAACTTCGATTCATTCATGGTTCCTTATGTTACGCACTTGTACAATGTAATAGGTGATGGAAATTGCGGATTTAGAGCTCTTGCAAAATGTATTATGTAACACCCCGAATCCGCGGGACTCGGGATGCTACGGGCGAGATCTCACAATGGGTCCCGACCCTTAGCCTGACAACAATTTCACCGGACCTTTCCAACATGGCACAAATAAAGGCAAATACTTAAAGCGTTTTACAATGTATGCGAGGAAACAAAAAGAGAAGGTACAACATGGAAACTCAGCCGAGTCCTCAAACCGACACAACTCCAAACATAAACCAATACCATGCAACATACAACCATAACCCACCATAACCAAAGACACAAACGTCCCCGTCCTATAATGTCCCGGCTGTCCACTCCTCCACCTCACTCGGCGGCATCCCTAACCTGCAAGGCATCAACACAAGCGATTTAAAACCGTTAGCTCATATTCGAAGCATTAGAAACGAGGTGAGAGGCACAATCACAAATAAACATCATAGGCACACATCATACTCCAAAGCACATAAATCCGGTTTATTATCTTTATTATTATTACGTCATATCCCGTTCTAATTCAACTTCTTTTGTGACACGAGAATCTCCCGAAACTCGTCTCAGTCCTCACTTACCGGCATGGAATGACACTGATGCATCCGACCGTCTACCAGCACGGGCTAGTCCCCAAGAACCCTCTAGCTCTACACAAGAGCTAGACAAGTTGTCACCGCCCGTTATCATACACTTGGGCCAAAATAATATAAGGTTGGTAATCCTAATTCCGGTTTAATTGTTATAACATGAACGATAAACAATCACCACCAAACACACATTGAAACTAATACGACAAATACAATCTAAGTAAGTCCAGAGACTTACCTTATCGCCACTCTCAACTCACAACACTCTTTCCCTTGGGAAGGAGTCCACAACCCGCTCACAAGAAGATAACTATGTCAACAACTCGCTCAACTCAAGAAGTCTAAGACTTCTACACAAATGATCTACGCAACATTATTTGACTCTCATTCTAGGACCGCATCCTAAAATTCCTCATGCTCACATCACACTCAACACGAGCTAGAAGTCTTTAGACTTCTAGACCCTTTGATCTCGCAAGATCATAACTCATAACACAACTAGGATAAACATGCCTAGTCTCAACAATCTCACAGTAACCACTCTATGCTAGGATACGCATATCCTAGCCCACAACCTCACAACCATACACACCCAAACTCAATCATCACAAGCCTCACAAGAACAACCCTATACTCTCCCCATGAACGACTCAGGATCATACATCCATCAAGTCTTATAACAATCAAGATCCTCGAACACTCACCTAAGATACAAGCCACTACTTGGCATTCTCATCTATCCTAGGTCCAACTTAGCATGATACTATCGTAACACTCTTTAAGATCATCTATGAATACATACTCAAGGTAGGGAACTCACCAAGCAAAGACACGGGCACAGAAGGAGGAAGAACAACCGCGAAAGGGAGAAGAAGACCGCAAGGGAGGGCTGATAGAGCTAGTGCCCACCCTTGCGGCTCACTGGGCCGCCCCCGCGGTCGAGCTCCAGAGGGCATCCTACGATGGCTTCTTCGGTGGATCCTTGATGGGTTGAGGTGTTCGCTACAAACGGTGTGTGCAAGCTTTAAATTTATAACCCAAGAAGTATGCTTGAACAAAGATGCGAACCCGCAGTGTACGGGTCAATTGTAATAAAAAGCAAGAATTTCCAGGGGTCGATCTCAGGGACTTAGGTGAAACAAAGCACATAATCGGTTGTCAAATATTACAATTAACCAAAATCAATTAATGTAATCAAAGATGATATAAAGTCAATTAAGGGGAAATGCGGATTCTAGGGATTAAAGCATCTAGTTGTGGTTCCGACTCAAGATCTCAAAGGATAACGCGGACAAAGCTGAGATTTACAAAGAGAAGGTGTTTCTAAGATGGGAATAGATTACCGGGTAAGTCTCACTACACACTATCCCAAACCAAAGCTCCTATTACCGGGTAAGTCTCAAGGTACTAAGGAAAGGAACTATAATCTCAAACCAACACATCACCTAAGGAAATAGAATCAACCTTTACCAGGTAAGTCTCAAGCTAACTCACAAAGATGGGATGAAGGCACACTCAAACCCAAATAAAGGATAGACCTTTATTACCTACACTTACGATCTTGGGTAAACAAACAAAGGAATCACCGGGTAAGTCTCATCCTAGGCTTGCATTGAACCAGGAAAGGTGTAATAAGAATAGGATTTGACAAACTAAAACTCTTAACTCTCAGTTTCGGATCAGAAAAGGTCACCTCGTTCAGTCAAGTTCCACCCCGGCCGAGATGTTCATCGACTGAGCGAGGTAATCTAGGGTTAAGGTTAAAGACTCGAGCTTTCAGGGTCCTGCTGGGATTAAGATCATTCTATCATCGTCTTTCCCATAACTTTCAGCCAATCACCCTAGAATCGCATAAAAAGCTTAGCCAATCATCATCATGATATTAATAATCAAATATATGGGAAAAGGATGAATATTCGAACAAGAAAACCTTAAGAAAAAGGTCTCAGTAACTGAATCAAATAAGTAACAAATCAGCGTTCCTTAAATCACAAATCGAACAAGACAACAAACCAAAAAGGAAATCTAAGAAAGTCTTACAAACTCCCTCAAAAGCTAATCCCAAACTATGAATCCTTCCTTCCTTGATCTTCAATCCTTCCTTCAAACCTTCAGAAAAATCTCCCTAATCCGTAGATTATTGGATGTGTAGAAGATGGCTGAATTGTGGAAAATCCAACCCTTTCTATAGGAGAATTATCTTCCAAAAATAATAATATCTTAAAAAGATAATTTCCTAGAAAATATATCCATATCTCTAAAATAGATCTCCCAAAAGTAGGATCTTCCTTCCTGAAATCCAGCCTAAAAATATAAGATATCCTCTTTCCAAAAATAAAAGATCTCAGCCAAAAATATGGATCTCGCCGGCGACAGGGTGTTCGCCTCGGTCGGGACGCTCCTCAAGATCACCTTGGTCGAGGTAACACTGGAGTAGACCGAGGTGATTCTCAACTGAATGTGAAATCTCTCAAATTTGGCCCAAAGTCAATCTTCTTCATTCATTCCAGGCTTTCTGAGTTCTTCTTTAAGCTCCAAAATGTAGCTCCCATGACTCTTTATCTTCTTAGCTCCATTTCAGTCCAAAACGTGCCATTTTACCTACGATTACAACGAAACTTGGTGTAGACCTTGATTCCCGTAAAGGTAGATGAAACAACAATATAATAACATAATATACATCCATACATGCAGATTTATGAAGATAAAACGTCTAAACCAACCCCAAAATATAGACTATAATACATGCTATCATGAGGCCTCCTAGCTTCCTTGATCCACCATTGATGTTCCACACACACCATAACATCATACAATAAGCCTAAACTCGATCCCAAACACATGCAAGCCAAAGGGGAAGAAAACAAGATGAAGCTATGACTTCCACCATTGAAGCTCAAGGAGGAGGATGAAGAAGATGAAGGGGAAGAAGGATTATACTGTTGAACTCGGATCTGCAAAACCTCTCATACTGGACACTACACCAAACAAGGGAGGAGGAAGGAGGATCATCATCAAAGGGGAAGCTTCCAAGAGCTCAAAGCCAAAAGAGAGAAGGAGAAGAGTGGAGGGGATGAAGTTACGTGAAACTGAATAATCAGAGGAGAGAGAGAAAGATGAAGCTATGGCTTCCACCATTGAAGCTCAAGGAGGAGGATGAAGAATATGAATGGGAAGAAGGATCTTACTGTTGAACTCGGATCTGCAAAACCTCTCATATTGGACACTACACCAAACAAGGGAGGAGGAAGGAGGATCATCATCAAAGGGGAAGCTTTCAAGAGCTCAAATCCAAAAGAGAGAAGGAGAAGAGTGGAGGGGATGAAGTCACGTGAAAACAAAGAATAGGAGGAGGAGGGAGAGAAGGATAGATGCCCATCAAAAGGGGAAACAAGGGGTCAAGCAGCCCATCACCACAATAACGAGGGAACAAAGCAAAGGTGGGATAACGAGGGGTCGGAACGGGATTTTGAAATAAATCCCGTTACTCAGCGACTCGTGCCTGCGGCAAACTTAGCCGCACCTGCGCGAAGGTCGGAAACTCGCTCACAATCCGGAATAAAAATTCCGGATGTTACATATATATTAGGTGATGGAAAATGTATTGAGCCATACTAATAGTCCCTCTATACATGGACCCTTGTAGATATCTTGTCTATGTCATTGACCTGCTATAGTACGGGAACCACCTAACGTTAGAGGCGTCCATTCTCTTTAACACATTACGAATCTATGATACACGTCTCTCTAAACGCACACTTGTACGATATGCAAAGCTCTCAGTGCCCACGGGGTCATTTCTACTCGACGCCCCATGCTCGCATCAACCTTAAAACACGGGAAGTACGTAGAGATCCAATGTTGGATCCAACGAGTACAAATGTTAATACAAAAAACACTTTTATTTTGGAAGAAAAAACAAGGCATAAATATGTTACCCATATGAGCGGACTAAATCCGGCCATCTGCCTCGTATATGTCCGCGAGCCCTCCCCCAACTGTCGATATATGTTAGCAAGGGTGGATGTGCTCCATGCCAACTGATGAGTATCTGTATGATCCCGAATAAAGGTCAAGAGTTCCCACTTGAACTTGTTGTCCATCTTGTCCATAAAAAGTGTGTAGCCGAGAAACAACAATAGCCACGCAGACGCAGTTGCTTCTGCAGGACCACCTCTCTCGATCAATGTCTCCATCCTGGACTGTATCTCTATTGTACGAAATCCTCTATTCACACGGATCTGATGCCACTCAACCTCTGTCAAATCCCCAAATAAATAATGTGTCGTTTTCCGTATATCCGACCACAAATAAAAAACTCCCAAGTCAGGTCCGTCTATGAAAAGTCCGGTAATGTGAAACACATCATGCAATGTGATGATCATTTTTCCAAAAGGCATGTGGAATGAGTTCGTCTCGGAATTCCAACTCTCTACAAATGTATGGATAAGAGTATGATCCACATTGCTCATCTGGATCGTGAATAATGGACGCAACCCCAAGTTATCAACTAAAGCCCGCAACCTACATCCACGAGGGCGTCCATTTTTGTATGTAGCAAGGCATTAAGGGCCGCACTAGTTCTCCGAACTCTACGTACATCATTCTATTGAATAAAGTAAATATTATTATCAACTTTGGAAGTTGTGAATGCCATTTTTTAAGTATAAACGTATATGAACTTACGTTTGTCTCTGGATCGATCCAAATAGCTCTCGCTTTATGCGTCCCATAATCGACCAATATATCAATAGCTAGAGGTTGTCAGGTTTGAGTATCGACGAATATCATGCAACCACACATTTGTTGGTTTCACATCGGGATGTGAAGCACAATCCGATAGACCAACAAATGACGGACCCACATCCATCAAGGGATAGTGAGACGAGGGATGAATGGTGGAGGGTTGCACTTGATAAGCAGACGGTTGAAATTTGTCCTCCTCTACATACTCTACGTTTAAATCAACATCAATTCCGCGTCTCGGCCGTTCAACAGGTTGAGGTTGAGTGTTTGGATCGATATCCTCTTCGAATATAGTAGAAAAATATGGGGATGAGATTGGGGGTATACGGACATCAAAAGTGTCCAAAAGATATGCAAGAGAGGCGTCAAACGCAAGATGTGATAAATCATCCATGTTTTGTGTTGTGGATGACTCTCCTATATCTAATATTGGGTTGGGACCCGATATATGAATAGTTGGTCGGTTTTGGAAGCTCCTACTAAGCTGTATATTTAATAATTTAGGAAAAGAATAAATAAATATATAAATAAATAATAATTTACATGTAAGACATTAAAATCTATAATTGATCGTGGGAAATTATAATTGCATGTAAGATATTAAAATCTATAATTGCACGTGGAAAATTATAATTGCATGAAAGATATTAAAATCTATAATTGCATGACAAAATCTATAATTGCATGTGAAAAATTATAATTGCAAGTAAGTTATTAAAATCCATAATATAAAATTGCATGTAAGATATAAAAAAACTATAATTGCATGTACGAAATTATAATTTCATGTAAAATACTAAAAATTGTATTTGCAAGTATAAATTTACTAACTTAATCCAAAAACACATAGTTGCATGTATATTTACATTTTTTCTCAAATATAGTAATATAAGTTCACTAACTTAAATTACTAACTTATTTTTACTAACTTACATTTCATCTAAAATCTTAAATCTAGATATATATAAATATACCAACATAAACTTCATCTAAAATTTACTAATGTAAATTTCAACTAATATACACTAATATAAATTTACTAACTTAAATTTTGTCTACAATATACTAACTGAAAATATACTAATATAAATTTAATAATTTAAGGTTACCGAATTTTACTAGCTTAAATTACTAACTTAATTTTACTAACTTACATTTCATCTAAAATCTACAAATATAAATATACCAACATAAATTTCATCTAAAATGTACTAAAGTAAATTTACTGATAAAATATCATTTAAAATATTCTCACTTAATTTCATCTAAAATATACTAATATAATTTACTAATTAAGGTGGTTACCAGATTTTTGCGCAGTTTCGTGTATAGCGACATTTTTCCGCACAATTCTTTCCGCACGTCTCCTCCTTATGACTTCCTTATCAGCTTCGGTTCATACCTAATTGTAGGATTAACTCTCTCTTTAGCTTTAGCTGAAAATTGTTTTGCTCTCAAATTCTTCTCTCGCAAAGACTCATATGTGAGAATGAAAATTTTGTGTGCTGATATAGGCAAGGACCGGAAGAATTTTGTGTAGTGATATTGGCAAGGAAAGGAAGGCTTTCGGGTAGAGAAAGCATTTGGTTGGGGTTAGAGAATCAAACATGGGGAAGGGGAGGAATAAATGCACGTTTTGTTTTTTGAACTTTTGGCCTCTCGCACACTATGTGCGAGAGCTTTGGAAATACCTGAACTTGACAACACGACATACGAGGACTGATTCCCTGTTCCGCTTTTTGACCGGAAAAATTAGCCTCTCGCACACTATGTGCGAGAACTTTGGGAAGGGTTGCCTGCATAAAGCTATGTCCGACTGCTCCAATATCGAGAGCTTTTATTTTTTTGATTTTTTACGCTCTCGCACACTATGTGCGAGATGCCTGTTTTTTTAGGGTAAAATGGTTAAGTAGGTTGTTTTTGTATCAGTGTGTATAAACTAGACACTTATGTGTTTTAGTTGACAAACTAGAACCCTCCATTTAAAAAATATATATTTTAGAGGAAAAAAAAGGGTTAATTTGATTACTAGGTCTTTTTGGGTTTTGACACTACTAACTAGGCATTTTGATTTTTATAATTAAGTAAATATACCCCCAAAATTTTGTTACTGTCTAACCCTAATATTTCCTCAGCATCTCTCCTTCTCTCGATCTATGACTTCTCCTCAAACTTCACTCTCTTCGCTCACCTCTCCTTTATGGTATGAGTTTTCTACCACCATTGTCTTCAACTATGTTGCCTCCACTGTCTTCAACGCCGCACCATCGGAAGCTAGTCGCCGCCTAGAGGTCTCCTCCGTTGAGGGCTCTATGGTCTCCGCTTGAGGTCGCCTTCGCCGCTATTTTGCTGACTCCGTTTCTGCCGGTGAGAAATCGTTTCCCCTTGCATCAGAGTTTTGGAAGAAGCTTCTCGAGTTTCCTTTTGACATATTTGTTGAATGGATATTAGATTTGGATTATAAATCTGCTCTTCTCATTTCTACATTTTTCGCATATGAGTTTTGAGGTTTGAATCCATCCACAAACACACACAAACATACACAATCCATCCACAATCTTCAACGAGCGGATTTAGACGGCTTCTTCACAATCTTTCTTCACATTCCTCTCTCAAGATCCTAATCTCGCAGACCTACTTTCTTCACCGTTAATATGTATCCTCTCCCTTCCAATGATAGAGAAATGTTAGATTTGGCCGCTAAGATGGATTCCTTTTCGATTGAGCTTGATACAACCTCTTTCGTTTTGGTGCTCAAGATAAATTGATACTTTATTTTTTTTGTTCTTGCAGTTGATCAAAGAAAGTGATATAAAGGTAAGATGATTTTTTTGAGAAACTCGATTACTCCTATCATTTTATAATCATGTTCTTAGCTTTATGTCCATTGTTTTTAAATGGTAATCTCTTATATTTTTTAATTTGATGTCTTGAGAAAGTTCATTTTGTACAGAACTGACATTATGGGATCTTCTTGTATACACTTGGATCGAATAAGAAACCCTAATTTAGGTTTATTAGATCCAAGCAGAGCACTAAATAGTGTTGGTACTTGGTAGGAACAATTTTGGGATTGTTGTGAAATGTAGACAAGCCTTGGTGGAGTTCTTGAGTTTTTGGTTTTTGGGTTACAATATAATATTGAGATATGGGAAAACCTTCAGTGAAAGCATAACAAATGTGTCATGGTAGTAGAAACTATAGAAAGAAGACACAATAGCTCGTAACCTCTTTCTTTTACTACACTATATTGCTTTATATGATTACATTTTGTGGTATGTAGGTTTGTAGGGGCAAATGATGTAAGCGATTTGATTGTAAGGATTGGAAAGGTCAACAGCTTCTACTTACACATGGTATAATGCTAAATTGCCTCTATAATCATACTTTTTCATTCATTACATTTGATACACTAAATCATATCTACACACTTATACCAAATTTAGAACTTGCAGTTTCACAACTTCCTATGGTCTCTAGAAGTGGCTATTTGAACAGAATGACACAAACAATAACTCGATTGAGCCTGATACAACCTCTTTCAACTTGGTGCTCAAGGCGGTGTATTAGATGGTGTATCGTAATGGAAGTTCAGAGCTTTAATTTAGGTTCTGTTGCTTGAATTTATGGTATGTTGGCCTATCTAATGTTAGATAATATATTGCTCCATTGCATAATGATACAAAGTTGTACCGTGTTTGTGTTTGATTTCAATCACTAATCAACTTATTTGTTGTTTAGGTGTCTTGTAGTTTTTCAGCTTTCTTTCATCTGTTGTATGGGATTATCATGTTGTTCGTCTTGCTTGCTTGGAAAGCCTTGATCTGGTTGTTAATTATCTTTGTATATTTTTCTTGGATTTGTAGTTGTTGTGTACACTTATACTTCTATAAATATGATCATATTGGAAGTCTAGAGCTAGTATAAAAATTCAGGTATGAGTTTTCTGGTATGATCTTTCGTACCAGAAAACTCATACCAGAGTTTTCGTACCAGAAAAATCATACCAGAATTTTCTAGTATGAATCCAATCTTAAGATTTGAAAAATTAATGTATGATACATCTACTTGTGTGCTTATTAGATGATGTGGGTTGTCATTATATTGTAGCTAATTGTGTTGCCGATGAATTTTGTCGTAAATTTTGGTATGAATTTTCTGGTATGAAATTCATACCAGAAAACTCATACCAGAATTTTCCGGCATGAAAAATTCTGGTATGAAAAAATTCTAGTATGTTAAAATTCTGGTATGTTAAAATTCTTGTATGAAAAAATTTCAGTATGTTAAAATTCTGGTATGAAAAAGTTCTAGTATGTTAAAATTTTGGCATATTCATTACGGAAAAAAAAAAGAAAAAAAAAAGCCAAAAAAATAATAAAATAAAATAAAATAAAACAAATATAGTAATTAAAAATTACACTTACATAATACTAACAAACTTCTATTATTCCTTTTTATTAAAATAGAGGGGTTAATAAATTTTACCTACCATTAAATGAAAGTGGTAAAAAATTATGGGGTATAGTTTCTTTAACAAAAACCAAAAATAGCCTAGTAGGCCAAATTCTTTCGGAAAAAAAAAGATGAAAGAATTTGACCTACTAGGCCTTTTTAAGTTTTGTGTTTGGTAAGTATACCCCATTATTTTTACCACTTTCATATAATGGTAGGTAAAAATAATTAACCCTCTATTAAAAAAATAATAATTGATACTTGTTATTTGCAATGTAAATGTAAATGTAAATTTTATTTCTCATACTAGGTTGATGTTACATATCAGAAATTTAATTACTTCATATACCAGAAAGTTATTAACAATCAAAAACTTGTAACAAGGCCACTACATAAATCAATGTTGGGTAATACAAATCATAAAGATCGAGAGTGTTATTGTCCATTACTAAACAAAAACTCCTACTCGGTGAATTATCTTTCCACTGGTTTTTTCCTGTCATAAATCATATAACATCAACCTACAACAAGATAGCAATCTGCAGAGAGTAAATTATTGTATATGTACAACATACAAACATCAAGATGCTTGCAAACATTATCCATATTAATGTCGGAACACGTCTACATCTAACTTACAAACCTGTCTTCTTTTCCAATGAGTATGAACCAGCTCCAACATATTATGTATTAGTCCATTCCTTCCTACAGTAATACAACAATTGCAAACTGTGAAAGTTAGCTTATCAACAACATCAACTAGACCAATGTGGCATCAACAGACTAGCATCATTACAATGTATCGATGTTACTCATAAATCTATCATAACTCAACCATTACAACATATTCAGCAACAATAAGACATTATTTTAGTTCATTCACAGGCTAAATTTCCAAACTTTTATCAAATGAAGTGTAATCACATTGAACTAGAGCTAAGCAAAACCAAAAATCACAAACCTAAAATGCTTTACAAAGACACAATTGGTTCAAAAGAACTATCAAAATTTGAAGCCTATTTTTGGTATGATTCATACCAGACAAATTTTTTGGTATGAATCCAATGGACACTTATGCATACTCTGTACAAATGACCACAAATGCCAATTTGAAAAGAAAAATGACAATAAAGAGGAGAGAAGTTTACTCTGAAGGTAAGAAAAGAAGTTGGAGTTGATAAAACGAGCACCGTCGGGGCTGCCATGGCTGTCCAAGATGCCGGAAAAGTAGAGGAGGGACCGGCGACGACCTGGCCTTGATCCTCAAGCTCGGAATTTGCTTGGACCATAGCCATGGAGTACTCGCCAAAAGCATGGATACGCAAATTCGTTTGCCATAGAATGTCATCTCCGGTTGAAGCTCCTAGTCCTCCCCAACCATTGACGCCGAAGCAGGTCTCCAATGGCTTTCTACAGAGCTCCATCATCTTCTCGATGCCTCTTGACCTTCTCGACAAGCAAAAGACGAGATCAATGCTCCGTTCTGGTGCCTGCGTTTTTGTTTTCTTTTTGTCGGTTGTGTTAGGGTTAAGAAGGTGGCTGCGTTTTTGCTGAATGAGAAAATGAGAAGTTGTCCGTTAAAAAACAAAATGGGCCAGTAAGATGTGTCAGGGTTTGTTCAAAGGTTGGCCGGTAAGCCCAAGCAATAAGCTCTAAACAATAAATAATAAGAAGGGGTCTATTAACATAATTACAAAATGCTAAAAGACTACTTACTTAACTTAAAACTGAAAAAGGGGTACTTACCTAATTAGCCCAAAAAGGATTCCATGATCTTTATCTCTCCTAATTAGTATTATTTGTTTCATTTATTAATTATGCTAATTGATTCTATTAACTGTTTAAAAGGACGTGTTCAGTAACTTGTTTCTCATTTTTTTCGGATCTGTTAACCTTCTTCCTCGTTGTTTCAGAGCTCTCAACGACACAATAAAACTTCTTCCATTGATAACCGAAGATGGCTGTTTTTATTACCTTGGGCTCGATATCCGTCAATCAGACATGGCGAATTGATCGAGACTTGTGTTCGAGTAGACAAATCAGCGAATAGACGGTAATTTTAAATTCGGAAAATTTGAAAGATAAGATATTTCTTTGATTTTAACTGCTTCAATGGTGTATGGTTGTCAAATATGTGGTTTACAGAAATAATTTGGAAACGATACATAACGGCGTTCTTTTGTACATATTATATTAATAAGCGTTTGCCAAAAACTCTACACTGATTGTTTTCGACTTATTTATGAGATTTCAGATGTTTTGTTGAGTATATGTACGTCTATATGAATATGTACGTAGAATATTTCTTTTTATTTACACGTTTGATAACTCCACCTTGATTATGAATTGTTTATGTGGATGATGGAAGACTTAACATTTATGAGAGGTTTTATAAACTAATAAATATCAATTGCATTTCTAGATTGCATGTTTTGGTTTGTGTTTGTTAAATGTGTACAGACCTTGAAAAACATATCAAAGGAAGAACGCATGCCTTGAAACCTGTAGCACCCCAAGTTTTGGGAACTTGAAGCGCTACGGGCTAGGACCGCACAATGGGTCTCAACCCTCAGAGTAGCAACAACAAACGGATCTTACAATAAGGCACAGACGAATGAAAACCAAAACTCATAATAAAACCAAAGGTTTAAACCAAAGAAAACACAAAACTCCACAGCCGGGTTCAAAACAAAAGGGAAACAACAAACGAAAAAAAACCTCGAACCCGTCTTATAATGTACGGGAACCCCAGCTGACCACACCATCCGGATCACTCAACAGCTTCCTGAACCTGCGGAACATCTACAACGACGGTATAAACCGTTAACTAACATTCTAGGTATAAGCAAGAGTGTAAAGGCACAAACACACGTAAGGTAAAGAAAACACATAGCATGCTCACACCTCAACCGGTTATTATATTTCATTAAGGTTATCCATTACTAATTCAACTTCTTTTGTCACACGAGAATCTCCCGAAACTCGCATCCGCTTCCGTCTACCAATAGGAATAGATCAGTACTATCCGTTACCTACGGGTTTTGGGTTGCAACAACACATTCTAGTCTCCTGTAGAACTAGACAAGTGGTGACCGCCCGATTATAATACACTTGGGCCAGTTAAAAGTAACAAAGGGGTGAATCCTATTCCGGTTATCAGTTATAAACATGATAAACAACACAAGCAAGCCAATACAATCCAACTAATACGCGGAATGAAGATAAGTAAGTCCAAGGGACTTACCTCACACGAAGGTAACATAAAAGGCTCAGTAACAACTCAGAGAACACTCAGGAAATGTCAGTTTCCCTCAGAAAAGGAGCAAGGAAAGCCTGTAAGAACAAGCAACACGGATCAGGAACGGAACGGTTACTAGAAGTCTATAACTTCTAGTCTCAACGATTTCTAAGAGATCTCCACAAGCTAAGGACTCAACCTTAGTCTTACAGCAACTCTGGGAACAAGGAACAACTACAAGGAACAAGGAAAAGAACGAGGGAAAGAAAGGGAGGAAGCAACTCACCAAAGACAGGAGCTACTGCAGAGAAACCGCATGGGCGGTTGATCAGAGACGCAGGGGCGGCTGGACAGAGGCGCAGGGGCGGCTCTGTGCAGGCGCAGGGGCGGTTGCACTGACAGATGCTCTTTCGGGATTCTTCTTCGACCGAACACACAACAAGGTAACCAAAGCTTGAAACTTTGGTTCCAACACATCCAGAATCAACTCCAGGGAGCCTGAGAACAACGAAGGGTAAACAACGGAACACTCCACAAGAATCAAGGCTCATGTTTGATCCTTGGAGAAGAAGAAAAGAGAAGAACGAAAGAAAGAAACCAAAATAGAAGGAGAAGACATGCAGCGCTACAAGAACGTGAGGAAGAACCAGAAAAGATGCACTTACACGTTCAGCAAGGTTGCAGGAAGCAAAGGACGGCTGCAGCTCTCTAGGGTTGAAGAAGACGATAGCAAGGAACGGGAAAAAGGAGAGAAAGAAGAGAATATATAGGGACGGGCTAGAAAGATAGACGGACAAGCGTCTAGAGTTCAGAAAAAAGATAAGGAAACCGGCCCATAGGATAGAATATCGGACATTCTATCTATGGAAGGAAGATAAAAAGAATGGAAGAAAGATCGGCACGATCTGTCGTAAATCCACAAGGGCGGATCAACACAGCCGCAGGGGCGGCTGGCCGCGGGGGCGGCCCTCTTCACCGCGGGGGCGGTGAAGGCAAAAACTAGGATCTTACAAAACCCATTACAAAGGACAAGGACGAAGATTTTAAAAAACATTTCAAGGGTTAAACGCGGAGGCCTTGGAAAGCATTTCAAGGGATAAACGCCAAAGCCTTGAAAAGAGATACAAAGGAGAAATCGACTGAAAGCTTTTCAACATCAAGATTCAAATCTCAACAACCAAATCTACCAAGGATCAAGAAAAGATCTTCAAACAAGATATTAAGAGAAGATCTCGGTCAGCTCAACTAGAAGATATTCAACAAATTTGATTAGAAGATCTTGACCCCAACAACAAGATCTCATAAAGATCTTAATAACCGAAGATAACAAGAAGATCTCAGTACAAGATCTCCAACGAATCTACAACAAGATCTCATAAAGATTTTAACAACCAAAGATAACAAGAAGATCTTGGCACAAGATCTCCAACGGATCTACAACAAGAAGATCTCGGATTTTAAGAGAGAAGATCTAGGATCTTTAACAAACAAAGGTCTTCAACGGCTCTTTTCCAAAGAGAAGATTACGGTGATCATCAATTAATGTCAAAGAGAAGAAGTAGAAGAAAGAGGATAGAAGATCTTACAACGGCTATTTCACTTCAACCAAGTAGCGTGATCTATGGTGAAAGAAGAACGTTACAAACGGCTATTTTACAACGGCTAAGAAGCGTACTCCATAGAAGACTATAAATGAAGATGACGATTAAAGTAAACAACAAGAAGCTTACACGAGAATATCTAAGTCTTCAAGCGATCAAAGCATCTTCATTCTTCCAAAAGTTTTTCTTCCTCTTAGCTTACAAAAGTTTACATCCCTAGAGAGAGAAAAAACTAGAGCTCCATTGGAATATCGAGAGAGTGTTATACTCGAGTGTGTGTTACTATGCGAAGTAACTAGGCTAATATTGTTAGGTTAGAGTTGGAACTAGATCGTAGCATTGACTATAGTAAGAGAAGAAGGAGATTTCTTCTAGGTTGTATCTAGGATTCTTTGAAGCAGATAATAGATAGTTAGATCCTACGAGTAAATAAACCCTAGGACGGAGACGTACGATGTTAAAGCTGAACTTCGTAAACATATCACCGTGTCGATCTTTTACTTCCGCACTATATCTTTCTTATATAGTGACTAACATTGTTTTGCAGGTTTTCGGAGTCAAGACCTTGAAATCACTTTTAAAACCCTTGAAAACCAGTTGTGTCACATAGAGCACATATCAACATCAAGGCCTTCAAATAAGTTTCAAAGCCTTGAGACATGTTTTTGCGATGAGTTCTCATACTCTATTCAACCCTCTCTTCTAGAGTATTTATATCGTTTATATTCACCTTTAAGGTTCTTCAACATTGATTGTGTTGTTGTCTTCATTTTATGTTTATGTAATTACATATGGGTGGTTGTTAAAAGTTATGTACACGTTTGCTTATGTATGTTACATATGTAATCGATTATAATATTGTATGTACATAAATATAGATTATCTTGTCATGGTAATTCATAAGAACCTACTATTGTGTAGTTTGTGTACATTTTACTCGTTGAAGACTCGAATAAACGGTAATTGTGTTGTGTGTAGTTATGTATGTATTTACCATTTAGTGATTTATGTAAATTTTACTTGTTGGCTATTAATGCATATGTAAACGTTTATGTACAGATTGTATTGTATGTAGATGTATAGGATAAAAACAGCGATTAATGAAGACAGGTTGAAGATGATAACGACGACGAATGTTGAAGATAGCTTGACGAATTTCAATGGAGTAGATGAGAGGAAGAGAAAACTGCTTTTGAGATTTAAGGATTCACTTTTATGGTTATAGAAAGTGTAAATGAATTGCAGAATCTTCTTTATACAATTTCCTTTTTTTTAAAAAAAAACGGTTTTGAAATATTTGACAGTTTTTAATAAATATAATTACCTACCTACTCTAACTTCTTTCTTTAATTTTAGCCTATTTTAATTATTTTATCTTTATTGTTAATTAGAAATGGCCTAATTAGTATTCAACAAACAAAAAGTGTCTTACTAGCTAAATTTTCTTTTTTTTATGGGTGAGGTTATTAATTTTAATGGTCCTAATAAGAGGCCACTTCTAAAAATCAACTTTCAAAAGTATTATTTACCACAAGCATGACTCAAAAACGGGATATGATACTAACACCTATTTTAAGGTAGTTGGCTATCCGAAGTGATTGAGCAATGGTTGGGTTGTGGATCAAGAAAGCGATGCACCACCACCTTCGAAACCAATGTAATCTCCATCTTCTACACAACGATCTCGAAGTGAAAAAATCTACAAAAATTGCCATGACAACTCATGTTTCTAGTAGCACAATCCCGTAACTAACAGACCATGATCGTGCAAATCTCGGGTAATCTATCTCGGATGAGTAGTGGACACACCTTATTTCGTCCCTTAATGACTCATATCATTCCCACAATACTCATGATACTGCTACAACCTACAAGTAGTGTTCTCTTACCATGGATCCTTGGCTACGACGCCTCTTTTCAAATGACAGGTGAACGAGGTCTTTTGTCAAAGATACATTTGGTCTAGGGTTGTTTATTAGTCCCAACTTGACTAGTATCAACCCGATGCACAAAGGCTAAAACTTTAAATATGTTAGACATAAGATCGAACCTAATACTAGGGTTAGGGTCAGGTTTGTTAAGATGAGTCCAAGTTGCTCTGAACTTGTTAGGTCTAACACACTAGGATTGGTCTAGGATTGTGTCGAGTGGCCCGGGTGGATCCAAAAGTTCACAGCCACATAAGTTGGACGAGAAGCCTTAATTTTATATATTTACTTGGTCAAAACATAGCCTTACTTATATTGACTTATCAAATACACAACACATGCAACTTTTCCATTACAAGTTGTCTTCAAGTTATTGCTTGTCCATCTTTCAACTGCTTCTAATCAACACTTGTATTTAAACTCTTCCTCTCAGCAACTTGTCTTGAACTTTTCGGAGCTTTGCTGAGACTGTGTGCATGTCCATTCTCTCTGTTGGTGATTCAAGGGAGCATGAAACTCCAATTTCAAATATAGATACCAAGCAATCCATGACTCGTATTGACCTCCTCGGGTTTAAAATTTGGTCACCATTTTCCAAACAATCTTCAAGAATAGGGTCCAAAATCTCCACCACTGTGCTTGGCAAAGCCATCTTAGCATACACATGAAGGCTTAAACCCTCTTTGAACATCTCATCAGTTGGCCTCTTTCCTGTAAACATCTCCAACAAGAGGATCCCATAGCTGTACACATCACCTTGTATCGACACCTCACTCCCTAATCCATACTCTACAATAAAAACATCAGAAACAATGTATACTGTAAGTTGATGTGTACAGATTTCTTGATTTATAAGAATTTCGGAGGCCCTATTAAAAAAATACATGAAAGAATGACTATACAAAAAGTAAAATAAGAATGTTTCTGGCAAACACTCTTTTGTTTTATAAATTCACTAAAAATAAATATTATAGGCCCAAAAAACTGGGGTATGTACTGTTGGTCTAATGACACCCTTTGGTAGACGGACTTGTTATGCAGAAAATAAAAATTATGCTTAAATACCTGGGGGAGCATAGCCAACCGTTCCTCTTAGTCCAAGTGAGCTTGTAGAGTGGACATGATTGCGAATGATACGAGTGTCTGAAAGAAATTTGGCGATGCCAAAGTCACTAACATGCCCAAACAAGTCATCATCAAGAAGAATGTTGCTGGGCTTGATGTCACAATGAACCAGGGGAGTTCCAAATTCATGGTGGACATACTCCAATAAAGAAGCAACGTCAATGGCAATACTTAATCTCTTAAGAAGACTCAACTTTTTTTGTTGAGCATCTACAACTTCAGCTTCTGTCATAGAAGTTGGATGCAACCAATCTTCTAAGCTCCCATTAGACATGAACTCATAAACCAAGGCCTTGAAATCATTGCCTTGATAATCAACTCCCGAACACACTGTGAGCAGCTTAACTAGATTCTTGTGTCTAATATTTCTCAAGGCTTCACACTCTGCTACAAAACTTCTGCTTGCACCAGTGCGCTTGAGGTTTAGCACCTTAACTGCAACGATTTGTCCTCCTTCACCAAGAATTCCTCTATAAACATCCCAAAACTGCCAGAACCTACTAGGTTTCTTTCAGAGAAGGCGTGAGTGGCTCTATGGAGATCTCCATAAGACAAAAATGGTAAAGGTGGATCTCTTGAAGGTGCAACAACAATATCCTCCCGACATTGTCTTCGTTTCCATCTAAATGCAAAAAGATACAGAAGAAAAAGTAGGACGAATAAAACTACACCTCCAACTCCTGCAATAGAGGCAATCATAACCTTCATTTTGTTCGACAGTTTCTTCTTTTTACTCTCAAGCGAGCTACTACATGCAGGCAAGTGGAACTCAGGTATTCCTCCACAAAGCTTGTTGTTTCCTTCAAGTAAAACTTCACTCGCATTTGTGAACACACCTTTTGTTGGCACCGCTCCTTCAAGATGATTAAAGGAGAGGTTTAACAAGATCATATAATCAAAAGATGCAAAAAACCTGGGAATTTGACCTGATATATTGTTTGAAGAAAGATCTACCATTTGGAGACCTTTCATTGAAACTAAAGATAAGGGAATAGGTCCTTGGAAATTGTTATGATCCATCTTTAGAAATTCCATACTCGTACACTCCCCAAGGGTGTCAGGAATGTTACCTGATAACATATTTGAAGAGACATCCAAGAAATCAAGGTTACCCAACTTTCCTACTTGTTCAGGCAAGGAGCCAACCAATTGATTATGAGAAAGAACAAGAGCAATTGACAAGGATGGAATAGTCAACACTTGAGGAGGGATGAACCCACCAAGTTTGTTTTGTTCAAGATTCAGAAGATGCAGCAAAGTGCAATTTTGTAGAGTTGAAGGTATTGTACCCTCAAGGCTATTAGAAGACATTACAAGTTCATCCAGCTTGGACAACTTTCCAAGAGATGAAGGGATGGGACCAGACAGATTGTTTTCTGAGAGATGTAATATGACTAGGTTTCTCAAATTTCCTATAGTCGGCGGGATTGTACCGGTTAATGAGTTGTTCGACAGGAATAGTCTATCAAGGCCTATGAGATTATCAATATCTGGTGGGATAGTTCCAGAAATATAGTTACCAGAGATTGATAGACCAATTAGTTGGGATGAGAGATTGCTGATACAATTTGGCAACACACCTCCAAGGTTGTTAGAACTAATATCCAAGAACTGCAAGCTAGTTGCATTGGCTAAAGAGCAAAGAAACCACAGGTCATCTTTTGCTGCATCCCCGCCACTACCTAGTTCATTCAAGAAAACACGAAAAACCCTAAGCATGTTAAGTTTTTCTAGAGAAGGAACCTTACCAGTAAACTTGTTTTTTGCAAATTGAATAAAATTCAGGTCTGAAGCATTGGATAATGAAACGGGAATAGGCCCAGTGAATTGGTTGCCCTGAATAGAAAAGTATTGTAGATCTGGAAGGGTTTGGAACAAGGCCGGAGAGAGATGCCTTCCATTGCCAAGTTGGTTGCTTCCTATATCAAGCATTTCCATGGAAGAGAGATTAAAAAGAGAAGATGGAACTTCACCGGACAAATTGTTTATGTCCAGAGCGAGAAACATGAGATTACTGAGACTGCCCAGACTTTCAGGAATTCTACCAACTAGATTATTGTATGCAAAATCCAACACCCTAAGAACAGTCAAATTTCCAAGAGAAGGTGGGAGTGATCCTATAAGGTTGTTTTTACTTGCACTCAATGATTGAAGGTTTGATAAGAAACCAAGCTCAGATGGAATCCCTCCCTCCAGCTCGTTGTTGTTGAGAAACAAACTCCTGAGTTTCGAGCAGTTGCCGAGATTGAGCGGGATCTCACCTGCCAATGTGTTATTGGTTAGTTTCAGCACTTGCAATCTCCGCAGACGGCCAATCTCAAGAGGAATTTGAAGGCTGAAACTATTGTTCTGAAGGTGCAGGACTTGCAAAAAGCTCAAGTTCCCAATATGCGGTGAGATAGAACCTCCAAGTTTAAGAGAAATTAGGTTAAGCTCAGTGACTCTCTGGTGACGCCTGCTACATGTAACACCATACCATTGACAAAAATGAGTGGTATCATTCCAGAGCTTCATGATCTCAAAAGGATCCTCAGAAATATCGTCCTTGAACGCAAGCAACGCCAACCTATCAATTTCATTCCAACTGATTCTTATAGCACCCACCTTGGAGCCAAATAAAGATAAACAAATGATAGCAGAAATCAAAATTGTAATCCCACAATTCTCAAATCTCATAACACAAGATGTAAAGTACACCATTTTGCCCTGTGTTTGACACTCTAGTGCTATACTTGTCCGGCTTCAAGAACAACCTTTTTCCAGGAACGAAAGCTTGCAGCATCCCTAATTTGACTAGAGAACTTAGTACCAAAATGTTGACTAGAGAACTTATTAAAGACGATGACCATTCACCATCCTTTCATACTTCAACTGTATTCTTCTCCAATTAGCTTGTAGCATCCCTATTTTGACTTTACTGCTAAAGAGATCACTACCGAGTCTAATGTATGAATGAATGACAACAAATCATGCTGAGTCGATCAATTTGATTATAGCATATATGTATATATATATATTCCAATACATGAATGAATGAAGAAAATGGAAGACTTACCGAAACAAAAGGGAGCGGGAACAGGAGAAAAAACATTTCCCAAACAAATACAGTCAATTATTGACTTACAAATCAATCTGCTGACCAGAGAACTTTACTGGCAATGATCGTCGGCGAAATTCAACATCGCACCATCGTCCATACTTCATTGTCTTCTTCTCCAGCCGTTGAAGCGAATAAGGGATCATTTGGGATAAGAATGCGAGAAATTTGGGTACCTTAATATGACAAAGAAGTTCTTATTCATTTGACTATACAACGACGAAGGAATGACAGATTTTCAAAATCAGATAAAAAAATTCAGTTCCTAATATTCCTATACAAGGCGAGATACTACTAAACTATAATTTTGTTTTTTTTCTTCAAACATACAAAATAAAAAAAAAATCTTGAAATTATAGAATAAAGTCTATTAATATTACATAAATTTAATTATTTTTAATAATTTTAATTTATTTTATTATTGTAGACTACAAACATGATCTATTTAATTAACCTATCATATTGTTGATAAATTTTATATATGATTTTTTTGGTAACTAAAAGTTCCATTTAGATAATGATTTATATTTTTTTGATGATTATTTCAAGAAATTTTGTTAAAACACATTTTTATAATAGAGTTTTTTTTTTTACAATCCACCTTTTTAATAAAAAACTAGTGTATTGCCCGTGCCTTGCACGGGATTTGTTAAAATATATTTTTTTTCTCGTTATTACTCCTATTTAGATATGCATGTTTAACCAAATTTTATATTCATATATACCTACAAACATATTTATAATTTCACCAAATATTTAATTATAGGTTTTAAATTTTAATATAATTTTATCGAGAAAAGTTAACGTAAATTACAACTATAAATAGACGTTTTTTACATAAATAAATCAGTTTTTAAATTGACTATTTTAAAAAATTAGACAACTCACGTATCTAATAAAAAATAGATTAGTTTTTGAATAAATAAAAATATAATAAATAAACAAATTACGAATATGATGAGATAAATTACATAACATTCTGGAAAAAACAAATAAAAATATTTGAACAAAAGAATTGTAAATATCAACTTTAATAAGATAATTGAGATGTGATGGAATTATGTGCCTC
>BSUD01000002.1:18860349-18880733 GCA_033239045.1 Fagopyrum esculentum
ACTCCATAACTTAAATATTAATTAATTCAATTGTAGTAATTATATTCGACTAAAAATTTATCAGAATTATAGCTAGCTCATTGATTAAGAAGAATCAAATTTAAAAGATTGTCCATTATTTAACAAAAAATAAATAAATTGAACATTTGTGGAGTAAAAATGGTTGTTTGCTGCTTTTATTTTTATATAATAAATAATTATTTTCATTAATTATCGGTGATTTTTTTTGATGAAATCTATTGGAGAAATTAGTTGATATGGAAAGGAGATTTGGATTGATATACAAGATGGAAAATATTGAGACAAATATATATATTACATGTATTGTTTTAAATTTTAATTTTTTAATTTTTAATTTAATTAAATTTTAATTTAAAATCAAAACAAAAACATGACTTAATTAAAATAAAATTAAAAAAGTATTTTACAGTATTTTAACCTTATCTTATATCACTAAAAAGTTATACATTTTGTTAAATAATTGAAATTTAAAATAAATGATACATCGTTCAATATCTAACAACACACAATTTATAAGCTTCATCCGTAATTGCAAGCTTTATTCATTGTCTAGAATATATATTTTTTCAACCCTAATCTATACAGTATTGACAATTCAATTGATGCATATCACTATTTAAAGTATATGGAATGTCGTCAAAAAACCCTAAAATGGATTATTTTGAGACGGTGCATCCGACATGCCCTCTTTTTTTGCGTCCTTGTAAACGCCATCAACATCTGCAAAACTGAAAAACCGAGATCTCTCATTCTCTTCCAAACACTAATCTCCAAGATTACAAGAACATATACATATTAATACAATTAGTTAATTTTCACAATAAATGATAATTAAGTTTTTAATCTAAGTCTTTGAAGTTATCTTTGCTTCCTTAGAGCGTAAGTGAGGAAGACGCCGATATAAATGCTTCAACTTCACAATCAAAATTGTGGATGGTGATGAGTAGAAAACCATTAGTTTTGAGCAAGACGTAGTAAATCCATAGCATCGAATTGAAAATTGCACAAACATAAGTTAGTGATCGGAATCATCATATAGTTTTACTTATTGTCGTCGATATACACATACCTTACATAATGCGTCTTGATTTTTGCAAGGAGAATGAAAGTATCTTCTAAGAACAACATCAAAATGATCAAGAAAAATGTTGAATTTGCAAAAGCAGCGAAACTTGTACGGATATATATAGTGTAGAAAATAATTAGGGTTTACAATGCTTGTTAAGAAAGCTTTAGGACTAATAAAGCTTCCTATGAAAGCTTAATGATTACACATTTAAAATTTATAAAATTATTTCCTAAATAATAAAAAATTATAATGAAAGATTTACTTTATGAAAACATTTATCTTTTGAATCGGTTATAACAAATTGATTGAACTACTATTGTTTAAGTTAATTTTTTAATATCTTTTGATTCGTAATGTTAGATTAACATCAATTCATATCTTTTGTTTAGTTTATTTTTTCTATCTAATTTAAAAATAATGAGTTAATGTTTTTTCTGCTTAATTGCTAACAACTTTTTTATTTCTACAATATTTTTAACACGTGTTTGACATTCAAATTATTTGTTTTTACAACTTTTCATGTTTTTTTTCTGATTATAATATTCCTTGTTATTATAATTAGTCAAACTTAAAATTTTAATTTTCGGACTCTAAAATCATTTATTTTGTTAATATTAGACTTCCGATACACGCTACGAAATTTTCGAATTTTGATTAATTTTTTCCCCTAACTTATAAACAAAACAAAGGCAATTTAGTAAAAAAAAAATTAAAAAAATTTGTTAAAAATTTCGATTGCAAAATTTAGATATATATTACGTAATTAAAAAAAAATGTGGTTTGAGGTTAATTTTTTAACTATTTAAATTTAACTTTTAGTAATAATAAAAATTTAGTAAATATTTAATATTTATTTAGTAATTATGATTCTATTATTTATAGATAGAAATCTTAAATATTTATTTAGTAATTAGGATTCTATTATTTAGGAGTGGTAATTTAGTAATCTCTCATAAATTTTTTAGGAGTGGCATTTCAGTAAATATTTCACAAAAAATCCTATGTGGCATACCTAGTTGATTGACATGTGGACTTAGTGTCCTTTGTTTTAGTAAGTTATATAGATTATAAATTAAACCACTTAAAATATATTTCATTGATTTGAAAACATATATTATTTTCAAGTAAATTTTCAAAAATTACTTTATCATATTGTCCAAAATACCCTTATTATACTTAATTATTTAAGTTTTAAAATAAATATTTTCTAAAAATAAGTTTACCTCATAAGTTAGTTGATGCATCTATTGTTTATTTTGTTTGAAAAAGATTTATTTTAGAAAATTAATACTTAATTAACTTTATAATATATTGGTGTATATATAATGAGACCCTATCTAATAATTTAGGAAAAGGGAAAAATAAAGGGAAATACAATATTTTATTTTGTTACTCAATATCTTATTACTCAAGTGTGGTATCCAATATATTAATACCCAACCGTAATACCCAAATGTGATACTCAATATGTTAATATTCAACGTAATATTTGACACTTTAATACCCAACGTAAAACCTAAGTCTGATATAAAATATGTTAATACCCAATGTATCCTAATACCCAAGTTGAAACGCCCCTAATATAAGGTGCATTTTATATAAATATTTTTTTCTGTATTTTATTATTATTTTTATATCGTAAATTTTTTACGAGAATGTTTTATATAGTAAATTATACTTTACGAGTATATATTTTATATATATTTTTTCCGTACATTTTTTTACGTGAAAGTTCAGAAAATAAGTCAATACCCTTATTAGGCGGTCACAACCGCCTTCTTTGACCGTGTTGCTTTTCGTTTCTTCTTCTTTAAATGTTCTTTCTCTCTCTCCTTTGATGAGGATTTTGCTTCTCCAGACTTCATCTTCTCATCTCTTTGTTCTTCTTCTCTTCCCCTCTTTCTCTTGAGTTCTCTCTTTGCTTCTTCTTTGAATCCTTGCAAGTATGATATTTGATGATGGATATGACGATGTTGTTGTTGTTGGTTGCTGAGGTTTAAGAGGTGCAATTGTGTGTGATCTATTTTGTTTGAGCTACAAAAGAGAGCAAGCTCTCTTCCTTCCTTTTTCTTCTTTATTTCTTTCTTTCTTTCTTTCTTTTCCTCTTTTCCTTGTTTGATTCAACAAGGAATCGGTTGTGTGGATGTTCATGGATGTGCAGGTGTGTTTGTTTGAAGGTCTTAGTGCATGAGTGGTTCATGTTATGATTGTGGATCGAGAGAGAGAGATCGTGTGTTGCGGAATCACCTTTGTCAAGAAAACTGCTCTCGCGGTTTGCCATCGTCGCCCCCGCGGTTAAAGCTTGTCACCGCCCTTGCAGCTCTATCCGCCGCCGTCGCGGCTTTTTTGGACCTTGTCACCTCCCCGACGCTTCTTCATTCCCGCGGGCACGCCTTGTCCAGGACATACCAAGTGTTGATATGTCCTTCCTTCCCTTGTGTTATAGTTTGAGAGTGAGAGCATGTTAGTGTTTATGTTGTTGAGATTGATGATGTTATATGTTGAGGAGTACCTTAGGCCTTTTGAGGAATTGATGAAATATTGAGGTTTAGTTATGAGATATGATCATAACTCAACACATTAGCTAGACATCTCGTTTTTCACTTTCGTTATTCATTTCAAATTTCGTGTTATGTTTCTAGATGAGGAACTAAATACGAGAATATCATACTGGGATAAGACCAACACGTCACAAATATTTAAGGAAAGAAACATACCGTACCTTACGTTCGTAAAGGGAGTTCTCTAACAACTTATCAAAACTTGATCCTTTTATGCTTCTCCAACGACAGTCTTTGCTACGAAGATAACAAAGCTTTAATTTAATTTGAAGCTTTGTTTAGCCTCTCATGGGTTGTTTCACTACTATTTTCTATCTGCTTTACACTCTTATGCTTTATACTCCTATATTAGAGTTTATTACCGATTTGTCTTGCATGCTAAATCACACAACGTTTACTGTAACATTGAAAACTCCACCTTTATGAGTATTGCTATATTTACAAGGATGATGGAAAACATTACAAAGATGAAGTTTTTTACTACACAAATATCATTTATGTATATGCATATTTAAATATGTCTTGATTGTTATATGTTTTATGCAAAATATGAGAAGACGTGGTGCAAATTATGTAGACAAAAGGAGAGGATCTTTGATATAAATATGGAGAAGATCTTCAACGATATATATGGAAAAGATAACATCAGATGTAGGAGAGAAGATCTTCATTGATATATATGGAGTAGTTTTTGTTAGGGGTGGGCATGGGATGAGACGGGATAGGGTTCGTCCCACGTCCCGTGTCGCAAGTTATATGTGGGACGGGGGGATTTATGACTTTTTTTCTTCGTCCCGCGAGCCTTGTTCCATGTGGGACAGGACAGGACAGGGCGGCACGAATCCCGCAAAAATTATGCACCGATTATATTCAATATGTATATCTGTTTTCTCTCATGTTTAAAGACACAAATGATAGGGGAAGAAAACTCGATACCTAATTATCGATTCATGACGCCTACAATAGTAGTGAATACATTGAAATTAAACAAATTCAAGTTACATCAAAGTGTCTTACCGATTCACATTCAAAAAATAGCAACAAATAATTTACAAAAAATTGCATTTATTTAACTATCGATTACAATTGTGGGAATCCACAAATACAAGGGCGATGGAACGGACTAGAGTAAGGGTGGCGATGGAATAGACCAAAGCAAGGCGGTTAACGGACTAAATCAAGGGAGGGCTGAAACTCTAGTATTTTAGATCCAACCAAATGTATCGTAAAGAATGAGTAAATGACTGATGAAAAATTATCAATCTAATAATTTTGAAAATGTAAAAATATTTTTAAAAATTATAATTTATGTATATTATTTATCTATATATATTTATAAAAAGTATAAAAACATTATTTATATATGCGGGACGGGACAGGATTAACCGGGATGGGAAGTCTCCGTCCCGCAAATTTTTCACGGGACTGGACAAGATACACATTTTTTTTTCAAATCCCGCAGGGATCGGGACGGGATCGGGATGAGACGGGATTAACCGAGATTTATGTCCACCCCTAGTTCTGTTGAAGGTAACCAAAATATCTTCAACGGCCATATTCTTCATCAACCAAGATTCTGGAGAAGATATGGTTCGAGATTTAAGGAAGTAGTTTCAAACGATTATATCTATGAGATTTTGTAGAAGATCTGTTCGGATTTTGTGGAAAGTTTTAAACACGTGAGAGAAGATATGGTTCGAGAAAGTTTATCTATTCTCAAGTGTGATCCTTGTTTTAGTTAAGAGAGTTAGATAAACACAAGAGCGATATTGACATATCATAAGAGCTTTATACTTAGTGTTACTCTACGAAGTAACTAGACTATTATTGTTTGACCTGAGTTGACTAGATAGTAGAGGTGATGCTATAGGTGAGAGAAAAAGAGAAGTTCTTCTAGGTTGTATCTAGGTCTCAAAAGAAGCAGATAAGATAATAGATAGTTAAATTCTAGGGTCGGAAACCCTAGACAGAGACGTAGGCGTTAGAGCCGAACTTCGTAAATATATCGCGCTCTATTTTATTTGAAACTGTGACTAACCATTTTACGGGTTCAAGACCTTGAAATACAATTTACATCACAGGTTTCAAGGATCGACTTCAAGGCCTTGAGATTCCTTTCAAAGCTTGACACGTTATTTTAAGAAAAATTTTCATACTTTATTCAATCCCCATCTAGAGTATATTCTTCCTTAATCTATTCATTACTCAATTCTTCAAGCATGTCTTGAATACCTAGTGAAATCTAAGATCGATCGAATCTCCCACCTTAAAGTTCCTCATAAATAGAGTTTTAACACGTAAATTGTGTAAACAATTCTCGTGTCGATCTTACTTTATTATTTTATATCGAATTAAAAATTATAGAAATTGACTTCCTTTTGATCCACTCATTCATTTGATTATATGCTTTTTATTATATTAATTAACTCGGCATTGACCAATCATATTCACCTTAATTGACACTGATTACTTTACCACTCGATTCAAAGTAGTTTCTTTTTTTTTTTTTGATAATGACTCGATTCAAAGTAGTGTTGCTATACTTTTGCCACTTGTGCTGCGCAATATTTTTTGTCCTACGAAATGACCAACGCTATAAAGTCAAGGTTGGCATACTGCAAAAATGTATATTGGAGGTGGAAGGAGCGTCGAAGTACATAGCTAGGTAGAAAGGAGACTTCATTCAAGTATATCTTTTTTTTATTTTTTTTTGGTAAGAATTCATTCAAGTATATCTATAGATGTCATTTATACAACATCACACTTCTCTTTATCAAAATGGGAACTTGGTTAATACTTCTCATTCATCTCACCATTCATTTCTCCCTTTTTTGCTCAAAAACAGGTGCTGCTATATCCACAAGCTCCAACCAAACGGATAGATTGGCCTTACTTGCATTCAAAGCCAAGATTACTCATGACCCGTTCGGGATCATGAGCCAATGGAACGACACCATCGATTTGTGTCAATGATATGGTGTTGCGTGTAGCATACGCCACCAAAGAGTCACTGAACTGAATCTACTTTCACTAAAACTTGGTGGATCTATCTCACCCAGTATTGGTAATTTAAGCTTTTTACGTATTCTCCAACTCGAAAACAACAGCTTCATTCATCAAATCCCTCCTGAAATCGGCCGATTGCAATGACTCCAAGTCCTTAACTTACGGAATAATTCACTAGGCGGTGAGATCCCAATCAACTTAAACAGCTGCTCAAGTTTGAGGATCTTGAAGCTCACATACAACAATCTGGAAAAATATATTCCTTCAGAGGTTGGCTTACTTTCAAACCTTCAGTACTTTGGTTTAAGTATGAATCATCTCACTGGATCTCTTCCACCTTCTCTTGGAAACTTGACATCTTTAGAGTTACTGGGAGTGGAAAATAATAACCTAGTTGGAACAATTCCTCAAACCTTAGGTAATCTCAACCAACTTAGATTTCTTTCTCTAGGGTTACATTTTTTGTCTGAAGAAGTCCCATCTTCAGTTTTCAATCTCACTTTCTTAGGACTTTTGGACATTGGAGTTAACCAACTCCAAGGCCATCTTCCTCCTCTACTGTTCTACACACTTTCAAATCTATATATTTTTTCCGTCGGCAAAAACCAATTCATAGGACCTATCCCAGTTTCTTTATCTAATGCTTCAAGCTTGACAGTTCTTCAGTTATCACAAAACAGATTTACCGGTAATGTACCTTCACTGGAAAGTCTAAATTTAGTTCGGATCATTACCCTTTTCGAAAACCAGCTAGGCAGTGGGATTGGAGGAGAAGATGACTTGAAATTCATTTGTTCTTTGACCAATGCTACTGCATTAGTAAGGTTAGCAATTCAGGTTAATAATTTAGGAGGCAAGTTACCAAGCTGTATCACCAACCTCTCATTCGAACTAGTTGATCTAGTCATGTTTGGAAACTTTATTTCTGGAAACATCCCACTGAATATTGGTAATCTTATAGGCCTTCAAGTTCTATCAGTTGCACAAAATTTGTTCACTGGTTCCATCCCACAAAGTATAGGAAGCCTAGAAAACCTAGTCCAAATAGGATTCGAGGGAAACAATTTGTCCGATTCAATCCCTTCATCTCTCGGAAGGTTGTCACAATTGAATGAACTTGACTTGTCGAGTAATAGCCTTGAGGGTACAATCCCTTCTAGTTTAGGGAATTGTACATTTCTACAGACATTGAACCTTGGTCAAAACTATCTCACTGGTTCTATCCCTCCACAAATACTAACTATCCCTTCCTTGTCAATCAGTCTATCAGTTTCTCAAAACCAACTTACTGGCTTCATACCCGAGGAGGTAAGGAAGTTAACTAACCTGTATTTTCTTGATTTCTATGCAAATATGCTATCTGGTAAAATCCCCGAGAGTCTTGGGAATTGTATGAGTTTGCAGTACTTGTATTTGTATGGTAACAAATTACAAGGGCCCATTCCTTCATCTTTGAGTTCAATGAAAGGTCTACATGCTCTAGATGTTGCTAGTAACAATTTATCATGCCAGATTCCTGAATTTTTGGCATCCTTTGTGGATTTGACGATGTTGAACCTCTCCTTCAATGATCTTGAAGGAGCGGTGCCGAAGACCGGAGTGTTCAGAAATTCACGTGCAACTTCACTCCAAGGAAACACCAAGCTTTGTGGAGGAATACTCGACTTCCATTTGCCTGAATGTATTGTCTTTACTAAAAGAACAAGACGGCATTTGTCAGTCAAATCAAAGGTCATCATTGGCATTGTTGCAGGATTTGCAAGTGTAGCTTTATTGATCTTGCTTCTGTTAATTCTCGGATCAAGGAGAAAACAAAAAGAAACTCAGGAGGTAAATATTGTTTCGTCTTCAAGAAATCAACAGGTGCAATTTGTGTCTTATGGAGATCTCCATAGAACCACTAATGGCTTCTCTCAAGGAAACCTAATAGGGACAGGAAGTTTTGGACATGTGTATAGAGGAAGTATTGGTGAAAATGGACACGTCGTTGCGATTAAGGTGCTAAAACTCGAGCGTATTGGTGCGAGCAGAAGTTTTATTGCAGAGTGTGAAGCCTTGAGGAATATTAGACACCGAAATCGTGTTAAGTTGCTGACAGTATGTTCAGGAGTTGATTATCAAGGCAATGAATTCAAGGCCTTGGTTTACGAATTCATGTCTAATGGAAGCTTAGAAGACTGGCTACATCTAACTACACCAAGAGAATTGAGTCTTCTTAAGAGACTAAACATTGCCATTGACGTTGCTTCTTTATTAGAATATGTCCACCATCAGTTTGGAACTCCCCTAGTTCATTGTGATATTAAGCCAAGCAACATTCTTCTCAACGATGATCTATCCGGGCATGTTAGGGACTTTGGCCTCACCGAATTTCTCTTGGATACGGGTATCGTTCGTGATAAAACACTATCACTTTTTCAAATCAAAAACGACTGGATCTAGAGCGAACCAGTCTTTCAAAACCAGAAGAACACAAAAGAGTTTGGTGACGCAGTTCGAGTTAAGCTCTACTCTGCGGGATCTCCGGAGGGGAGAGCCAGTCCAATCCACTAGGTAGAGTTACAGTGTAGAACGGTTACAGGATGAGCACACAAAAAACCACAAGAAACCATACGAGATCAAGAATAGGATAACAAGAACAAAGATAGGTGAAAGGCCTGTAAACCACCAAAGGTATCGATCTGTGCTTTGAGGCAAAGCAAGATCTAGACAACAGAGAACGTCTCAAGACAACACTAGGACGAAGCACTCGGCTCGGATCTCTCTCTCACAGGTGTTCCTCTCTATCCTCACTTTCAGATCTAGGGTTTCTCAGTAGAAGTGTTTCGGCCACCTTAGGGTTGACGACAGAGAAGAAAGCTTAAGTACTCAATGCCACGAGGTGATACTTTAGCAACGCAGCGTTTAACCATGCAACGCTTCAAGCAGCTTCATAACCTGGTGAGATGGACTGAGACACTTATCATTGGGCCTCGATCAACCAGGCCCAACCGGCCCTGCATTCAGCCCATCCTCAATAGAACACAAGCACCCAACCCATCATCAAACCCAACCGGCCTCACACTTAAACTCATACCCACTAACATGTGGCTAACACGAACTAGGTTTAACTAATTCCTAACAATTCGTAGTTCCGATGATCCTTCTAGCTCACTTGGAGTTAGGGGAACCGTTGGTTATGCTCCCCCAGGTATGTACTTTTTCCGCTTTTGAAATCGAATAGTCATCAACTAGTTAATTTGTACACTTGATCTTACATTACATTGTGTTGAATGCAGAATATGGATTAGGAAGTGAGGTGTCGACTCAAGGTGATGTGTATAGCTATGGTATCCTCTTGTTGGAGATGTTTACTGGGAGGAGGCCGACTGATGAGATGTTCAAAGAGGGTTTAAGCCTTCATTTATATGCTAAGACAGCTTTAACGAGTACCATTGTTGAGGTTTTAGACCCTTTTGTCAAAGATTGTTTAGACAGTGCAGATCACGGAAGGGTCATGGATTGCTTGGTGACAGTGATTGAAATTAGAGTTTCATGCTCGGCTGAATTACCATTGGAGAGAATGGACATGCAGCTCAGGAAAGTCCAAGAAAAGTTGTTGGCGGGAAGAAATTAATTAGAGAGTTATTGTTGGACATAATAAGTTACCACATCTAATGATTATACTTTACCTATTGTCAATTGATTCAAGAAGGAACTTGTTAGATGTATGTGTTGGGTTTGAACCTATCACATACAATGTGATTTTCTATAGATTTTTTGTGACCAATCCTTTTTATTCTTTCTTTATCTCACAATACCATTAAGCAATAATAATAGATATTAGAAAAAACATTATCATACAGAGCTATGGTATTTTTATAAACGTTATGTCAAAGCCCGTTAAAATAGGTATATAATTATTCATAGCATTTGTGCAACCGCTATTAAAAAAGTGGACGATGAATAATATTTTATAAAATACTATGAAATAGTGCACAATATTAGAGTTTCCTAAAACACCATGAAAATAGAGTCATTGACATACCTGTAAATTTTTTAGTATAATTTTTTTTAAAAGACAAAAATATATAAGTTACTAAAGATAGTTAAAGCGGATAAAATTATAAATATAATTAATTATTTACCAAGACATTTAATGAAAACTATCATGAAATTCGACAATAATAATGTTTGTATTTTTAAATAATGATAGTTTTATGAAATTTTTAGAATAAAAAAAACCGTTTTATATAAAATTTAGATTATTTTTATTCCATAAATTAATTATGTCATTATTTGAATTTTTTATAGTAGCAATAATTGAGACAATTTTTGGTTGATTTCTCAATTTCATGGTGGAAACAGAACATGTAAATTTGTACCAACTAGAAAGGTGAAGCATTTGAAAGGACGCAAAATTCAATGAATTAAGTATTCTATACATTATTAGATGGGTCGTCTAGAAAAGTGGTACTTCCTCCGATCGTAAATAAATGACTTCCTAGAATCTAAAATTTGATCAAATTTAAATGTCGTTTTATGTTTTCAAGGTTATTAATTAAGAGAGAGTTGTGAGAATAGTTCTTGAAAATTGGTTTTATTAAATATTTTCATAATAAAATATTCACTCATTGGTCTAAAATGGTGGTGAACATTTAATAAGTGATAAAATTGAGAAAAAACTTTATAAAATTAAGGTTGTTTAGGAGTTTTCTTAATAATTGTGTCAATGGCTAAAAAGTCATTTATTTATGATCGGAGGAAGTATCTTATTTGCGTCCTAAAATGAAGCTTCTCACCGACGCACAGCAGCTGCGTGCTCAGACTTTGGCGGCTGGCTTGGTGGTAGACGCACAGCAGGTGCATCTTGTGTCTTACATTTGCATTTTGTGTCTTACATTTGCACTGTGAGTTGTGTCTTACTTTTTGTCTTATAATTAGAGTTGAGTTTTGTTAAACTCTACTTTTTTGTGTCTTACAATTCTACACTTTTATAATCAAAATTGTTAGAGAAAGTTGGGCTCTTGTTTTGTTTTGTCTTACATTTACAATTTTTGTGTCTTACATTTTATAATATTGAAGTACAAATTAGTATTATTCTTATTTAAAATTATTTTACAAAAATAATATAATGTAAATAGGTGTAATTTTATAGGATAAATTGGTGAATTGGGCCTTTTAGGCCAATGAGTTGATATTGAAAACTCCTCCCTTTTTCAATTGAAAATTTGGGTCCCTAAAATATAGATTGGAATAAATATAGTACAAAAGTTATCAACTTGTCCATCTCATTTGATTTGACATATTTGACATTTGATATTTATCTCCACCTACTACAAAAATGAACAATTCTCAACATGCATACTTTCTCACCTTCTACCCAAAATTCGTTTACCCAAAAACGTTACTATTCATACCCAAAATAATTTTGTCAAACTACACAAACATACTCGAAAACATACATACCCGAAACCCAAACATACCCAAAAAAACTAAAATATCAAAAAATCTCATACCCATAAATTGGGTAGAATTTTGTGTTATAAAATATTCATACCCAATGCACTCATAAATTGGGTAGAATTTATCATACCCAAATTTTACATAAATCGATATTCTACACAAACATCAATACCAAATGACATTTGATCATTATAACACAGTTTGGATAACCATAAAACATACCCAACATTTCACTTTAAACAAACTCAACAATAAGAAACATACCATAAAACATACCCAACAATAAACATATAATGCCCAACCGTACCAATAATTTGGGTAACATTTTACAACATAAAATAATAATACCCATAAATTGAGTAATCATACCCCTAAACAGTATACTCAATTCATCAAACACATACTAATACTATTTAACAAAACGAGTCAAAATCATACCCAAAATCTAGTGGAAATAGCCTACCCAAAAATATAGATTTGGTTCCAACTACCCAAAAAATACATGGAGAGAGTTCCGGGTGGGATAAAGTGAGGAGAGAGAAAAATGAAGGAATGAGAAATAGAGGGAAAAATTAGAAGTTAATGAAGAGAGAGAAAAGTGAAGGATAGGGCCCACCACTATCATTTACAAAAGGGGGGAGAGTTACGGTTGAGATAAAGTGAGGAGAGATAAAAGTGAAGGAATGAGAAATAAAAGAAAAAAGTAGAAGGAAGGGACCCACCACCATCATTTGCATTCTTAAATTCTTTCTTAAATTATGTAGAAGCCCATTTTACAAAGTAGAACTTTTAAGAGCCTCATTTCCCTAATTCTTTCTTAAATTCTTCTAAAAGAACAAATTATTATTACAGAACAATATTTGTATTATTTTTTCTCATTAACGAAATATTAATATTAAAGTACAATATATATATATATATATATATATATATATATATATATATATATTATTTCTAAATTTTCGATTTGATGGTACTACTATTAGTATTATTCTTTTAAAATAAATTTTGGTTTTGGTTCATTAATTTGAAGATTTTTCTTATTTAAAGTTTCATAAAAACATTTAAAAGTTTTTTTTTGAATTTCCAAAAGAGATTTTCAAAATAAAGTTTGTAGTTAGATCGAAATTATCGATTTTAAAAAAAATCCAAAATCAAAATTAATTTTAATAGATATAAGATTATCAGTAGTTAGCATTTAGTAATGATAATAGTTGTTAGTATTGTTAATTAACATTAATACTAAAATTAATCTTTATATAATGATATCTTAACCAATAATGTCCCGCATAGGGACATTTTCATCCAATATTTGGATGGTGCCACAACATTTGGTTTTAGCCAATTGAGTCTCTCCATCATCTCTTTATGATTGACCCCTTCATGATCCAGGAAAACATCGTATCATTCTGGGTATCTGCTGAACTTTGCCATCATGATTTTGCGCATAATAGGTCATTTATCCTCGTCGTGACCCAACAATACGCAAAGAGCTCGAAATCCACCATTCTCGTCGCCTTGAACACTTACTAGCATCTCAACGTTGAGAACCATAAAATTTTTGAAATATTTTGAGCCAATGTCATACTCTCCTATGGCAACCGGGGGTAAGTGAAAATCGGTGCTTCAAAGCTTGATCTATACGCTCATTTGCATCCTTCTTCGGTCTTCCTCTCGCGTTCTGGATCGTTTCTATTATTTCCCGATCTTCTATATATATATATATGTGTGTGTATGTATGCACACACATTACTTACTAATCAAAACCAATCGATTCCGCTAACGAGATTTTTTTTTAACTTTCACCATCCTACTTTTTTATGTGAACGAATTAGGAATATACTATCATTGGCTAGTGTTTTTCTTTCTCAAAACATTAATTATACTTGCCACAAAATATGGGTTTTTATTCAAATTGTTACTGTCTAATATTTATTGATGCAAAATACAACATCCGTTGTAAATTGGCTTCAAGATGATAAGTATGGAGGGGTGAAGTTAAGTCACTCTAAGGTGTAATCTCATTTTGCCTTGTTGTGTTATTTGATCATTTTGCTTGATAGAGGATATAGATATTGTAGTTCGCGTCCATCTTCATGGCTAAAAGTTTGACTTCCTTAATGATGTTGAGGTACTGATTAATTGTTTCATGTTTGTTTTTGGGCTATTGTCTCAACTATGTGTTGTTGTTTTAGAAATAGGAAGTAATAATTTGTTTAAATTTTTTATTTGAATTGTATTGTCCATATGAGTTGCCCGAATCATATGAAGCTTACCGGAAACAACCACATAGATGGCATTCGGGGTCTATGCAGCTATACCGTGTTTGCTTGCCTGAAGTTTACAACTCGATGGTGATAAAACTTTATCCTTAACTTTATACGACTTTTGGGTGAAATGACTTATTTTACGAGACTTGTTCTCATTTTGGAATCTAGTTTTATGTCATCTTACATATTGAAGTTGGAAAAAAGGCGAATTTGATATTCCCGTTCATCGTCCCTTACCTTCTATCCGAGAACACAATGTCCGTGACTAAATTCAATGCCATGAAAACAAAGTGAAGTTCCTTGGTAGAAGCTATAATGTGCTTACCCTTTTCTATAAGCAACTACGGGTTAAATTGTTAGTTAACATGGAGTTGTATTAGGATTAAAAAGGCTTGATAAAGAAGTAGGAGAATCGGGTTTGGTTCGGAGCAAAAAGGCTTACATTGTTAGTTAACATGTAGTTGTATTAGGATTAAAAAGACCCGATAAAGAAGTAGGAGAATCGGGTTCGGTTCTGAGCAACAAGGCCGGAATAGAAGAACGGTCAATTGCGGTTTTCGGAGCAAGAAAGTTGGAATGGAGTAGGACATACATTAGAAAAAATTGGAGTCTATTTACGTGGACCGTACTTTGCACATGACCAACTGTATGTAGCTCTCTCAAGGAATAAACACCAATAAAATCTCAATATTTTCACAAGGTAAATTAATAGTACAGTTGAGTCCGTTCATAATTTTGTGAAAATATAGTGACTTTCGAAATTTTAGAAAGATCGAACATCCGCACGACAACCATATAACACATACCTTTACACGGTTTTTTTTTCCATGTGTAACATATAACAACCCTCCTGTAAATTTAAATCACCGTTTCTTTTCAAGTATTTAGGAGACAAACTAATGTACAACACGTGTGTAAACTTTTCTGCTTTCACTTTTGAAACATAAAACTACTACGTGTAACTTTAGTTTATCGTTTGTATAAAACAATTTATATACTATCTTTCTTTTACGGTATATTTGCTCTAATGTACTATAACTTATGTCCACTGCACGTATGAAATGAAAATAAATCAAGCGCCTTGCGCGTGACTACAACTATATATATATATACCAATTCATAAATAAAATTATGCGCCTTCCGCAAAATAAATTTAAAAACAATATAATTAACGATTCAGTTAACGAAAAAAATTAAAACTAAATCAATTTCTAAATAAAATTCATCATACAATCATCATTAGATTTCAAAATCAATAATTTAGACACAATCATTACATTATTACAATCATCACACATTACAATTAAATTGACAATTTTCAATTGATTTTGACTAATTGGGGGTGAGAATAGCAAAAGCATGGAGAATTTATAAGATAACCAATTTTTTTTTTATTATTTTTAATATTCTCTTACTGTCTTGTCACTATATATATGTATCTTATTTTTCATCAATAACAATTAAAAATAATATAAGTATATATAATATGGGTGTTAATAGATAGACAAAATTATTTTATAAATTATAAATATATATATATATCTTATTTTTTTAGTTTACCTATTAACATTTAAAACCATTTCAAATATTTTTAAAAAAGTGAATCCACGTGACAACATTTAAGTGGATGTTGTTTAATCTTGCAGACTCACATCTTTGTACAGATCAATTTGTATGGGTTCTAACAAAATTAAATTGCATCTTTCCTATGAACTTAAGGACACTTAAAGATCACACCAATGCAAGCTAGCTACTCCTTAAACACAAGATTATTTGGATTTATTTTTATGAATTGAGTTGGTTAATCATTTGCTTACCTTTGTTCTTCTCATATACGAATGCTACAAGGAGATCCAATATGTAACACCCTGATTTCGCAGGACTCGGGATGTCACATTGGGCTAGGATCTCACAATGGATCCTGACCCTAGCCTGACAACAAGTTCACTGGACCTTACAACATGGCACTGACATATATAAAACAAATACATAAAACAGTATAAACTGTACGACCCAAAGTAAACAACAACATAGCCGAGTATATAAAACGACATCCTCACATAGGAGGTACAAAAGATCATCCTCACGCAGGAGGGGAAACACAACAACCCCAAACCAACCACCTAATGTACGAGAGTCCTCGGCTTGTCACCCTGCCAGATCACTCAGCAGTGCCTAACCTGTAAACATCTACAACACGGTATGAAACCGTTAGCTAACCATACATATATGAGGTAATGCATAAGCACAAACACAATCATGGAAGATAAACACATCAACATGCTATCACACATTTACCCATTTATTATCTTTATATAATAACCATTCACTCAAAAACCGTATATATATATAGATAGATGAAAGTATGTGACACGAGGACCGATACATCCCTGCCTCTGAGTACAATGTCCAGCTGTACGAGTATCGGTCACACAATCCGTGTACCCTATGGGAGTGGATTGTGCCCTTCTTGTAAACCAGTCTGGCCCGACATCAGAGAACCTCCCAGACTCCACGGCGGGATGAAAGGGAAAGGTTATCACAGCCACGCAGTGGGGCAGTCAATAGAACATAAGTCGATAAAAACGACAACTCATGCTATCATAGCAAACATATAAAGCACACACCACTCATGCAAACACCCAATATAGGGATGGTAGCTAAGTAAGTCCTACGGACTTACCTCAACCTCGTACAATCACAACCACGATCAACCTCCAATCCTGAGAGGGACACTGCCTAATAACAAGGTATAAAGAGATAGAAATACTCCTATCAATCAAAAAGGTCACATCTAGACCCAAGGGATCCATAAGGATCATAATCAATCTATAAGCCTCACAACCAACTAAACCTCAATATCTCAACCTAACTCACAATTCCTCAAATCTCAAGGTAGTATCTAATCAACATTCCTCAATCTCAATTCTAATCCTAATTTAATTAATTAACCTTTAATTAATTAATTTGATTTCGCCAGAATAACGTTTTGCCCGCAGGCAATTTCTAAACCCCCTGTCATCATATTTCATCAAACAAGAACCCATAATCACCAGAATAATATAACGACCATAATGGGATTTCTAATTGTCCTATTTGACAAGCCTAAAGTCAATTTAGGCCAAATCGCAGTACGGAAAACGAATAAATTCATAACTTATTCGTTACTAACCCGATTGACGATCTGAAAGAAGATTCGGAATCACAACGACGCAGGCTACGCATGGACATCATCAAATTCATCGGAATCTGAGCGACGGAACCGTCCTGGTGACATATATGCTCGACCAGCCCTCCATATACTCGGAAATGCAGAAACTCGGTACCGTTATGAAGAGAATTAAGAGAGGAATCCAGAAACTCAAACGGAATTGAAATCGGATTAGAAACGGAGAGTAGATCTGAGTTTGAAGGTTGAGAGAAATCAGAGCTTTTACGAGAAAACGTGAAAGTAAATGAATTAATAAAGGATTTTCTGCTATTTATAGTGAATACGATAATTATCCTTTAGTAAAGTCGATAATTATCCTTTAACCGATCCAACGGCGGGTCGAACCTCTTTCTCCAAACTTCTCGAGATTGGAATATTAAATCTGGAATATTGTAGGGATAATTATTACACAACTGCCTCGGAAAACGTGTATTTCTAAGCCGTCTTTCTTAGCCGTTAAGAAACGAAATAACGACTCTTTTGACCGTTTTGCCTCTCCATGTTATTTCATATCTAAGACATATCCGATGTCCTGATCATTTCTCTCAACTGCATTTTTATTAATTGGAGCTCCCAAATGCTCCAAATAACACCGGAGGGTAAAAATAAGAAATAATTAGAGAAAGAGGACCCCAAAAATTTGCATTTTGTGAAATGGGCCTCTATTAAGCTAACTAGATAAAATAGGTCTTTAAAATATAAAGTAGGGCACTGTTTGAAAAAATTGAAATAATGGTTCTGCAGGCTTTTTTCAGATGATTTGATGTTCACTTTTTTAGATTAGCCAAAAATAGAAACAAACACTGCTTACCCACAAATACTGCTTACCCACAAATAGAGCAGGAAATGTAAACAAACACATTAACCAGGAATACATTACCCAAGAATACATTACCCAAGAAGTTTGAGATTACCCAGAAATAGAAACAAACACTGCTTACCCACAAATAGAATAGGGAAATGTAAACAAACACTACTTACCCACAAATAGAACAGGAAGTTTGAGTGTTTTAGATTCACAAAAACAAGAGATGAGAAGTTTCAGATTACCTAGAAATACATTACCCAGGAAGTTTAAGATTACCCATGGATAGATACAAACACTGCTTACCCAAAAATAGAACAGGAAAATAGAAACACAATTGTTACCGTTGCTTACCCAGAAATAGATTACCCAGGAAGTTTGACATTACCCAGAAATACATTACCCACAAATAGAACAGGGAAGTTTGAGAAGTTTGAGATTATCCATGGATGGAAACAAACACTGCTTACCCACAAATAGAACAGGAAGTTTCAGTGTTTTAGATTCACAAAAACAAGAGATGAGAAGTTTCAGATTATCCACAAATACATTACCCAGGAAGTTTGAGATTACCCAAAAATAGGACCAAACACTGCTTACCCAGAAATAGAATAGGGATATGTAAGCAGTCCAGATTCCGGTGAAGAAGAAGCTCAACAAGAGTGGACTTGCGTATGAAGGGAAGAAGAAGGGACCTGCATATGGTTACCCAGAAATACATTTAGGGAAGAAGAAGGGACAAGGGAGGGAAGAAGATGGGCTGAATTGATTGGATTTTTTTATTCTATTCAACATGTCACCCATCAAATCAGATGGATACCTATGTCATTTACTTTTCTGATTTTTTTTCTACAATAGGAGCTCATTTTCTAAATGAATAATTAGGAGGCCCAAAATTCAAACTCTACATTGTAAAAGGCCTACATTGCAAATTCAACCTAAAAATAATTACCCGGGGAAAAAGTAAAAATTTCCCTAAACGTCCAAAATTACGCGAGGAACATAACGGTGGAACTCATACTCATCACTTGGGAAATCTTCGCAAGTTATATGTCAATTACTATCAACGATTAAGTTAATCAACATTAATTAGAATTCGGAAATCCTAGCTATTACACAATAAAACCGATAGGTTAGCCTTGCTTGCATTCAAGTATGGGATTAGGGTTATCTGTTTGGGGCGATGAGGCTATGGAATGATAGCGTTCATTTATGTAAATGGCACGGTGTTACATGTAGCATCCATCACCAAAAAGTCACCCACTTGAACCTCATTTCGCTTGTAATATTTGTTATTATATATGTATGGATTATCGTCGATATTATAAAGATCAACGCCAAAAGTTGTTTACACAGTTCGGGTGTTAGAATTCTACCTCTGCGGAACCTCAAGAGGGGAGGTCCGATTCCAGTTTTTACTAAGTATTCAAGATGGTTACAATAGGTGTGGTTACAATTTTGCACGCAAGATCAATCTGCAACATAACCTAAACCTAGAAAAGAAGCAAGAACAATAATAAAGCAAGAAGAACAAGGTATCAAAATAGCCCATGTGAGACTAAGAAAATCTGTATTTAAATCTTTGCAATCTTCAATATGAAGATCTTCCTTTGGAGAGATATGGGATGAGGATGAACGTCTCAACCCTGGCTTGACCACCTCCGACTTCTCTTCTCTCTATCGCTCGTTCTCTCTTTTCGACTCAGAGAAAGAACCCTAGCTATCGCCCTTCAAGGGGAAACACTTATGTGTTAGGGTAAGGTGAGGTAAGTGAGGCTCCTTAATTAATTATATAGTCTCTCATTCAAGTCCAAATGCAACGTTTCACTTAAGTGAAACCAGACCATGTTGAACCCGGAAGTATTGGGTATGTGTTTTTTTTGGGCAAGCTATTTTTACTAAATTTTGGGTATTTTTTGATTCGTTTTGTTAAGTAGTATTGGGTATGTGTTTGGTGAATTGAGTATACTGTTTAGAGGTATGATTACCCTTTATG
>BSUD01000002.1:18880743-18902931 GCA_033239045.1 Fagopyrum esculentum
TTATGGGTATGATTATTTTATGTTATAAAATATTACCTAAATTATTGGTACGGTTGGACATGTGGATTTAATCTTTGAGCATTATATAAGTTTGGTAAAATTTTACCCAATTTATGGGTATGGTTATTTTATGAGAGAATTGGATGAAATGCACTCAATGATTAATTTTGTTTAGTAAATAACCTAGGCCTATAAATTTTTAAGTGAATAGCCTTATTAAACAAATAATGGCAAATTTACCCTTCTTTATTTTAATAAATTTTATTCTGATTTAGACGTTTCTCTTATAACTTTACTGTAACTTATTCTTGTAAATGAGACAGATTTTCTAGTAAATTTATAATTTATTCTTATAAATGATACTTATTTTCTTATAATTTATAATTCTTGAATTTTCTTGTATCTCTAGTTGGTTACCCCTCCCTCCCACCCTAATACCAATTGGACAAGTTGGATTTCACGATTTATCTTCTTTTAAAAATTATAAGTATATGTTAATTATGATACTTGAACTTTCTCTTGTACGCTAATTTTCTTGTACAAAAATTATTGTAACTAATTTTCTTGTACACGATTATTGTATCAAGAATATTATTGTACACGGTTCAAGCGTTTCATCCAAACCCAAACACATTTATTCCAAAGAGAAATTTATGATACATGATTTACATGAAGAGTGCAAGCATGTAACAAGTTATTTTATCAATTCTTGTAAAATTTTCCTGTACACGATTAATTACTAATTGATTACGCTGATCAAAATTGGTAACTCCTTCAAAATACACCTTCAATTAGAGATTGTAGGTCAATTAAAAAACAATAATCAATTAGTAATCTTTTAGATTCTTGTATAAGGGTAAATTATTCTTAAATTTTAAAAGAGGTCATATTCTAACAAAGTTATTGAGGTGTACAATTACTAAACAAACTTAGTGTACTAAGGCTACATAGCAAATTCACTCTTATTTTATTGGGTATATGTTTATTGTTTTTGTGGTATGTTTCTTATTGTTGAGTATGTTTAAAGTGAAATGTTGGGTATGTTTTATGGTTACCCAAATTGTGTTATAATGACCAAATGTCATTTGGTATTGATGTTTGTGTATAATATTGATTTGTGTAAATTTTGGGTATGACAAATTCAAATTGGGTATGCTTTTAGTATTAAGTGTGACTTAAATTGAAGAGAAAAAAATGGATTGAGTATGAATATATTGGGTATGAATATTTTATAAAACAAAATACTAACTAATTTATGGGTATGGTATTTTTGATATTTTAGTTTTTTAGGATGTTTGGGTTTTGAGTATGTGTGTTTTTGAGTATGTTTGTGTAGTTTGACAAAATTATATTAGGTATGACAATAACGTTTCTGAGTAAACAAATATGTTGGAAATTGTGCATTTGTGTAGTATGTGGAGATAAATATCAAATGTCAAATATGTCAAATCAGATGTTGGGAATTGTGCATTTGTACCGGTCACTTGGTTTGCCTCCCACAACCCGGACCATAGTGACACACATGTGAACAACTCATTACACATTGTCTCAAGACAAACTCAACAATTACAATGAAGACTTAGCCCAAATCTCCAGCACATGTTAGTGACTTTAGTGTTGCCAAATTTTTATAGGATACTTTTCATCTGTGGTATTCGTCTGGATCTTTTATGTTACTACAACTTTTAAGTTTTGTCAAATGTATAATTTGTTGAAGAACGAGAGATACAACCATAAGTTTCTATAGAGTCAATATAAACAAATGTGACTTCAAATCATGGTGCACAACACCTTGAAAAAGGTCCGCAACAATGAATCAAACATCAATATTTTGAGTCACTAAAGTAACATTAAGCATATTACAAATGTCCAAACATGAATATTCGTCAATATTTTGAGTCATAAAAAATAATCAAGTTCTATTATAATTACTTAAACCACAAGAATGATCCAAACCAATCTTATAAATAAAAGTATATATATCGACTAGATAGTCTAGATTCTTTTTTATTCCTTTTTTTGTTTTTGTTACCAGAGTTATAACCAAACCGAGGCTAAATGGGCTTTGGAGTTTTCTTTCAGGTTTCTTGTTCATGGACCTACTAACTGGACCCTAATTTGGTACGGTTGGGATTTTCTATCTTTCATTGCAAATGTTGAAATATTCATTGTAACACCTCAAGTTTCAGAACTCGGAGAGCTACTGGTTAGGACCTCATAGTCGGTCCCGACCTTAGTTTGACAACAACTTAACTAGATCTTACAACAAGGCACATATAAGGAAAAGCCAGAAATCATAAAGTATATTTTTAACAAAGTCATGAATGTGAGTAGAAGTACAAATAGCCAGAAAACACAAAGTATCACAATTTGAGAAAAAGAAAAAGGGTCATAACTGAAAGACCAACAATCAAAGAAACTGTAACTCGTCCTAAGAAGTACGACACCCCGGCTGACCACTACCATCCGGATCACTCGGTATCTGCTCTAACCTGCGGTACGTCTACACAACAAATAGAACTGTTAGCTAACTATCCAAATATAAGCAGAAATAATAATAGCACAAACACACTCAAGATAACATAAACAATCATCATGCTGGCCCACAACCGGTTATTATCTGTTACTTAAGTGATTCACCTTATTCCGTTTTACAGTTGTGGCACGAGAACTCATAACCGTTCTCGTCTCCGTTCCTTATCCAACTAGGTGTAGGTTTAGCTTACCTCCGCCGGTAGCATCACTACAAACCGAGTGTGGACTAGTCCCTAAAGAAACCCCCAGTGCCCTTAGGCTAACTGAGCAGAATGCCACCACCCGTTACTCTTAGGCCAGTGTATAGGTCGGTAGTAAATTATTATTAAAAGACAACTATAAACATATCATTGACACACCACTATCATTATCCACACCCATATCTAGAAGTAAGCTAAGTAAGCCCAAAGGACTTACATGAATCAAATCTCGACTCTTTAAATCACAAATCGATCTGTAACTGTAGGAACTCAGTGGCCTGTCAAAGGAGGCAAGTGCGTCATCACACTTCCTAGGTAATTAGAAGTTTAAGACTTCTAAGATAGGAGATCTTATTAGAACAGAATTTATTGCAATACTCACTTAAGGTAAAATTGCCTATTTTACCCTTGGTCCCGAAACTTCCAAACATCCCATAATTTATGCTTAAACTCTTATTTGAGACTAAAATTTCATATTCTAACTCTTAAGGATGAGTTTGGGTAGAAACTAAAAAACTTCACATTTTTCTATTTTGTGAAAAGTCACTAGGGTCCAACTTTGGCTCCAAATATGAAGCTCGGATAAATTTATAAAAATTCCAAATTAATTCTCTAGATCATTTATTATATCCAATCTATTCATAGAAGCAAGAATTTCTTAAAACTGTTCAACCATCACTTCTACATAATTCTCTAAAGTCGGTTACAACACTTAGAAATTTCTATACTTAGCCAAATTTCACTGTTGGAAAAACAGCTCAACTACTCTACTTTGGAACATTATAACTTCTAATCCGACCGTTCATTTATTCTCAAATTTTAACACTGTAAACTACATATATCAATCTATGATCTATCAAAATTTACGGTATATCTTCAGTGTAACTCCTTAACATTGGTCTACAAGATGGGCAGTTTCCAACTTCAAAACTGAAGAAAATAAAAATTTATTTATAGCAGTCTATTGTTTCTACCATTTCTGACAACATACTTAGCAGTTACTCTCTACCTATCCAACAACTCCCACTCAAGTCCTAACCTAAACATATATCTACAACAAAATATACCACTACTAGCAAGGTGGTAGGTGAGAGTGCTTACCCACGATCTTGCAACTATCTGTCTCTTGCTGGAGTGTGGTTCACTGGCTGGCACTTCCTGTCGTCATGCTTAGAAAGTCAGGTAAGGTCCGAAATTGTGAAGGAGAGGGAGTGACAAGGCTCTTACTATAGTGTAGCAGTAGAGATGTAGTTGTCTGCTGATGTTCTTGTCGACAAAAGTGATGTCCGAGAGCTGCAGGAGTCCTAGGCTGTTGAGGGTCGAGCTATATTCTATGCCCTCCAAGGTCCTATGTGGTTGCAAGGTGTAACTACAGATCCAACAAAGTAGCAGAGGATGAAGAGAAAGAGGAAGCACAAGACTCACCTTGTTGTTGTGTGTGACGACCCCCTCAGGCGTGACTGCTGGTATGGTTGAAAAGGCGAGCTGTATTGCTTCACACGGCCAGAGAGAGGGACGAGGATGGGCGTGATGTGCTGGTAGTACAGGAGACGGCTTGGTCTAGGGTGGTGCTGAAGAGATCGGTCGAGAGAAGTAGTCTACTGCGGAAGGAAGGACGGAGGAGAGGTGGCTCTGAATGTAGACAGAAGAATGGGAACGTGGGGCTGCGCTCAGAAGGAAATAACGCTGTTGCCTGATTCCAGGAGCGGTTACCTGTAGAAGATCTGCATATGCTCCAGCTCAGCAACTCTTGGCATCCCATCAGTTTCCTTCCTTTGGGCTGGCGCCTCCTGGGCTTGCAGATCCGGGCTGGCGTGATGGTCTCAACAAGCACCCAGGGAAGTTGGGATGTCTGGCCTTGTCACGAGATTGTTTGGGCCTTGTCATGGCTGGCGTGATGGCCTCAGCAAGCAGCCAGGAAAGTTGGGCTGTCTGGCCTTGTCACGAGCTTGTTTGGGCCTCTTCATGGCTTCGTCTCAGCTTTATTATGGTCTCGCCAAAAGACATCGAATAAAACTAGGGTTTGTTATTTAATTCATCATTTTATGTGAGTTTTAGCTTACATAAAATAACAAGATTGGTGATGGTAGAAACATTATCATTTTATGTGAGTTTTAGCTTACATAAAATAATAAGATTTGTGATGGTAGAAGCATTATCATTTTATGGACTAGGAAGTAAACGGAATTAAAAATGATTTTCGGAAACGGAATGTTATCGAATAAAAAAATAAATAAAATATATTGTTAGTGTTATCGGGTCCTACGAGGTCACACCATAACGAGCGTGTGAATTGAATCAATTAATGAGAGAATTACCATATATGAGTATATGGTGAAATTTAAATGTCGTTTTATGTTTTCAAGGTTATTAATTAAGAGAGAGTTGTGAGAATAGTTCTTGAAAATTGGTTTTATTAAATATTTTCATAATAAAATATTCACTCATTGGTCTAAAATGGTGGTGAACATTTAATAAGTGATAAAATTGAGAAAAAACTTTATAAAATTAAGGTTGTTTAGGAGTTTTCTTAATAATTGTGTCAATGGCTAAAAAGTCATTTATTTATGATCGGAGGAAGTATCTTATTTGCGTCCTAAAATGAAGCTTCTCACCGACGCACAGCAGCTGCGTGCTCAGACTTTGGCGGCTGGCTTGGTGGTAGACGCACAGCAGGTGCATCTTGTGTCTTACATTTGCATTTTGTGTCTTACATTTGCACTGTGAGTTGTGTCTTACTTTTTGTCTTATAATTAGAGTTGAGTTTTGTTAAACTCTACTTTTTTGTGTCTTACAATTCTACACTTTTATAATCAAAATTGTTAGAGAAAGTTGGGCTCTTGTTTTGTTTTGTCTTACATTTACAATTTTTGTGTCTTACATTTTATAATATTGAAGTACAAATTAGTATTATTCTTATTTAAAATTATTTTACAAAAATAATATAATGTAAATAGGTGTAATTTTATAGGATAAATTGGTGAATTGGGCCTTTTAGGCCAATGAGTTGATATTGAAAACTCCTCCCTTTTTCAATTGAAAATTTGGGTCCCTAAAATATAGATTGGAATAAATATAGTACAAAAGTTATCAACTTGTCCATCTCATTTGATTTGACATATTTGACATTTGATATTTATCTCCACCTACTACAAAAATGAACAATTCTCAACATGCATACTTTCTCACCTTCTACCCAAAATTCGTTTACCCAAAAACGTTACTATTCATACCCAAAATAATTTTGTCAAACTACACAAACATACTCGAAAACATACATACCCGAAACCCAAACATACCCAAAAAAACTAAAATATCAAAAAATCTCATACCCATAAATTGGGTAGAATTTTGTGTTATAAAATATTCATACCCAATGCACTCATAAATTGGGTAGAATTTATCATACCCAAATTTTACATAAATCGATATTCTACACAAACATCAATACCAAATGACATTTGATCATTATAACACAGTTTGGATAACCATAAAACATACCCAACATTTCACTTTAAACAAACTCAACAATAAGAAACATACCATAAAACATACCCAACAATAAACATATAATGCCCAACCGTACCAATAATTTGGGTAACATTTTACAACATAAAATAATAATACCCATAAATTGAGTAATCATACCCCTAAACAGTATACTCAATTCATCAAACACATACTAATACTATTTAACAAAACGAGTCAAAAGCATACCCAAAATCTAGTGGAAATAGCCTACCCAAAAATATAGATTTGGTTCCAACTACCCAAAAAATACATGGAGAGAGTTCCGGGTGGGATAAAGTGAGGAGAGAGAAAAATGAAGGAATGAGAAATAGAGGGAAAAATTAGAAGTTAATGAAGAGAGAGAAAAGTGAAGGATAGGGCCCACCACTATCATTTACAAAAGGGGGGAGAGTTACGGTTGAGATAAAGTGAGGAGAGATAAAAGTGAAGGAATGAGAAATAAAAGAAAAAAGTAGAAGGAAGGGACCCACCACCATCATTTGCATTCTTAAATTCTTTCTTAAATTATGTAGAAGCCCATTTTACAAAGTAGAACTTTTAAGAGCCTCATTTCCCTAATTCTTTCTTAAATTCTTCTAAAAGAACAAATTATTATTACAGAACAATATTTGTATTATTTTTTCTCATTAACGAAATATTAATATTAAAGTACAATATATATATATATATATATATATATATATATATATATATATATTATTTCTAAATTTTCGATTTGATGGTACTACTATTAGTATTATTCTTTTAAAATAAATTTTGGTTTTGGTTCATTAATTTGAAGATTTTTCTTATTTAAAGTTTCATAAAAACATTTAAAAGTTTTTTTTTGAATTTCCAAAAGAGATTTTCAAAATAAAGTTTGTAGTTAGATCGAAATTATCGATTTTAAAAAAAATCCAAAATCAAAATTAATTTTAATAGATATAAGATTATCAGTAGTTAGCATTTAGTAATGATAATAGTTGTTAGTATTGTTAATTAACATTAATACTAAAATTAATCTTTATATAATGATATCTTAACCAATAATGTCCCGCATAGGGACATTTTCATCCAATATTTGGATGGTGCCACAACATTTGGTTTTAGCCAATTGAGTCTCTCCATCATCTCTTTATGATTGACCCCTTCATGATCCAGGAAAACATCGTATCATTCTGGGTATCTGCTGAACTTTGCCATCATGATTTTGCGCATAATAGGTCATTTATCCTCGTCGTGACCCAACAATACGCAAAGAGCTCGAAATCCACCATTCTCGTCGCCTTGAACACTTACTAGCATCTCAACGTTGAGAACCATAAAATTTTTGAAATATTTTGAGCCAATGTCATACTCTCCTATGGCAACCGGGGGTAAGTGAAAATCGGTGCTTCAAAGCTTGATCTATACGCTCATTTGCATCCTTCTTCGGTCTTCCTCTCGCGTTCTGGATCGTTTCTATTATTTCCCGATCTTCTATATATATATATATGTGTGTGTATGTATGCACACACATTACTTACTAATCAAAACCAATCGATTCCGCTAACGAGATTTTTTTTTAACTTTCACCATCCTACTTTTTTATGTGAACGAATTAGGAATATACTATCATTGGCTAGTGTTTTTCTTTCTCAAAACATTAATTATACTTGCCACAAAATATGGGTTTTTATTCAAATTGTTACTGTCTAATATTTATTGATGCAAAATACAACATCCGTTGTAAATTGGCTTCAAGATGATAAGTATGGAGGGGTGAAGTTAAGTCACTCTAAGGTGTAATCTCATTTTGCCTTGTTGTGTTATTTGATCATTTTGCTTGATAGAGGATATAGATATTGTAGTTCGCGTCCATCTTCATGGCTAAAAGTTTGACTTCCTTAATGATGTTGAGGTACTGATTAATTGTAATATCCGAAAATTTGTTTCCGTCTATTTTCGAGTAAAATTGGACTTTGACCACCTTGACCTCAGTACATCATACCTAATTCCTTCATTTGTCAAACTCTATCATTTTATGTAGGGTAATTAGATAAAATGTGTTTCACTAACTTTTATTATTTTTATGTGAAAATTTGATCACATAAAATACATCTAAAATAACTCATTTCTTAATCTAGTATTAAGTATGCCTTCTAGTAGACTTAATAGATCCATTGGTTATTGCATTGGCCCATCATGGACAACTAGGGAAGATAAGGCCCATCAGGGTTTTTGCAACCTAGTTGGCTCCTCCTCCACGCAGCTTTTCTTTTAACCTTGTAACCTCACATCCATTTTTTTTATACATTATTTCATTATGGATTTTCTTTCCATCACACAGTGAAGAGATCTATCTCTCTCCTCCAACAACCCAATTCTCTTCAGTAAATACGTACCCCTCTGCCCTTCTGCACGCCGGAGTTTACGCAACCACCTTACTCGTTCACTTTCGAGGACGACGCGGCTATGGACTCCTCTGCACACAGCCATCGGAAGCCACCGTCCTCCCCACGCCGTAGCCGTGCCGCCAGTGCTCTCTTCGGCGGTTAACAACAGCGCCTAGAGAGCCGTCGTCACTCCGGAGATCCTTGTCTCCTCCTTCGCTTGATGCGACCTCGGGATTTTCCGCGCGAGAACGTCAGACGAAGGTACTCCCTTCTATTCTGCAGTGAGTGCATCTTCATACCCCTTCTACTCATTTGTAGACCAACCAAATCACAGCTTGATCTACCTCTCTTCCTCTACTCGATTACAAAGGTTCGGGAAGGGATTTTTCTTGCAGTCCGGCACACGAACCATGTTTCCTCTTCCACTCCAACCACCGGCGAAGCGAGTCTCGTCCTTGCTGAAGATGGGTAAGCTCGTCACTAACCTCTATTGTTACAATATAAGTATGAGGAGGGGAGTTACTTGTCTTAGGATCGATATTGTGTTCGATATTGCGATCGGTTGTTATGTTCTGTTTGAGAGCCTTTGTGTTGCTGTTAATAGGGGTCGATTGTTTGGTTCAGAGTGGTAGCAGCTCGAAGAGGGTTAGGAAGATTTAGTTGTTATGGTGAGATGCACAGGTAGGTGATGAAAGGCCTTGTATCTTGGATCAAACCACCTAACACTACCAGAAATGTGGGTTATTTGCGACGCAATCTTTCCGACAACATGACAATGTGTCGCAAAAAAATTGCATCCGCAAAGCCATGGGTAAATTGCGACACTTTAAGGTGCCTCTATTTTAGAGGCACATATAGGTGTCGCAAATAAACAAAAAAAAAACTTTAAAGTGTCGCTTTTTTTATTTTGTTTTAACGAATACTAAAATATAAATTCCAAAGCTGGATATTAGGTTACGCTAACCCGCCGTGGAAAACACCACCCGTACTCAGCAAGCCGTCATCCTCGCCCATGTCCTCCAAGCTCAGGTTGTGTCCGTCGTCTCCCCTCCCTTCCGCTTCCAAACCCCCTCCAAGCGCATCTTCTCTCCCTCCGACGCCCTCCGCTTCGTCAACTCGGACTCTAGAACAAACTTCCTTGGCTTCGTGGTCGCCCTCTCTGATTCCGTCCGGCGTCCGCTCCCGCAAGATTTCGGATCCCTTACGCGTATCATCCACCTTTCAATCCGTCATTGACATCCTCTAGAAGATGCTCCTTTGGATCAAAAACATTCCTTCCGCTGCACAGTCCTCTCGCTACGGCAATCTCTCTTTTAGGGTTTGACATGGTCGATTGACTAAGAATTCTGTTGATTTGATGCTCGAGATTCTCCCGAGAGACAACTCCGAGCTCCAATATGCTACTATCGACCTCTTCATGGGTCGGCCAACACCCTGTGAACAAATGCTTCGGATAGCCTTCACTCCTTGCAACTCGACGAGTCTCTCTTCCTGTCCGTGCTACCGCCGGTTCCTACGCCGATGATCTCGTCAAAACCGCTGTAATGTCTCCTTTAGATTCCTGAAAATTTTGATTTCATTATTGATGTATAATCTCACGACGAGGTGTTACACTATTTTGTCTTTTGACTATTTTTATGTTCTGATTTTAGTTACTTGCGTCGCTTGATCCTTATTTCAACAAGTTGATGTTTAAAAATGTGTAGGTTCTAGTATTTCTCATCATAGTTGATCTGTTATTGAATGACGAAGACGTAGAAGTGGTTGATACATACTTCTTTATCTGCTATTTGACCAGCATAATTAAGTAATCATTCCTTGCTTCTACGTCTTGTGTCTTTTTTATGTGCTTATGATCTTCGTGATTTAGTTAGATAGTATCTATGTATAGACCATAGAGATTGATATTTGAGTTTGAGGAGCCCATTTATCAGTAGTCACTATCTGTTATTTTTACAAGAGAAACTTCCTTCTTATGTTTTGTATTGTTTATAAAGGATCTATATTGCCTTCTATCTTATGTTGAACTATTTCAGTTGACCATGCTAAAGATCAAAAGGAACTTTTGAGTTGGTTATGAAAAAGTTCTTAATGTCTTACCTCATTGATTATGCAGAAATCAATTGCTTCTCCTGGAAGAGATATCCTTGTCATTGACGAATCTGATGCTACATGTGGGAAACGGTTGTCATCAGTTAACATGAACAACACTGAAGTCAACCGACAGGCTTACAGGCAGCTCTTGTTGACAACACCCGGCCTTGGTGAATATATTTCTGGTGCTATCTTATTTGAGGAAACCCTGTACCAGTCTACCACTGATGGGAAGAGTTTTGTTGATTGTCTACTTGCTGAGAAGATTGTCCCTGGCATTAAAGTTGACAAGGTATGATGTGAAACCTTTTCTTAGTATTACCCCTTAGCTATTCAAAATGAATATATTCCATGCTTCTTTCTTTCTCTAATCTTGGTGATTCTAGGGTTGTCATATGCAGAGGTGGCGAAGGTAAGCGTGACAAATCCTTTTTTCTTTCTCTAATCTTGCTGCAAATTTTTTGTTCTGATTAGACTAGTTTTTATGGAAGACATGTAGAATTGTTATCATTTTAAGTTTTAACCATATTTGTTTGTGCATATGTTATCTGAGATTCTATAAATTTCGATTGTCGCTATTGTCTCGAAACTATAAGCCATACCAAAGTGACGAGAGGCAGATAATTGAGGATGCAGGAGGATTTGTGATGTGGGCTGGTAAGAAATTTGGTTTTGTACTATGCTATTTTACCAGCCTATTTATCCTTTTTTTTTGGTACTCTTCACGTTGTAAATATTAGAACAAATAAGCTTAGGCTTTTACAAATTTTCATGAAATTGCTAAATTGACACACTCTTTCAAGTACCGAGGGAAACCTATATTTGCATAACATTTCTTAACTTAATACAGCTTGAAATGTAGTGGCTTGATAAAAAAAATGAAAGTGCTTAAAAAGTTTAGAAAAGTTAACCTATTAGTCCAGATGCTGACTTATACCAAGCTTTCTGGTTTGGATCTTAAGAAGCCAACATTAGTGATCGTAGATGAGGTACTGAAATTGAAATTGTTTATAGTTGAAAGGCTATAGATTAAAAGTTGCCAAACTTAGTTCCAATTGTTACTTTCTCAAGAAACATAATCTTGTCAAGCAGCTTTTGCTAGAGCAGACAAGCTCTTTATTGCATTTACCTACTTTGTGACATGGATGGAAATGTAGGAACCTGGAGGGTCGGAGGTGTTCTTGTTGCCTCGCGTGCTTTTGGGGATAAGCTTTTGAAGCAGTATATTGTCGCTGATCTAGAGATTCAGGTCTGATTTGAAAGTTGTAATCATGTTGATTATATGGCTTCTTGGTGTCATTATATAATCAAGGCACTAACTTGATTAAGTAAAAATGGGGTAAAATAGTAATATAGTAGGTGATTAGGTCCTCCGAATGAACACATATATAGGTTGTTAAGTTGGAAAAGAATATGTGAATTGCAGTGAATGCAGATGAATTCCCAATGACAAGAATGCAAGAGATGTCACTAGATTACCATTTCAGCGTCGAGCAAGAAGTTGGGTCGTCGACGCATGCATTCTTCGGGTTCAATGGTCTGTCTGCCTCTCCATTAACTACTTAAAAATGGTTGTAGAGCTAGGAGATGGAACCTCGAGCAGAAGTATCGTCCCTATTGGAAGAGACTTGTATACGTTACAAGAAACAAAGATTGACTTACCAATCTTCCTACCTTAGCAAGGTAATCAACAAAAAAAAGTCATTCCAAGAAATTCACCTTCAGAAGATGCTTCAGAAGGTCTAGTTTCATCATGTTGTTCAGTACATGAAAATGCTTTTATTTAGTATGAATTTGGATATGTAATTAGTATATCGTCCTTATTGATTATTGATGGCTTGTATTGGTAACTTGTCTCTTGAAGTGACAGCCGATATGTAATTAGTATTTTGATATTATTGCAATTGGCATTGAGAAATGGAACCGTATTGTTAAATTTAATTTTTTTTTTTTATAAACTAATGGTAAATTGCGACACCTTGTGGTGTCAGAAATAATTGTGTTAAAAAAGCAAAGCAAGTACCGAAAGGGTCGCGGTAAAGTGTCGCAAAGGTCTCAAAATATGATAGGTATACTTGTCGCAAAACTATAAATTACTGTGACATCTTAAAGTGTCGCAATTTGTTGTGGCATGTTAAGGTGTCGCAATTGGCACTTGTGCCAATTGTGACGGCGGAAATTGTGACACCCTTTCAACGCGTCGCTAATCATATTTGGGACACCTTAAGGTGTCGCTAAATGCGTTTTAAAGTGTCGCTTTAGTGCCCCTTTTCTAGTAGTGTAAATAGAGCCTAAGTTAAAGGGAGGTTGTTACCTTTTTTTTTTATATGTTGTTGTTAGTGTTCAAGTTTAGGGTACTGCTGTTGAATGTCGAACCTAGGACGTAGCTGAAGGTCTACCTCATTTTTGTTGTCCATTGGGATCGAACCAAGAACCTAACGTTCCTCCTTTATTCCAGATTTCTGTTTAGAGTTGCTGACTTTGAGGATTAACTTCGATGCTTTAGAATGAACTTTCACCGTTGAAATTTTGGATATGTTGTAGACGGATATATGTAGTTTATCATATTAAAATTTGGTGAGAAATGAACGGTGGGATTGAAAGTTACGAGCTCCCGAAGTTAGGTAGTTGAGCAGTTTTATTGAACTTATAAATTTGACTAAGTATAAGAAAGTAGAGTGAGGAACCGACTTTGGGAATTATTATAAAAATATCGGCTGAACAGTTTGGAGAAATTCTTTCTTCTAAGGCTAGATAGAACCTCATAGATGATCTAGATAGTAAATTCGAAAATTTTATAAGCCGTTAAGAATTTTATATTTAGAACCGAAGTTAAGCCTTTTTCGGTTCTTCCGGAAAATAGAAACATAGGAAAAACGTCAGTTTCGCACCTAATAAAATTCTAAGAGTTAGGATATATTTTAGAACTTCAAATAGGAGTTTGGACATGAATTTTAGGGTCTTCGAGAAAGTCGGAACCAAGGGTAAAATGGTCATTTTACCCTAAAACTAATAATGTAACTAGTACGTCTTAATACTTATTTAATCTCAGAAGTTTTAGACTTCTATCTACGTGAAAGTGTGCTAATACACTTATCGCCTTTAACAGGCAACTGAGTGGGTACAGTTACAGAGCAAGTGATTACTAAAGAGTCGAGCATTATAACAGGTAAGTCCTTTGGGCTTACTTAGCTGACTGCTAAATATGAGTATAAATGATGATGGTGGTGTGTGATTGACATGTTAGAAAGATAGGTTGTGATATATATATACCGACCTGTATTTTGGCCTAAGAGTAACGGGCGGTGGCATTCCGCTCAGTAGCTCGCAGGGCGCTGGGGGTTTCTTTCGGGACTAGTCCACACATGGTTTGTAGTGATGCTACCAAAGGAAGTCAGCTATACCTACACCAGTTGGATAAGGAACGGAGGCGAGAACTAATAATAGTTCTCGTGCCACAACTTAAATTGAATAATGTGAATCACTTAAATAACAGATAATAATTTGTTGAGTGCCAGCATGTTGTTTGTTTATTTTTGTTTCTGCTTGTGTTTGTGCTATTATCATTTTACTTATATTTGGTTAGTTAGCTAACGGTTGATATGTTGTTTAGATTTGACACAGGTTAGAGCAGATGCCGAGTGATCCAGATGGTAGTGGTCAGCCGGGGTGTCGTACTTTAGGACGTTTTGCAGTTTTTGCTTTTGTGGGTTTTCCAGTTGAACATCGTTTCCTTCCGTACTTTGATATATTGCTTTTCCGGCTGTAGTTGATCTGGTCACATTCATGCATTGATAAAAACTATTTTATGATTTTTAGTTTTTCCTTATCGGTGCCTTGTTGTAAGATCATGTTAAGTTGTTGTCAAACTAAGGTCGGGACCCACTGTGCGGTCCTAACTAGTAACTCCCTAAGTTGTAAAATTTGGGGTGTTATAACATGGTATCAGAGCTCTAGGTTGGCAACAATGGCACTTGAATCTTCTAAAAAGGTCGTATAAGTAAATAAACAGAACCCGAAAGGGGTCTGAGTTTTCCAACGAAAAATTTTGGTTTTAAATGCATACAGAGTCGGGTTGGGATAGAAAGTACGGACGACCACCACTACTACCGCGGATCTCAGTATGCTTAGAACAATTATAGACTTGTACTGTTAAGATAGATTAGCTAGTTTATAACTGTAGTTATTACTATTCGTGCAGATGGCACGTACTAGGGCTGCACAAGTGACTGGCCGAGGTAGGGGTCGTCCCCCCCTTCCCCCGGTCAGACAGGATCTAGCTGATAGCACCCCTACTGTTAGAGGGCGTGGTCGTGGGGGTAGACCTCCACTAGGGAGAGGTCGAGGACGAGTTCCTCGAGATGACCCACCTGCAGCAAGCATACCAAAGGTTGCTGTAGAAGAAGTAGCTGAGAGTGTAGGCCCCGAGGTCAGGCCTGAGGAGCTCGTTCTACTGAGTCGGGACGTGTCTCTATTGGAGCATCGGAGTATAGGGAGTTCAGAGCCTATGTTGAGCGCAGGGAGGAAGCTGCCAGAGTTGAGAGGCTTACTCAGGTACCACCAGTGGTACCGGCTAGGTCAGCTCAGGTGACACAGGGAGTGTCTCAGGTGCCGGCTGTATCTGAGAGGAGGGCTGATGTTGATAGAGCACCTACTGGGGCCAGAGCACCGAGACCGGATGAGTGGTTGAAGGCTTTCAACTCTCAGAAGGTCCCCTCATTCAGCGGAGAGATAGGGCTAGAGGTAGAGCACTGGATAGGGAAGATTGAGACTGCTTTGGAGGCAATACGTTGCCCCGTGGATCGACAGGTAGATCTGATACAGACCTGTTTCACAGATGATGCTCATTCATGGTGGCGTACCATTCGTGGCCGAGTCACCAGCTGGGAGCAGATGAGGAACATTGTTAGAGACAAGTACTGTCCAGTTTCGCTGAGGAGGGAGAGATTCCAGGATTTCATTGAGGCGGGATTTGAAGATATCCCGATTGCTACAGCTATAAAGAAATTTCAGAAGGAATTGACCTTACTTGGACCTTCTGCCCCTCCAGAAGAGCAGCATGTATACCTTTTCTCCAGGAGGTTGAGAGAGAGTACCCGATCCTACCTGGCTGGATTCCGCTGTGAGACCTTGTCTGATTATCAGGATAAGGCCTCTGCTTATGAGAGAGATAGGCCAACTTCTAGGAAAGCAGCTCAGTCTAGTGGGCCGGATAAGCGGCAGAGGACAGGACATGCTGGTAGCAGTGCAGCAGTAGCAGGTTATTGTTCGCTCCAAACGGTGTGTGCAAGCTTTAAATTTATAACCCTAGACTTAAGCTTAAAACAAGGATGCGAACCCGCAGTGTACGGGTCAATCGTAGTAAAAGCAAGAAAATTCCAGGGGTCGATCACAGGGACTTAGTGAAACAAAGTCCAATACGGTATGCTAGTGTTGATGCTAACCACAAGAGCAAGTATACAATCAAAGATGAATAAGATGTCAAATAAGCAAACATGCAATTCTAGGGATTAAAGCATCTAGTTGTGGTTCCAACTCAAGATCTATAGATAAGTGGACAAAGCTGAGATTTTTGCATGGGGAAGGTGTTTCTAAAGTGGAGTAGATCACCGGGTAAGTCTCACTACACACTAATCCCAAACCGTAACTCCTATTACCGGGTAAGTCTCAAGGAATTAAGATAAAGAACTATTGCCGCAAACTAACACACCATCTAAGGGAATAGAATCAACCTTTACCGGGTAAGTCTCAGGCTAACTCACAAAGATGGGATGGAAGCACACTCAAACCCCAATAAAGGACAAGCCTTTATTACCTAAACTTATGATCGTTGGTATACAAACTAAGGAATTACCGGGTAAGTCTCATCCTAAGCTTGCTTTGAACCAGAAAGGTATAATAAGAATAGGATTTGGCACTCTAACACATTAACTCTCAGTTAAGGATCGGATAAGCCACCTCGGTCAGCCAGTTTCCACCCCGGCCGAGATGTTCATCGACTGAACGAGATGCTTAGGGTTAAGGTTAAAGACTCGAACTTTCAGGGTCCTACTGTGATTAAGATCATTCTATCATTGTTTTTCCCACAACCTTCAGCCAATCACCCTAGAATCACACAAGGAAATTAGCCACTCATCATCATAATGAAAGTATTAAATATATGGGAAGAAGGTGAATATTTGAACAAAGAAGAATTTAATGAAAACACTTCAATAACTGAATCAAATATCACACAAAATCGTTCCTTGGATAATGATCCAACAAGACAAGACAACAAGGAAAGGAATTGAAGACAATCTTACAAAACCCTCCAAAAAGCTATAAAGCTATAGTCTTCAAATCTTCCTTCAACCTTCAAAAAGGTTCTTCAACTCTCTCCCAAATTGGAGTATGATGCGGCTGCTGCGCTGATAGCGGGTGTTCTAACTGTAAGCGGATGTTTGCAGCCTCTAAGCATCATCGGATTTGTGGAAAATCCAATCCTTTTTATAGGAAAAATAAACCTCCAAAGATAATAAATCTTAAGAAGATATATTCCCATAAAAATAGGTAAAATATATGATTCTGCATATCTCCTTCCTTCTAGAAGCTCAGCCCAAAAATATAAGATCACTTTCCAATTTTAAAAGATCTCAGCCAAGAATAAAATATTCTCGCCGCGTCCTAGGTGTTCGCCTCGGTCGAGTCGGTGTCTCTAGATCGCCTCGGTCGAGATGAATCTCTGGGCAACCGAGGTGATCATAACTGAGTGTAGAATCTCTCAAAACTGGTCCAAAGTAAATCTTTAATCCATGGTTGTGCTTCCTGAATGTAGCTCCAAATGACTCTTGACTCCTTTTGCTCCTTTTTGATGCAATACGTACCATATTACCTGCAATTACAACGAAACTAGGTGTAGACCTCGATTCTCGCAAAGGTAGATGAAATGGTAGTAAAATCACATAATGCACATACAAACATGCAGATTATGAAAGATAAAACGTCCAAACAAACCTCAAAATATAGACTATAATTCATGCTATCAGCAATGTATACCCCTGCAAATTTATTTATGGAATATGGCCAAATGATTTAAATGCGGATTCATGACCATGTTTATATAAGTGTATTTTGGCCGGAAAATAAATGAGCGGTTTTGTTGTGTCCTCGAGTTTGAAAACGAGTTTCACCTTGGGTTATGATGTTGTATAGGTTGTTCGGAAAATATAATTGCGGGTTTTAAACTTCGGTTTTACATCTAGTTATAGTCTTGCGTTTACTTACTCTATGCGTTACGTCCTTATTGGATTAAATTCGGTTTATGGCTCAAGGTTTTTATTGCGGTTTCATGACCAAGTTTTAAATTTTCATATTGTGACGGAAAGCTTTTTCACGGAATTTAACGTTGGCTTTTGGAAAACGAGTTTTCATAAACCTATATATTTTATTTATTCCGTTCAAATTTAGCGTGATAGCTAAATTTGTTTAGTTTTGGTGGTAGGTTCGGATGACACCGTATGGCCAAACGAGTCGAAGTTCGACATCCGTCGATCGACTTCCGTCTTGTGACGTCATGTGAGTTACCTTTTCCTCGATCTAGTGATGTTTAGTATTAGTATCATGCTAGGTTGGATCTAGCATAACTTAGAGTGAATGCCAAGTAGTGGCTTTGGACCTTAGGTGAGTGTTTGAGGCTTGTGAAATGTTTTATGACTTAAGGTGTTGATGTCACTTTGTGAGGCTTGTGAGGTTTGAGAATTGGAGTATATGGTTGTTGAGTTTATGGGCTAGGATATGCTTATCCTAGCCTGGTGTTGTTACCATTGAGTTTGTTTGGACTAGGCATGTTATCCTAGTTGTGTTGTGAGTTATGATCTTGCGAGATCCGAGGGTTTAGAAGTCTTAGGACTTCTAGCTTTTGTTGAGTGTGATGTGAGCATGAGGGATTCTAGGATGCGGTCCTAGAATTGAGAGTCAAATGGTCTTGCGTAGATCATTTGTATAGAAGTCTAAGACTTCTATTGTGAGTGGATTGTTGTTGATATAGTTATATTCTTGTGAGCAGGTTACGAGCTTCCTCCCTAAGGAAGCGAGAGTGTTGTGAGTTGAGTGTGATGACGAGGTAAGTCTCCGGACTTACTTAGCTCGTATTCTTTGTATTAGCATTATTGTGTGTTGGGTGGTGTGTGTTTATTATTTAACTGTTTATAACAACTAAACCGGAAATAGGATTACCGACCTTTATATTATTTGGCCCAAGTGTATGATAACGGGCGGTGACATCACTGCCTGGCTCCCCGTGAGAGCTAGGGGGATCTCGGCGACTGGCCCGTGCTGGTTAGACGGTCGGAGGCATCCGACCGTTCCATTGCCGGAAGAAGGGACCGAGGCGAGTTTCGGAGGATTCTCGTGTCACAAAAGAAGTTGAACTAGAACGGGATATGACTTAATAAATAAAGATAATAAACCGGATTTGTGTGCTTTGAGTATGTTGTGTGACTATGTTGAATTAATTGTGTTTGTGCCCTTCCCTTTAATTCTAATGCTTCGAATGTGAGCTAACGGTTTTATACCGAATGTTGTAGTTTGCCTTGCAGGTTAGGAATGCGGTCGAGAGATCCGGAAGAGTGGGCAGCCGGGGTTCCGTACATTTTAGGAGGGGTTTTGGTTAGAGTCGGGTTGTGTTTTGTTCTTCGGTTATTGTGTTTTGTATGCCACGTGTATGACGTTTAGTCTTTGTTTTGTATCTCGGCTGAAGTCTTTTGGTTGTTCGGTTTCGGGTTTCATTGCATTGCATAAAAATGTATTTTATTTTGACCTTTATTTGTGCCTTGTTGCAAGATCCGGTGAAATTGTTGTCAGGCTAAGGGTCGGGACCCACTGTGAGGTCCCAACCCGTAGCATCCCGAGTCCCGCGGATTTGGGGTGTTACAAAAGTGGTATCAGAGCCCTAGGTTGACAACAATGGCACTCGCAATCTTCTAAAGGCCGAATAAGGAATAAACAGAACCCCGCGGGTTCTGAGTTTTCGTTTTCAAAATCACATGCATGAGTCGGGGTAGAATGTACGGACCACCACTTCTTCCGCGGATCTCGGCAGCTTAGTTTATTGGATTTTGATATGTATATGTATAGATATGGATATGAGGTTAGTAGTTATGCATGATGGAATTGATGTGTATCTTTGTGGATTGTAGTTGCATGATGGACATGATTTATGTGTATACTTGTATATGTGGATGATTATGTGTTTTAGCCCTTGTATGGTTATGATGGATTTCTGGATGTGTTATACTAGTAGTAATATGGACATAAGACTTATATAGTCGTATATACGGATTCCTATTATATATAGTAGCATATGGAGATATAAGACCTTTTAGTTGAGATGCTATTATGATGTCATCGCCCTTGGACGACGACGTTTTACATAGGATAGTGTACATACGAGGACGAATATGCTCAAGTATCGAGTTGAGAGCTACGTTTGGGTGAACACCTTGGAGTTCTTGTACTCCTTTAAGAGGATGTCGAAGCGGAGGAGTAGAGATGACAATAACGAAGGACGAACAAGTAGAAAGAAGAACTCGAGACGAATAAAGAGAGGTAGAGATGGAGCAATACAAGTAAAGAGAGCAACATTAAAGTGTAGAAGCGGTTCTAAAGAGGCCATGATCGAACGACGACGAGACCAAGGGAGAGAACAAACTTAAGTTCTTCGAGAAGAAGCGTGGACAACTAAAGAGGTAAATCGAGAAGGAGATGAGTACGTTCGAGCAATGTTAAGGTGGTGTTCTATTAAGATGCAAAGCTTTCCTTAGATGTTTCTAAGCATTGGAGTTAAGATGAGAGAAGTGAACGAAACATGCGAGAATGATTTAAAATACCGTAAGTTAAGCTTACAAGGTACCAAAAAGTAAAGTTAAAACATTACTAGAGTTATGAGAAGAAGGGCATGGTGGGGTTTCACATGGAGTTGACTGGTTTCCGTTATAATGATAAGACTAAGAAACGCCAAGGAGGAAGTGTGTGTAGATGATGATCTTCAAAAGATGAAAGGTGAAACAAGGAGTTTGGATTGAAAGACTCAAGTTACCAACCAAGAGAAGAGAGAGTGGTTACTAACGATAGAGGTGTGGGGAAGATGCATTTACAAGATACTATGAAGATCAGTTAAGCTTATGAAGTTGTGTCATATGACACGGAAGAGTTTGAGAGGTATAGTTATCTTACAGAAGCGGAAGGAAGAGGGGAGATTAATAGGAGCTAACGGAGTGGGAAGTAGAGTAAAATGAGCTAGTGAAGTTTAAGACAGAGTACCCCGAGAGAGTATCCTTCAGGAGTATGGTAATATGGAAGTATGGTAGGAGGGTAAGTCGTTGACCTTAGAGAGGGTCTTCAATGAGTTAATCGGTGACCACGGAGGGTGCACATGTGCGGGTTATATATTGGTGACTGTGGAAAGGAAGAGTAACCCAGGATGTGAGATCATGAAGAAGGGAAACAAGAACTGGAACGTTCGTGGAGAATGAATGCAGTGATAAGAGGCGTATTAACTGAAGCATAAGCGTTTTAATCAAGTAACATCTTATCAATTCTAACAAGTGATGGTAACGTACCTTGTGGAGGGATTGTAACGATATGGTGCGACCTTCTTAGGTCATGGGGTTGCCATGTGGAGGAATGGCACGGATCAGGGTAAATGGGACTGGAAGGACTAAGAGAAATGTGAGTCTTCTATATATGGTTATTATGCGTAAAGGGGGAATATATAAGGGGAGGTATGATATATTGTTCTAAGGTGATGAAAGTTATATTTTCGCGAGCCCAGCTAAGTCAAGGCTTTTGTGACGCATGATGAAGTTATAGCAGCTATGACGTGAAATGAGAAACCTAGATTAGGGCAATGCGGCATGCTTAGAGTTACGATGTTAGTGCATGGTGGAGTTATGAGTGGATCTTTCGGTGATTGTGGTTGGGAAATTTTGCCTAAAGGCATACTAGTATGGTTGTGGAGTTGTTTATGGGATACCGAGAGATTCATAAGGACCAACCAGAGTAAGAGAAGACCAAAGTCTTGAAGTTTGATGTCGACATGAGATGTACGAGAAGTATATGAAAGATTGAGGTTAAAACCTATGCAGTCGGATTGACGTTACATAAGGAAATGAAGAAGTTCTACACCTACTCGAAGGAATGATGCAAGCTTATGTAGAATATGAAGAGCTCCTCTCATATGTTAGGATGTCGCGGAAAGTGAAGAAGATAAGGTCAATCATTTTGAAACACGGTTAAGTCCTACCGATTGGACCCTTATGGCTGCTCATAAGTGAGAAACCTTAGAAGATTTTACAATCATGTCATCAAAGAGGGAGGATGAGATTAAGTTATAGGATTACTTAAATAAGGCTACAAGAGTTAGAAGACTCGAGCAAGTCTCTTGAGTTCAAGAGATGGAGGATCTCTAAAAGAGGATGGTAAACATTTTAGCTAAA
>BSUD01000002.1:18902941-18917578 GCA_033239045.1 Fagopyrum esculentum
AAAAAAAAAAAAAAAAAAAAAAAAAAAAAAAAAAAAAAAAAAAAAAAAAAAAAAAAAAAAAAAAAAAAAAAAGAAAAACGTGTTTAAAGGATGTCACCTCAACAGATCGGGGAAGACCATTGGTATCATGACCACCTGTCGAGTTTTAAAGCAAGGTTGTGTAGGTTTTATTTATAGGACGAAAGAAGGAAAGACGAAAACCGAGATATCACAGTAGAAGAAGAAGTGATGTGGATTATTTCCCAACCCGGCAAAATGTGGATTTTTCCACTAAGGTCAAGCATGACTCGATTACAAAATCTGAGGCGCCGTATAGAATGACACTTGTGAAGAGACATGAGTAGTGGAAGCAAGTGAAGGAGCATTTGCAAGAACTTATTGAAAAGAGTCCATTAGAAATAGTGAAATGTTATGGAGAAATCCGAAGGTTATCTTGAACTCTTAATTTGAAGTTCATATTGGAAAATATCTTAAACTCTTGATTTGGAGTTATTATGAGAACACCAGAATTGTTCATATTGGACAAGTCTTCCTTAGAACGAATTGGATGATCTACTTGATCGGTTACAAGGGTCGATAGTCTCTTATGAGAATGATATAAGGTCTGATTGTCACCAATTGAGAATTCGAGTTTGAGATATTGCAAGTACGGCATTTTGGACCAATCAAAGTCACTACGAGTTGTAGTTATTCCCTATGGGCTTACTGATGCCCCGGATAAGATATTTTGGGTCTACTCTTGAAGAGGAGAGAGGTTATGACAAGTTGTCTTGGGATAACAAATCCCGGAGGATGTGAAAGGATTTACAAGTTTCCTTAGATGCGCTGAGCATTACCAGATCTGTGAAGAGAGAAGTTGTATAACACCAATTATGGTAATCTACTCCGGATGACAAGGAAGTACTGAATGGGACAAAGAATTGACGAAGGAGTTGCTGAGAGTTAAGAGGGGATTCACTGGTGCAATGTTTTTGACTTACCTTGAGGTATTATGAGTTTGAAGTGTACAAGTGATTCTTCAAGACAAGGTCTTGCTCGAGTACTGCGGAGCGATGTAAAAGTAATAGCATACGGGTCTGGTTAAAAGAAGTAGTAGGGAGTAGAGTAATTCCCTCGTCACTTAGAACATGCAACAAGAATTGAGGAAACGTAACATCAAAATTTGGTTTGACAAGAACCGAAGCCAATAGTGTGAATTGGAGGGTCGATCTTCTTTGTTAGAGACAATCAAGAGAAACATAATGAAAACGCTGCATTGAGAAAGACTCGAGAAGGTAGTTGAGTTCCGGTATATCGGACCTTTTTTTTAGATCTTAGCGCGGTTTGGAGAAGTGGCTTACAAGTTGGCGTTGCCACTGGGGGCTTCATGTGTATCAGTCTAGGAAGTACATGTATGACTTGAGATGTATTGCCGGTCTTGATGATTTAGCGGCAGACGAAGAACCCTTGAGGCTAATAGGAAGACGGAGGATAATATCTTTAGTTGAGTGTTACGCTAAGCTAGTAGCATCGATAGAATCAACGGGATAGGCCCAGTTCTTATCTTTGGTTGAGCTAGGTACATGTGTGATGTTATATGTAGTCTGTGTCTGTGCGGGAATGTGCTATATGACGTGATATATCTTGCGGTCGTAGTTTGAATAAATTGTGTGTATAGATTAGAAGGTTTAAGCCTTCTCAGTTTGAGAGTTCATATCTCGGCCTTAGGGACCGAGAAGTTCGGCGTATAGCAAGTTTCGGGACGAAACTTGTTTTTAGGGGGACTTGATGTAACGCCCCAAAATATTGGCGCGTTTTCGATATTATTTTATCTTACTTTTACCGATATTTTATTAGTTTACGAGTATTTTCAAGTGTAATTTAAATTTTATGAGTGTATTAATATATATACTTGATAATATATTTTCCGTAAATTATTCCCAAATAGTTCGGAAAGTTTTACGATACGGAAATCTTGTTCTGGTTTATTTGATCGAGTTTAGTTAATCCCGGATTTCATTATCATATAAAATGGTTAATTAATTAATTTATTTTATTTATTTCTTTTCTCTTTTCTTTCCTCTTTTTCCCCTTTCTTCACTCTACCTATCTCTAGCTGTACGAGATGACTGATGATACCTATCTCTATTGCCCCTTCATCCCTTTCTCACGTTATCCTCTCCAGTCTCCATTCTCACTTCTCCAACCTCCAATTTTCTTCCCCTATCTCTGTAGCCTCACGCCACCTCCTCCTTTCTTCGGACTCACCACCGCGGATGTGCTGTTCGGACTCACCACCGCGGATGTGCTGCCACCGTCTCCAGGTGGGGATGAGCAACCAGGAACGGTAGCTTCGCCTGGATCTGCAACCGAGCCTCAAGCCTTCCGTTGCAACTCACCATCGAGCCCTTTAGCGCGCCTCCACCAGCAGCCAAGGAGAAGAATGACCGCCCCCTGCAGCCAAGAAGGAGCCACTGGAGAGAAGCCCTCCTCCCTTCTGATCCTTCTTTGCAACCAACAGCCCAAGGCCGTCAACACCGCCGGAGCCGCCTTCGCCGTGTCGGACGCCACCAACAACAACCTTCGGAGCAGCGCCCTGCTCGAAGCCTCTTCCGTTGCTTGGAGCTTCAACTGCCGGACAGATCCCCGCCTCGCCTCGGCCTCTCTGCGCCACTGCCGCCGCCGGAGCCCTTGCGCAACTTGCCATCGCCTCGCCCGTTGAAGCCGCCCCACTTTTGCCCTCGCCTTCGTCGCCCACCGAGAATCGAACCCACGCCGGAGGAGTGCCGGTGCCCTTGCTCCGCCCTCCGCTGCAAAACCACGCCGCCACCCTCCTTCTCACCTTTTCTGCGCCTGGTTTCAATTGAAGGAGAAACCCTTGTGGTTTATTAAATCGGGGCCCCATTATTCTAGAGTAATTACAATTTTTACCCATATTTCTAAAATGGTATAAATTGCCCCGGAAAACGTGTTAGCGGTTTTTAACCTTGGACTTTAATTACGAGGATATTCTTATATTTATATATACTATATTTGTATGCCTTTGTTGGATTAAATTCGGTTTATGACAAAGATTTAATTGCGGAATATGACCCAAGTTTACGAAATTGCTCATATTTGCCCTAAAAGTGTATTTGTCGATTTTAAACTCGGTTTTCAATTACGGGGTTATTCTTATAGCTTATATATGTTATATATAATGCTCAAGTTTAGCCTTTAAAGCTAAACTTGTTTAGTTTTGGTGTTAGGTTCGGAAACGACCCCGATAATGGCCTAACGAGTCCAAGCTCGACATCCGTAGATCGACTTCCGTCTTTTGACATCGTGTGAGTATCCTTTTCCGCGATTTAGTTATGTTTAGTATTAGTATCATGCTAGGTTGGATCTAACATAACTTAGAGTGAATGCCAAGTAGTGGCTTTGGACCTTAGGTGAGTATTTGAGGCTTGAGGAGTTGATATAATCTTGTGAGGTTGATTATGGCTTTAAGTGTGGGTTGAGTTGTGAGAATTTAGGGGTTTAGGTTGTATGATTGTTGAGGTTGTGGACTAGAACGAGAGTTTCCTAGTGGTGTTATGAGTTATGACCTTGTGAGATCGTGAGGACCAGGAGTTTGTTATCCTAGCATGATTATGGTTTATGATCTTGCGAGATCATTGGGACTAGAAGTCTATGGACTTCTAGAATGTGAGAGAGATGTTGATTGTGTGCCTGTTTTGACCAGGCGTTGAGTGCCTTCCTACGGGAAGTTGAGAGCGGTGGTTAGCGGGATTATCTTTGGGACGAGGTAAGTCTCCGGACTTACTTAGCTCGTATTCTTTGTATTAGCATTATTGTGTGTTGGGTGGTGTGTGTTTATTATTTTACTGTTTATAACAACTAAACCGGAAATAGGATTACCGACCTTTATATTATTTGGCCCAAGTGTATGATAACGGGCGGTGACATCACTGCCTGGCTCCCCGTGAGAGCTAGGGGGATCTCGGCGACTGGCCCGTGCTGGTTAGACGGTCGGAGGCATCCGACCGTTCCATTGCCGGAAGAAGGGACCGAGGCGAGTTTCGGAGGATTCTCGTGTCACAAAAGAAGTTGAACTAGAACGGGATATGACTTAATAAATAAAGATAATAAACCGGATTTGTGTGCTTTGAGTATGTTGTGTGACTATGTTGAATTAATTGTGTTTGTGCCCTTCCCTTTAATTCTAATGCTTCGAATGTGAGCTAACGGTTTTATACCGAATGTTGTAGTTTGCCTTGCAGGTTAGGAATGCGGTCGAGAGATCCGGAAGAGTGGGCAGCCGGGGTTCCGTACATTTTAGGAGGGGTTTTGGTTAGAGTCGGGTTGTGTTTTGTTCTTCGGTTATTGTGTTTTGTATGCCACGTGTATGACGTTTAGTCTTTGTTTTGTATCTCGGCTGAAGTCTTTTGGTTGTTCGGTTTCGGGTTTCATTGCATTGCATAAAAATGTATTTTATTTTGACCTTTATTTGTGCCTTGTTGCAAGATCCGGTGAAATTGTTGTCAGGCTAAGGGTCGGGACCCACTGTGAGGTCCCAACCCGTAGCATCCCGAGTCCCGCGGATTTGGGGTGTTACAAAAGTGGTATCAGAGCCCTAGGTTGACAACAATGGCACTCGCAATCTTCTAAAGGCCGAATAAGGAATAAACAGAACCCCGCGGGTTCTGAGTTTTCGTTTTCAAAATCACATGCATGAGTCGGGGTAGAATGTACGGACCACCACTTCTTCCGCGGATCTCGGCAGCTTAGTTTATTGGATTTTGATATGTATATGTATAGATATGGATATGAGGTTAGTAGTTATGCATGATGGAATTGATGTGTATCTTTGTGGATTGTAGTTGCATGATGGACATGATTTATGTGTATACTTGTATATGTGGATGATTATGTGTTTTAGCCCTTGTATGGTTATGATGGATTTCTGGATGTGTTATACTAGTAGTAATATGGACATAAGACTTATATAGTCGTATATACGGATTCCTATTATATATAGTAGCATATGGAGATATAAGACCTTTTAGTTGAGATGCTATTATGATGTCATCGCCCTTGGACGACGACGTTTTACATAGGATAGTGTACATACGAGGACGAATATGCTCAAGTATCGAGTTGAGAGCTACGTTTGGGTGAACACCTTGGAGTTCTTGTACTCCTTTAAGAGGATGTCGAAGCGGAGGAGTAGAGATGACAATAACGAAGGACGAACAAGTAGAAAGAAGAACTCGAGACGAATAAAGAGAGGTAGAGATGGAGCAATACAAGTAAAGAGAGCAACATTAAAGTGTAGAAGCGGTTCTAAAGAGGCCATGATCGAACGACGACGAGACCAAGGGAGAGAACAAACTTAAGTTCTTCGAGAAGAAGCGTGGACAACTAAAGAGGTAAATCGAGAAGGAGATGAGTACGTTCGAGCAATGTTAAGGTGGTGTTCTATTAAGATGCAAAGCTTTCCTTAGATGTTTCTAAGCATTGGAGTTAAGATGAGAGAAGTGAACGAAACATGCGAGAATGATTTAAAATACCGTAAGTTAAGCTTACAAGGTACCAAAAAGTAAAGTTAAAACATTACTAGAGTTATGAGAAGAAGGGCATGGTGGGGTTTCACATGGAGTTGACTGGTTTCCGTTATAATGATAAGACTAAGAAACGCCAAGGAGGAAGTGTGTGTAGATGATGATCTTCAAAAGATGAAAGGTGAAACAAGGAGTTTGGATTGAAAGACTCAAGTTACCAACCAAGAGAAGAGAGAGTGGTTACTAACGATAGAGGTGTGGGGAAGATGCATTTACAAGATACTATGAAGATCAGTTAAGCTTATGAAGTTGTGTCATATGACACGGAAGAGTTTGAGAGGTATAGTTATCTTACAGAAGCGGAAGGAAGAGGGGAGATTAATAGGAGCTAACGGAGTGGGAAGTAGAGTAAAATGAGCTAGTGAAGTTTAAGACAGAGTACCCCGAGAGAGTATCCTTCAGGAGTATGGTAATATGGAAGTATGGTAGGAGGGTAAGTCGTTGACCTTAGAGAGGGTCTTCAATGAGTTAATCGGTGACCACGGAGGGTGCACATGTGCGGGTTATATATTGGTGACTGTGGAAAGGAAGAGTAACCCAGGATGTGAGATCATGAAGAAGGGAAACAAGAACTGGAACGTTCGTGGAGAATGAATGCAGTGATAAGAGGCGTATTAACTGAAGCATAAGCGTTTTAATCAAGTAACATCTTATCAATTCTAACAAGTGATGATAACGTACCTTGTAGGGAGGGATTGTAACGATATGGTGCGACCTTCTTAGATCAGGTGATTGTCATGTGGGGGGAACGGCACAGATCAGGATAAAGGGAGCTGGAAGGACAAAGAGGGAGGTGAGTCTTCTGTGATTATGGTACGTACAAGGGGAATATATGAGGAGACGTATGATATGTATGTTCTAAGGTGATGGATGTCGTGTTTTCGCGAATGAAAGCTAAGTCAAGGTTTTGTGACTCGTGTGGCGAAGGCATGGTGGCTATGGCGTGAAAGGGGGGACCTAGATGAGGGAAACGCTTCAAGCTTAGAGTTTATGATGTGAGTGCTTGGTGAAGTAATGTGTGGATCTTGCAGGACCTACTAGTACGGTTGTGAACGTTCTTCATGGAATACCAATAGATTCCTAAGGTGACCAACAAGAGAAAGAGAAGACCGAAGTTCGGAAATTTGATGCCAACCTGAGATGTACGAGAGGTATATGGAAGTTTTAAATTGAGAACCTCCTTGTCGGATTATTGTTGCAAAAGAAAGTGAAGTATAAATTTTTACACCTAATTGAAGAAAGGATGTCTATGGTGAAAGCTTATGCAGAATACGAAGAGCTCCTCCCATATGTCGGGATGTCGCGGAAAGTGAAGAAGATAAGGTCAATTGTTTTGAAACACGGTTAAGTCCTACCGATTGGACCCTTATGGTTGCACATATGTGAGAAATATTAGAAGATTTTTACAATCATGTCATTCAAGGGGGGAAATGGGATTAAGTTAAAACAATACTTATATTAGAATACAAGAGTCTAAAGAGGCAAGCAAATCTTTCCAATTCAAAAAAAGACGAATATTTGAAAGAGGACGGTTAACATTGTAGCTAAAGATGGAGTAATACACGTGTTTGAAGGACGTCACCCCAACAGATCGGGGGAGATCATTAATACCATGACTACTTGTCAAGTGTTAAGACAAGGTTGTGTCGGTCTTAGGTTGTGAGACGAAATAAGAAAAGACAAAAACCGAGATATCACGGATTTTAATGCATCGGAACGTGAATTTTGCCACTAAGGTTGAGTTTGACGCACCTCCGATATCCAAGGCATTGTATAGAATGACACTTGTGAAGAAACATGAGTTGTGGAAGCGAGAGAATGAGCAATTGTAAGAACTTATTGAAAAGAGTTCATTAGATTTAGTGAAATGCTATGGAGAACTCTGAATGTTATCTTGAACTCTTGATTTGATGTTCATATTAGAATATATCTTAAACTCCTGATTTGAAGTGATTATGGAGAACACCAGTTTGCGAAAGGGAGACAATTATCTCCACTTGTACATCAATTACCGATAGCCGAACAAGATAACAATAAAGAACGAGTATCCCTCACCACGGATAGATGATCTACTTGATCGGTTGCAAGGGTTGGTAGTCTCTTCTAAAGTTGATTTAAGGGTTGATTGCCAACAATTGAGAATTCGAGAATGGGATATTGCGAATACGGAATTCCGGAAAAATCATGGTCACTACGAGTTGTAGTAATTCCATACATGCTTACTAATGCCCGGATAAGATGTTTTGGTCTACTCTCTAAGAAGAGAGAAGTTGTATGACAAGTTGTCTCGGGATGACAACTTCCAAAGGATGTGGAAGAAGTTACCAACTTTCTTGGATGTGTTGGTCATTACCGGATTTGTGAAGAGATTCTCCAAGTAACACCATCTATGGCTAACCTACTCCGGATGACAATGAAGTATTGAGTGGAATGAAAATTGACAATGGAGTTGTTGAGAGTTAAGAGGAGATTCATTGGGGCAACTGTTTTGAAATTGCCTCGATGTATGACGGTTTGAAGTGTACAAGTGATTCTCGAAGACAAGGTCTTTGTTGAGTACTGAAGAACGATATAAAAGTAATAGCATACGTGTCTTGTTAGTAGAAGTAGTGTGAAGTAAAGTACTTCCTTCATTACTTAGAACATGCAACAAGAATTGAGGAAACGTAACATCAAAATTTGGTTTGACAAGAACCGAAGCCAATAGTGTGAATTGGAGGGTCGATCTTCTTTGTTAGAGACAATCAAGAGAAACATAATGAAAACGCTGCATTGAGAAAGACTCGAGAAGGTAGTTGAGTTCCGGTATATCGGACCTTTTTTTTAGATCTTAGCGCGGTTTGGAGAAGTGGCTTACAAGTTGGCGTTGCCACTGGGGGCTTCATGTGTATCAGTCTAGGAAGTACATGTATGACTTGAGATGTATTGCCGGTCTTGATGATTTAGCGGCAGACGAAGAACCCTTGAGGCTAATAGGAAGACGGAGGATAATATCTTTAGTTGAGTGTTACGCTAAGCTAGTAGCATCGATAGAATCAACGGGATAGGCCCAGTTCTTATCTTTGGTTGAGCTAGGTACATGTGTGATGTTATATGTAGTCTGTGTCTGTGCGGGAATGTGCTATATGACGTGATATATCTTGCGGTCGTAGTTTGAATAAATTGTGTGTATAGATTAGAAGGTTTAAGCCTTCTCAGTTTGAGAGTTCATATCTCGGCCTTAGGGACCGAGAAGTTCGGCGTATAGCAAGTTTCGGGACGAAACTTGTTTTTAGGGGGACTTGATGTAACGCCCCAAAATATTGGCGCGTTTTCGATATTATTTTATCTTACTTTTACCGATATTTTATTAGTTTACGAGTATTTTCAAGTGTAATTTAAATTTTATGAGTGTATTAATATATATACTTGATAATATATTTTCCGTAAATTATTCCCAAATAGTTCGGAAAGTTTTACGATACGGAAATCTTGTTCTGGTTTATTTGATCGAGTTTAGTTAATCCCGGATTTCATTATCATATAAAATGGTTAATTAATTAATTTATTTTATTTATTTCTTTTCTCTTTTCTTTCCTCTTTTTCCCCTTTCTTCACTCTACCTATCTCTAGCTGTACGAGATGACTGATGATACCTATCTCTATTGCCCCTTCATCCCTTTCTCACGTTATCCTCTCCAGTCTCCATTCTCACTTCTCCAACCTCCAATTTTCTTCCCCTATCTCTGTAGCCTCACGCCACCTCCTCCTTTCTTCGGACTCACCACCGCGGATGTGCTGTTCGGACTCACCACCGCGGATGTGCTGCCACCGTCTCCAGGTGGGGATGAGCAACCAGGAACGGTAGCTTCGCCTGGATCTGCAACCGAGCCTCAAGCCTTCCGTTGCAACTCACCATCGAGCCCTTTAGCGCGCCTCCACCAGCAGCCAAGGAGAAGAATGACCGCCCCCTGCAGCCAAGAAGGAGCCACTGGAGAGAAGCCCTCCTCCCTTCTGATCCTTCTTTGCAACCAACAGCCCAAGGCCGTCAACACCGCCGGAGCCGCCTTCGCCGTGTCGGACGCCACCAACAACAACCTTCGGAGCAGCGCCCTGCTCGAAGCCTCTTCCGTTGCTTGGAGCTTCAACTGCCGGACAGATCCCCGCCTCGCCTCGGCCTCTCTGCGCCACTGCCGCCGCCGGAGCCCTTGCGCAACTTGCCATCGCCTCGCCCGTTGAAGCCGCCCCACTTTTGCCCTCGCCTTCGTCGCCCACCGAGAATCGAACCCACGCCGGAGGAGTGCCGGTGCCCTTGCTCCGCCCTCCGCTGCAAAACCACGCCGCCACCCTCCTTCTCACCTTTTCTGCGCCTGGTTTCAATTGAAGGAGAAACCCTTGTGGTTTATTAAATCGGGGCCCCATTATTCTAGAGTAATTACAATTTTTACCCATATTTCTAAAATGGTATAAATTGCCCCGGAAAACGTGTTAGCGGTTTTTAACCTTGGACTTTAATTACGAGGATATTCTTATATTTATATATACTATATTTGTATGCCTTTGTTGGATTAAATTCGGTTTATGACAAAGATTTAATTGCGGAATATGACCCAAGTTTACGAAATTGCTCATATTTGCCCTAAAAGTGTATTTGTCGATTTTAAACTCGGTTTTCAATTACGGGGTTATTCTTATAGCTTATATATGTTATATATAATGCTCAAGTTTAGCCTTTAAAGCTAAACTTGTTTAGTTTTGGTGTTAGGTTCGGAAACGACCCCGATAATGGCCTAACGAGTCCAAGCTCGACATCCGTAGATCGACTTCCGTCTTTTGACATCGTGTGAGTATCCTTTTCCGCGATTTAGTTATGTTTAGTATTAGTATCATGCTAGGTTGGATCTAACATAACTTAGAGTGAATGCCAAGTAGTGGCTTTGGACCTTAGGTGAGTATTTGAGGCTTGAGGAGTTGATATAATCTTGTGAGGTTGATTATGGCTTTAAGTGTGGGTTGAGTTGTGAGAATTTAGGGGTTTAGGTTGTATGATTGTTGAGGTTGTGGACTAGAACGAGAGTTTCCTAGTGGTGTTATGAGTTATGATCGAGATCCGAGGGTTTAGAAGTCTTAGGACTTCTAGCTTTTGTTGAGTGTGATGTGAGCATGAGGGATTCTAGGATGCGGTCCTAGAATTGAGAGTCAAATGGTCTTGCGTAGATCATTTGTATAGAAGTCTAAGACTTCTATTGTGAGTGGATTGTTGTTGATATAGTTATATTCTTGTGAGCAGGTTACGAGCTTCCTCCCTAAGGAAGCGAGAGTGTTGTGAGTTGAGTGTGATGACGAGGTAAGTCTCCGGACTTACTTAGCTCGTATTCTTTGTATTAGCATTATTGTGTGTTGGGTGGTGTGTGTTTATTATTTAACTGTTTATAACAACTAAACCGGAAATAGGATTACCGACCTTTATATTATTTGGCCCAAGTGTATGATAACGGGCGGTGACATCACTGCCTGGCTCCCCGTGAGAGCTAGGGGGATCTCGGCGACTGGCCCGTGCTGGTTAGACGGTCGGAGGCATCCGACCGTTCCATTGCCGGAAGAAGGGACCGAGGCGAGTTTCGGAGGATTCTCGTGTCACAAAAGAAGTTGAACTAGAACGGGATATGACTTAATAAATAAAGATAATAAACCGGACTTGTGTGATTTGGTGTACATTGTGTGTTATGTTTATTTACTTGTGTTTGTGCCTTTCACCTTGATTCTAATGCTTCGAATGTGAGCTAACGGTTTTATACCGATTGTTGTAGATTGCCTTGCAGGTTAGGAAAGCGGCCGAGAGATCCGGAAGAGTGGGCAGCCGGGGTTCCGTACATTTTAGGAGTGGGTTTTGGTTGGAGTCGGGTTGTGTTTTATTCTTCGTTTATTATTTTGGTATGCCACGTGTATGGCGTTTAGTCTTTGTGTTGTTTATCGGCTGAAGTCTTTTGGTTGTTTTCCTTCGGGTTTCTTATCATTTGCATTAAAAGGAATTTTGGTTTTGCCTTTATTTGTGCCATGTTGAAAGATCCGGTGAAATTGTTGTCAGGCTAAGGGTCGGGACCCATTGTGAGGTCCCAACCCGTAGCATCCCGAGTCCCGCGGATTCGGGGTGTTACAAAAGTGGTATCAGAGCCCTAGGTTGACAACAATGGCACTCGCAATCTTCTAAAGGCCGAATAAGGAATAAACAGAACCCCACGGGTTCTGAGTTTTCGTTTTCAAAATCACATGCATGAGTCGGGGTAGAATGTACGGACCACCACTTCTTCCGCGGATCTCGGCAGCTTAGTTTATTGGATTTTGATATGTATATATATATGTATATATAGATATGGATATGAGGTTAGTAGTTATGCATGATGGAATTGATGTGTATCTTTGTGGATTGTAGTTGCATGATGGACATGATTTATGTGTATACTTGTATATGTGGATGATTATATGTTTGAGACCTTGTATTGTTAGGATGGAATGCTGAATGCGTGATACTAGTAGTAATATGGACATAAGACTTATATAGTCGTATATACGGATTCCTATTATATATAGTAGCATATGGAGATATAAGACCTTTTAGTTGAGATGCTATTATGATGTCATCGCCCTTGGACGACGACGTTTTACATAGGATAGTGTACATACGAGGACGAATATGCTCAAGTATCGAGTTGAGAGCTACGTTTGGGTGAACACCTTGGAGTTCTTGTACTCCTTTAAGAGGATGTCGAAGCGGAGGAGTAGAGATGACAATAACGAAGGACGAACAAGTAGAAAGAAGAACTCGAGACGAATAAAGAGAGGTAGAGATGGAGCAATACAAGTAAAAGGAGTAACACAAAGGTGTGGAAGTGGTTACAAAGAAGTCACGATTAGAAAGACAACGAGACCAATAAGGATAACAAACTTAAGTTCTTCAAGAAGACGCGTGGACAACTAAAGAGGTAAATCGAGAAGGAGATGAGTACGTTCGAGCAATGTTAAGGTGGTGTTCTATTAAGATGCAAAGCTTTCCTTAGATGTTTCTAAGCATTGGAGTTAAGATGAGAGAAGTGAACGAAACATTTGCTATAGATTCAAGATACCGTAAGTTAAGCTTACGAGGTACAAAAAAAAATAAAATAAAAATAATAATAATAATTTCAACATTACTAGAGTTATGAGAAGAAGGGCATGGTGGGGATTCACATGGAGTTGACCGGTTTCCATTATAATGATAAGACTAAGAAACGCCAAGAAGGAGGAAGTGTGTATAATGATGACCCCAAGAAGATGAAAGACGAAACAAGGAGCTTGGATCGAGAGACTTAAGATACCAACCAAGAGGAACGCGAGTGGATGCTAGCTAGTGCTATAATATTTGGGAGGGTGCACTTGAAAGACATCAAGGAAGAATGGTTAAGTCTATGAAAGAGAGTTATATGAAACAACAAGGCAAAGAAGATATAGTTACCTTATAAAGAAGAGGAAGCATGAGAGGAAGAAAGAACTAACGGAGTTTAAGGCAGAGTACCCCGAGAGGGTATCCTTCAGGAGTATGGTAATATGTAAGTATGGTAGAAGGGTAAGTCGTTGACCTTAGAGAGGGTCATCTATAAGTTAATCGGTGACAACTGAGAACGCACAGGTGCGGGTTGTATATTGGTGAGTGTAGAGGGGATGAGTAAACAAAATTATGGGCCTAGAGAGGATCGACAACAAGAGCTTAAAGTATTCGCGATGGTTCAATGTCAACCATAAGAAGTAATATCAACGGAAGTGAAAATGTTATAATCAAGTAGCATTGGTGGGTTCAAGCATATGACTGTAACCTACCTCCCGGGGAGTGATGTTAATGATCCTTTACGACCTTCTTTGGTCATGAGAAAAACATATGGGAGATCAACCCGGATAAGAAGTTTTAAGGTTTGATCATGGTAAAGGCATCTAATAGATCAAGAGGAAGGTGATATTTTCATTGTTTGTGGTGCGTAGATGGGAGTATAATAAGAGGATCCATAGTATGTTCATTCTAATGAAATGGAGGGTATGTTTTAGTGAGCAAAAGATGAAAGAGAGGCGGCAAACTCACACAAAAGAGCCATGGTTGCTCTGGTTTGAAAGAGAGGACCTAGATTAGGGCAACACTTCAAGCTTAGAATTACGATGTTAGTGCATGGTGGAGTTATGAGTGGATCTTTCGGTGATTGTGGTTGGGAAATTTTGCCTAAAGGCATACTAGTATGGTTGTGGAGTTGTTTATGGGATACCGAGAGATTCATAAGGACCAACCAGAGTAAGAGAAGACCAAAGTCTTGAAGTTTGATGTCGACATGAGATGTACGAGAAGTATATGAAAGATTGAGGTTAAAACCTATGCAGTCGGATTGACGTTACATAAGGAAATGAAGAAGTTCTACACCTACTCGAAGGAATGATGCAAGCTTATGTAGAATATGAAGAGCTCCTCTCATATGTTAGGATGTCGCGGAAAGTGAAGAAGATAAGGTCAATCATTTTGAAACACGGTTAAGTCCTACCGATTGGACCCTTATGGCTGCTCATAAGTGAGAAACCTTAGAAGATTTTACAATCATGTCATCAAAGAGGGAGGATGAGATTAAGTTATAGGATTACTTAAATAAGGCTACAAGAGTTAGAAGACTCGAGCAAGTCTCTTGAGTTCAAGAGATGGAGGATCTCTAAAAGAGGATGGTGAACATAGTAGTTACAAAAGGAGCAATAAACGGGTTGAAGGACGTCACCCCAACAAATCGGAGTGGACCACTTATCAAGTGTTAGGACCAGGTTGTGTTGGTCATTGCAAGATAGAACGGATTTGAATGTGGGAGTAGGTGGGTTTTACCATTAAGCTTGCTTTAAAGTTTATGATGAGATATATCTTGAATTCTCGATTTGGAGTTGTTATTGAAAGTATATCTTGAATTCTTGATTTGAAGTGCACGTTAGAATATATCTAGAACTCTTAATTTGAAGTTTATGTTTGGATATATCTTGGATTCTTGTTTTGAAGTTATTATAGAGGACATCAGTTTGC
>BSUD01000002.1:18917814-18953056 GCA_033239045.1 Fagopyrum esculentum
TTGGTCATTGCAAGATAGAACGGATTTGAATGTGGGAGTAGGTGGGTTTTACCATTAAGCTTGCTTTAAAGTTTATGATGAGATATATCTTGAATTCTCGATTTGGAGTTGTTATTGAAAGTATATCTTGAATTCTTGATTTGAAGTGCACGTTAGAATATATCTAGAACTCTTAATTTGAAGTTTATGTTTGGATATATCTTGGATTCTTGTTTTGAAGTTATTATAGAGGACATCAGTTTGCAAAGAGAGAGACGGTTATCTCCGTTTGTACATCGATTACCGTGAGCTGAATAAGATAACAATGAAGAACAAGTATCCTTCACCACGGATAGGCCATCTACTTGATCGGTTACAAGGGTCGATAGTCTCTTATGAGAATGATATAAGGTCTGATTGTCACCAATTGAGAATTCGAGTTTGGGATATTGCAAATACGGCATTCTGGACCAACCATAGTCACTACGAGTTGTAGTTATTCCATATGGGCTTACTAATGGCCTGATAGGATATTTTGGTCTACTCTTGAAGAGGAGAGAGGTTATGACAAGTTGTCTTGGGATAACAAATCCCGGAGGATGTGAAAGGATTTACAAGTTTCCTTAGATGCGCTGAGCATTACCAGATCTGTGGGGAGATTCTCCAAAGTAACATCATATACGGCTAACCTACTCTGGAAGACAAAAAGGTTTGTAGTGGGACAAGTGCTAGAAGAGTTGTAAGAGTTAAGAGGAGAGTATTTGGGCAATCGTTTTGACATTGCCTCGCGGTATGATGGATTGGGAGATTACAACCAACTCTCCAAGATAAGGTCTTGGTTAAGTATTGATGCAAAGGGAGAAACAACATACGGGTCTGGTTAAAAGAAGTAGTAGGGAGTAGAGTAATTCCCTCGTCACTTAGAACTTGCAACAAGAATTGAGGAAACGTAACATCAAAATTTGGTTTGACAAGAACCGAAGCCAATAGTGTGAATTGGAGGGTCGATCTTCTTTGTTAGAGACAATCAAGAGAAACATAATGAAAACGCTGCATTGAGAAAGACTCGAGAAGGTAGTTGAGTTCCGGTATATCGGACCTTTTTTTTAGATCTTAGCGCGGTTTGGAGAAGTGGCTTACAAGTTGGCGTTGCCACTGGGGGCTTCATGTGTATCAATCGAGAGAGTGCTTACATGATCCCGAGACATGTCGTCAGTCTTGATGATTTAGCGGCAGACGAAGAACCCTTGAGGCTAATAGAAGACGGAGGATAATATCTTTAGTTGAGTGTTACGCTAAGCTAGTAGCATCGATAGAATCAACGGGATAGGCCCAGTTCTTATCTTTGGTTGAGCTAGGTACATGTGTGATGTTATATGTAGTCTGTGTCTGTGCGGGAATGTGCTATATGACGTGATATATCTTGCGGTCGTAGTTTGAATAAATTGTGTGTATAGATTAGAAGGTTTAAGCCTTCTCAGTTTGAGAGTTCATATCTCGGCCTTAGGGACCGAGAAGTTCGGCGTATAGCAAGTTTCGGGACGAAACTTGTTTTTAGGGGGACTTGATGTAACGCCCCAAAATATTGGCGCGTTTGGATATTTATTCTTCTTATTCGACTTATATCATTACTTTAATACTTTAAATATTTTTACGAGTATTTTCAAGTGTAATTTAAATTTTATGAGTGTATTAATATATATACTTGATAATATATTTTCCGTAAATTATTCCCAAATAGTTCGGAAAGTTTTTCCGTTCCGAAAATCCCGTTCAGAGTATTTTTTTACCGAATTTAATTTAATTACCGCTGTCATGTGATTAATTAATAATTATTATTATTATTATTATTTTTTTTCCTTTATTCTTCTTTTCTTCGCCCTCTCCTTCCATTGTGATGATGGTCTTCTGCAGCCCTACTCTGCAATGACCTCTCGGCCTCCTTTACAACGACCCCTCGCCCTCCTTCAGTCTCTCACTCTCTTCCTCACCTTTGACGAACCCACTGTGATTACCCTCCACCTCCCTGTTCTCTCAACGTTCCCTAATCTCTGTTTCTTCACTCTCGCCTGCAACCATTTCCCCTTCCCATTGTTACCTCTCTGCAGTGCTCACCTTCGAGCCATTTCTGTCACGCCTCACCAACAACACTCTCATCCCTCTCAGTTTGTTTTGTGAGCAGCAACCTCCATGTTCTGGCCACCATCTGGAAGAACAACAACCCCCCCTGCTCCAATGAAATTCGCCGGAGACCGCCTAGGAACCGACGCGCCTCTCCCTGGCCGTTATCAGTCACCTTGAACTCTCCCTGCACCCGCAGAAACCGGAGAAGCCACCTCTGTCTGTCACCTTCCCTTTCGGACTCCACCTCGAGCCACGCCCGTGCTCCCCTGTTCCCCACCGAAGAAGCTTCGCACTCGCCGGTTCGCACTCGCCGGAGAATCCGCCATTGTTGCCTCGCCATTGCCGGAGACCGGAGGCCGACTGCCCTGCTGCTCTCTCTCCCTGCGCCACCGTCTGCCTTGGCGCTGCCTTCGCCTCACCAGGAGCAGCCAATTCGTTGTTGAACCAGCGCCGCCTTCTTGCCCAGCGTGCCTTCCATATCAGTAAAGAAGAAGCCCTTTTTAGGGTTTTAATCAAGTTAACAATGGGCCCCCTTCATTTCAGTTAATTACAGTTTGTGCCTTATAATTTATATTTGCATTTACAGCCCATATTTCTAATTTGCAGATTTGACCCCAAGTTTTAGAAATCTGAATATATATCCCTACAGATTTACTTATGGAATAAGACCCATAAGCGGAAATTGTATAATTTGCCCAGGAAATGTTTTTACGGGTTTTAACCTTGGAGTTTAAATACGAGTTTATTTCATAATTATCAATTATTCCCTTGTTGGATTTATTTCGGATTTATGGTCCGAAGGTTTATTGGCGGATTCTGACCAAGTTTCTAAAATTGTATAAATTGTCCCGGAAAGTATTTAAGCGGTTTTAACCTTGGTTTTGAAAACGAGTTTTACCTTAGATTTTATATAAGTTATATATTCCGTTCAAATTTAGCATATAAAGCTAAATTTGTTTAGCTTTGGTGTTAGGACCGGAAGCGACCCCGATAATGGCCTAACGAGTCCAAGCTCGACATCCGTAGATCGACTTCCGTCTTTTGACATCGTGTGAGTATTCCTTTCCCTCGATTTAGTTATGTTTAGTATTAGTATCATGCTAGGTTGGATCTAACATAACTTAGAGTGAATGCCAAGTAGTGGCTTTGGACCTTAGGTGAGTATTTGAGGATTTATGATCGTTATAAGGCTTGAGGTGTTGATGTTATCTTGTGAGGTTGTAAGGCTTTATTTTATAGGGTTGATCTTGTGAGCTTATGAGGATTGAGATTATGGTTTTATGATCTTGTTGAGATTTTGGAGTTTAGGTTTGGCTTATCCTAGCATGTGTTGTGTTGGTTATGACCTTGTGAGATCGTGAGGATTAGGAGTCGTTATCCTATCATGGTTATGGTTTATGATCTTGTGATATCATTGGGACTAGAAGTCTAAGAACTTCTAGCATGTGAGAGAGATGCTGATCGTGTGCCTTGTTTTGACAGGCGTTGAGTGTCTTCCTGCGGGAAGCTGAGAGCGGGATATAGCGGGATTATCTTTGGGACGAGGTAAGTCTCCGGACTTACTTAGCTCGTATTCTTTGTATTAGCATTATTGTGTGTTGGGTGGTGTGTGTTTATTATTTAACTGTTTATAACAACTAAACCGGAAATAGGATTACCGACCTTTATATTATTTGGCCCAAGTGTATGATAACGGGCGGTGACATCACTGCCTGGCTCCCCGTGAGAGCTAGGGGGATCTCGGCGACTGGCCCGTGCTGGTTAGACGGTCGGAGGCATCCGACCGTTCCATTGCCGGAAGAAGGGACCGAGGCGAGTTTCGGAGGATTCTCGTGTCACAAAAGAAGTTGAACTAGAACGGGATATGACTTAATAAATAAAGATAATAAACCGGATTTGTGTGCTTTGAGTATGTTGTGTGACTATGTTGAATTAATTGTGTTTGTGCCCTTCCCTTTAATTCTAATGCTTCGAATGTGAGCTAACGGTTTTATACCGAATGTTGTAGTTTGCCTTGCAGGTTAGGAATGCGGTCGAGAGATCCGGAAGAGTGGGCAGCCGGGGTTCCGTACATTTTAGGAGGGGTTTTGGTTAGAGTCGGGTTGTGTTTTGTTCTTCGGTTATTGTGTTTTGTATGCCACGTGTATGACGTTTAGTCTTTGTTTTGTATCTCGGCTGAAGTCTTTTGGTTGTTCGGTTTCGGGTTTCATTGCATTGCATAAAAATGTATTTTATTTTGACCTTTATTTGTGCCTTGTTGCAAGATCCGGTGAAATTGTTGTCAGGCTAAGGGTCGGGACCCACTGTGAGGTCCCAACCCGTAGCATCCCGAGTCCCGCGGATTTGGGGTGTTACATTATGGGTATGATTATTTTATGTTATAAAATATTACCTAAATTATTGGTACGGTTGGACATGTGGATTTAATCTTTGAGCATTATATAAGTTTGGTAAAATTTTACCCAATTTATGGGTATGGTTATTTTATGAGAGAATTGGATGAAATGCACTCAATGATTAATTTTGTTTAGTAAATAACCTAGGCCTATAAATTTTTAAGTGAATAGCCTTATTAAACAAATAATGGCAAATTTACCCTTCTTTATTTTAATAAATTTTATTCTGATTTAGACGTTTCTCTTATAACTTTACTGTAACTTATTCTTGTAAATGAGACAGATTTTCTAGTAAATTTATAATTTATTCTTATAAATGATACTTATTTTCTTATAATTTATAATTCTTGAATTTTCTTGTATCTCTAGTTGGTTACCCCTCCCTCCCACCCTAATACCAATTGGACAAGTTGGATTTCACGATTTATCTTCTTTTAAAAATTATAAGTATATGTTAATTATGATACTTGAACTTTCTCTTGTACGCTAATTTTCTTGTACAAAAATTATTGTAACTAATTTTCTTGTACACGATTATTGTATCAAGAATATTATTGTACACGGTTCAAGCGTTTCATCCAAACCCAAACACATTTATTCCAAAGAGAAATTTATGATACATGATTTACATGAAGAGTGCAAGCATGTAACAAGTTATTTTATCAATTCTTGTAAAATTTTCCTGTACACGATTAATTACTAATTGATTACGCTGATCAAAATTGGTAACTCCTTCAAAATACACCTTCAATTAGAGATTGTAGGTCAATTAAAAAACAATAATCAATTAGTAATCTTTTAGATTCTTGTATAAGGGTAAATTATTCTTAAATTTTAAAAGAGGTCATATTCTAACAAAGTTATTGAGGTGTACAATTACTAAACAAACTTAGTGTACTAAGGCTACATAGCAAATTCACTCTTATTTTATTGGGTATATGTTTATTGTTTTTGTGGTATGTTTCTTATTGTTGAGTATGTTTAAAGTGAAATGTTGGGTATGTTTTATGGTTACCCAAATTGTGTTATAATGACCAAATGTCATTTGGTATTGATGTTTGTGTATAATATTGATTTGTGTAAATTTTGGGTATGACAAATTCAAATTGGGTATGCTTTTAGTATTAAGTGTGACTTAAATTGAAGAGAAAAAAATGGATTGAGTATGAATATATTGGGTATGAATATTTTATAAAACAAAATACTAACTAATTTATGGGTATGGTATTTTTGATATTTTAGTTTTTTAGGATGTTTGGGTTTTGAGTATGTGTGTTTTTGAGTATGTTTGTGTAGTTTGACAAAATTATATTAGGTATGACAATAACGTTTCTGAGTAAACAAATATGTTGGAAATTGTGCATTTGTGTAGTATGTGGAGATAAATATCAAATGTCAAATATGTCAAATCAGATGTTGGGAATTGTGCATTTGTACCGGTCACTTGGTTTGCCTCCCACAACCCGGACCATAGTGACACACATGTGAACAACTCATTACACATTGTCTCAAGACAAACTCAACAATTACAATGAAGACTTAGCCCAAATCTCCAGCACATGTTAGTGACTTTAGTGTTGCCAAATTTTTATAGGATACTTTTCATCTGTGGTATTCGTCTGGATCTTTTATGTTACTACAACTTTTAAGTTTTGTCAAATGTATAATTTGTTGAAGAACGAGAGATACAACCATAAGTTTCTATAGAGTCAATATAAACAAATGTGACTTCAAATCATGGTGCACAACACCTTGAAAAAGGTCCGCAACAATGAATCAAACATCAATATTTTGAGTCACTAAAGTAACATTAAGCATATTACAAATGTCCAAACATGAATATTCGTCAATATTTTGAGTCATAAAAAATAATCAAGTTCTATTATAATTACTTAAACCACAAGAATGATCCAAACCAATCTTATAAATAAAAGTATATATATCGACTAGATAGTCTAGATTCTTTTTTATTCCTTTTTTTGTTTTTGTTACCAGAGTTATAACCAAACCGAGGCTAAATGGGCTTTGGAGTTTTCTTTCAGGTTTCTTGTTCATGGACCTACTAACTGGACCCTAATTTGGTACGGTTGGGATTTTCTATCTTTCATTGCAAATGTTGAAATATTCATTGTAACACCTCAAGTTTCAGAACTCGGAGAGCTACTGGTTAGGACCTCATAGTCGGTCCCGACCTTAGTTTGACAACAACTTAACTAGATCTTACAACAAGGCACATATAAGGAAAAGCCAGAAATCATAAAGTATATTTTTAACAAAGTCATGAATGTGAGTAGAAGTACAAATAGCCAGAAAACACAAAGTATCACAATTTGAGAAAAAGAAAAAGGGTCATAACTGAAAGACCAACAATCAAAGAAACTGTAACTCGTCCTAAGAAGTACGACACCCCGGCTGACCACTACCATCCGGATCACTCGGTATCTGCTCTAACCTGCGGTACGTCTACACAACAAATAGAACTGTTAGCTAACTATCCAAATATAAGCAGAAATAATAATAGCACAAACACACTCAAGATAACATAAACAATCATCATGCTGGCCCACAACCGGTTATTATCTGTTACTTAAGTGATTCACCTTATTCCGTTTTACAGTTGTGGCACGAGAACTCATAACCGTTCTCGTCTCCGTTCCTTATCCAACTAGGTGTAGGTTTAGCTTACCTCCGCCGGTAGCATCACTACAAACCGAGTGTGGACTAGTCCCTAAAGAAACCCCCAGTGCCCTTAGGCTAACTGAGCAGAATGCCACCACCCGTTACTCTTAGGCCAGTGTATAGGTCGGTAGTAAATTATTATTAAAAGACAACTATAAACATATCATTGACACACCACTATCATTATCCACACCCATATCTAGAAGTAAGCTAAGTAAGCCCAAAGGACTTACATGAATCAAATCTCGACTCTTTAAATCACAAATCGATCTGTAACTGTAGGAACTCAGTGGCCTGTCAAAGGAGGCAAGTGCGTCATCACACTTCCTAGGTAATTAGAAGTTTAAGACTTCTAAGATAGGAGATCTTATTAGAACAGAATTTATTGCAATACTCACTTAAGGTAAAATTGCCTATTTTACCCTTGGTCCCGAAACTTCCAAACATCCCATAATTTATGCTTAAACTCTTATTTGAGACTAAAATTTCATATTCTAACTCTTAAGGATGAGTTTGGGTAGAAACTAAAAAACTTCACATTTTTCTATTTTGTGAAAAGTCACTAGGGTCCAACTTTGGCTCCAAATATGAAGCTCGGATAAATTTATAAAAATTCCAAATTAATTCTCTAGATCATTTATTATATCCAATCTATTCATAGAAGCAAGAATTTCTTAAAACTGTTCAACCATCACTTCTACATAATTCTCTAAAGTCGGTTACAACACTTAGAAATTTCTATACTTAGCCAAATTTCACTGTTGGAAAAACAGCTCAACTACTCTACTTTGGAACATTATAACTTCTAATCCGACCGTTCATTTATTCTCAAATTTTAACACTGTAAACTACATATATCAATCTATGATCTATCAAAATTTACGGTATATCTTCAGTGTAACTCCTTAACATTGGTCTACAAGATGGGCAGTTTCCAACTTCAAAACTGAAGAAAATAAAAATTTATTTATAGCAGTCTATTGTTTCTACCATTTCTGACAACATACTTAGCAGTTACTCTCTACCTATCCAACAACTCCCACTCAAGTCCTAACCTAAACATATATCTACAACAAAATATACCACTACTAGCAAGGTGGTAGGTGAGAGTGCTTACCCACGATCTTGCAACTATCTGTCTCTTGCTGGAGTGTGGTTCACTGGCTGGCACTTCCTGTCGTCATGCTTAGAAAGTCAGGTAAGGTCCGAAATTGTGAAGGAGAGGGAGTGACAAGGCTCTTACTATAGTGTAGCAGTAGAGATGTAGTTGTCTGCTGATGTTCTTGTCGACAAAAGTGATGTCCGAGAGCTGCAGGAGTCCTAGGCTGTTGAGGGTCGAGCTATATTCTATGCCCTCCAAGGTCCTATGTGGTTGCAAGGTGTAACTACAGATCCAACAAAGTAGCAGAGGATGAAGAGAAAGAGGAAGCACAAGACTCACCTTGTTGTTGTGTGTGACGACCCCCTCAGGCGTGACTGCTGGTATGGTTGAAAAGGCGAGCTGTATTGCTTCACACGGCCAGAGAGAGGGACGAGGATGGGCGTGATGTGCTGGTAGTACAGGAGACGGCTTGGTCTAGGGTGGTGCTGAAGAGATCGGTCGAGAGAAGTAGTCTACTGCGGAAGGAAGGACGGAGGAGAGGTGGCTCTGAATGTAGACAGAAGAATGGGAACGTGGGGCTGCGCTCAGAAGGAAATAACGCTGTTGCCTGATTCCAGGAGCGGTTACCTGTAGAAGATCTGCATATGCTCCAGCTCAGCAACTCTTGGCATCCCATCAGTTTCCTTCCTTTGGGCTGGCGCCTCCTGGGCTTGCAGATCCGGGCTGGCGTGATGGTCTCAACAAGCACCCAGGGAAGTTGGGATGTCTGGCCTTGTCACGAGATTGTTTGGGCCTTGTCATGGCTGGCGTGATGGCCTCAGCAAGCAGCCAGGAAAGTTGGGCTGTCTGGCCTTGTCACGAGCTTGTTTGGGCCTCTTCATGGCTTCGTCTCAGCTTTATTATGGTCTCGCCAAAAGACATCGAATAAAACTAGGGTTTGTTATTTAATTCATCATTTTATGTGAGTTTTAGCTTACATAAAATAACAAGATTGGTGATGGTAGAAACATTATCATTTTATGTGAGTTTTAGCTTACATAAAATAATAAGATTTGTGATGGTAGAAGCATTATCATTTTATGGACTAGGAAGTAAACGGAATTAAAAATGATTTTCGGAAACGGAATGTTATCGAATAAAAAAATAAATAAAATATATTGTTAGTGTTATCGGGTCCTACGAGGTCACACCATAACGAGCGTGTGAATTGAATCAATTAATGAGAGAATTACCATATATGAGTATATGGTGAAATTTAAATGTCGTTTTATGTTTTCAAGGTTATTAATTAAGAGAGAGTTGTGAGAATAGTTCTTGAAAATTGGTTTTATTAAATATTTTCATAATAAAATATTCACTCATTGGTCTAAAATGGTGGTGAACATTTAATAAGTGATAAAATTGAGAAAAAACTTTATAAAATTAAGGTTGTTTAGGAGTTTTCTTAATAATTGTGTCAATGGCTAAAAAGTCATTTATTTATGATCGGAGGAAGTATCTTATTTGCGTCCTAAAATGAAGCTTCTCACCGACGCACAGCAGCTGCGTGCTCAGACTTTGGCGGCTGGCTTGGTGGTAGACGCACAGCAGGTGCATCTTGTGTCTTACGTTTGCATTTTGTGTCTTACATTTGCACTGTGAGTTGTGTCTTACTTTTTGTCTTATAATTAGAGTTGAGTTTTGTTAAACTCTACTTTTTTGTGTCTTACAATTCTACACTTTTATAATCAAAATTGTTAGAGAAAGTTGGGCTCTTGTTTTGTTTTGTCTTACATTTACAATTTTTGTGTCTTACATTTTATAATATTGAAGTACAAATTAGTATTATTCTTATTTAAAATTATTTTACAAAAATAATATAATGTAAATAGGTGTAATTTTATAGGATAAATTGGTGAATTGGGCCTTTTAGGCCAATGAGTTGATATTGAAAACTCCTCCCTTTTTCAATTGAAAATTTGGGTCCCTAAAATATAGATTGGAATAAATATAGTACAAAAGTTATCAACTTGTCCATCTCATTTGATTTGACATATTTGACATTTGATATTTATCTCCACCTACTACAAAAATGAACAATTCTCAACATGCATACTTTCTCACCTTCTACCCAAAATTCGTTTACCCAAAAACGTTACTATTCATACCCAAAATAATTTTGTCAAACTACACAAACATACTCGAAAACATACATACCCGAAACCCAAACATACCCAAAAAAACTAAAATATCAAAAAATCTCATACCCATAAATTGGGTAGAATTTTGTGTTATAAAATATTCATACCCAATGCACTCATAAATTGGGTAGAATTTATCATACCCAAATTTTACATAAATCGATATTCTACACAAACATCAATACCAAATGACATTTGATCATTATAACACAGTTTGGATAACCATAAAACATACCCAACATTTCACTTTAAACAAACTCAACAATAAGAAACATACCATAAAACATACCCAACAATAAACATATAATGCCCAACCGTACCAATAATTTGGGTAACATTTTACAACATAAAATAATAATACCCATAAATTGAGTAATCATACCCCTAAACAGTATACTCAATTCATCAAACACATACTAATACTATTTAACAAAACGAGTCAAAATCATACCCAAAATCTAGTGGAAATAGCCTACCCAAAAATATAGATTTGGTTCCAACTACCCAAAAAATACATGGAGAGAGTTCCGGGTGGGATAAAGTGAGGAGAGAGAAAAATGAAGGAATGAGAAATAGAGGGAAAAATTAGAAGTTAATGAAGAGAGAGAAAAGTGAAGGATAGGGCCCACCACTATCATTTACAAAAGGGGGGAGAGTTACGGTTGAGATAAAGTGAGGAGAGATAAAAGTGAAGGAATGAGAAATAAAAGAAAAAAGTAGAAGGAAGGGACCCACCACCATCATTTGCATTCTTAAATTCTTTCTTAAATTATGTAGAAGCCCATTTTACAAAGTAGAACTTTTAAGAGCCTCATTTCCCTAATTCTTTCTTAAATTCTTCTAAAAGAACAAATTATTATTACAGAACAATATTTGTATTATTTTTTCTCATTAACGAAATATTAATATTAAAGTACAATATATATATATATATATATATATATATATATATATATATATATTATTTCTAAATTTTCGATTTGATGGTACTACTATTAGTATTATTCTTTTAAAATAAATTTTGGTTTTGGTTCATTAATTTGAAGATTTTTCTTATTTAAAGTTTCATAAAAACATTTAAAAGTTTTTTTTTGAATTTCCAAAAGAGATTTTCAAAATAAAGTTTGTAGTTAGATCGAAATTATCGATTTTAAAAAAAATCCAAAATCAAAATTAATTTTAATAGATATAAGATTATCAGTAGTTAGCATTTAGTAATGATAATAGTTGTTAGTATTGTTAATTAACATTAATACTAAAATTAATCTTTATATAATGATATCTTAACCAATAATGTCCCGCATAGGGACATTTTCATCCAATATTTGGATGGTGCCACAACATTTGGTTTTAGCCAATTGAGTCTCTCCATCATCTCTTTATGATTGACCCCTTCATGATCCAGGAAAACATCGTATCATTCTGGGTATCTGCTGAACTTTGCCATCATGATTTTGCGCATAATAGGTCATTTATCCTCGTCGTGACCCAACAATACGCAAAGAGCTCGAAATCCACCATTCTCGTCGCCTTGAACACTTACTAGCATCTCAACGTTGAGAACCATAAAATTTTTGAAATATTTTGAGCCAATGTCATACTCTCCTATGGCAACCGGGGGTAAGTGAAAATCGGTGCTTCAAAGCTTGATCTATACGCTCATTTGCATCCTTCTTCGGTCTTCCTCTCGCGTTCTGGATCGTTTCTATTATTTCCCGATCTTCTATATATATATATATGTGTGTGTATGTATGCACACACATTACTTACTAATCAAAACCAATCGATTCCGCTAACGAGATTTTTTTTTAACTTTCACCATCCTACTTTTTTATGTGAACGAATTAGGAATATACTATCATTGGCTAGTGTTTTTCTTTCTCAAAACATTAATTATACTTGCCACAAAATATGGGTTTTTATTCAAATTGTTACTGTCTAATATTTATTGATGCAAAATACAACATCCGTTGTAAATTGGCTTCAAGATGATAAGTATGGAGGGGTGAAGTTAAGTCACTCTAAGGTGTAATCTCATTTTGCCTTGTTGTGTTATTTGATCATTTTGCTTGATAGAGGATATAGATATTGTAGTTCGCGTCCATCTTCATGGCTAAAAGTTTGACTTCCTTAATGATGTTGAGGTACTGATTAATTGTAATATCCGAAAATTTGTTTCCGTCTATTTTCGAGTAAAATTGGACTTTGACCACCTTGACCTCAGTACATCATACCTAATTCCTTCATTTGTCAAACTCTATCATTTTATGTAGGGTAATTAGATAAAATGTGTTTCACTAACTTTTATTATTTTTATGTGAAAATTTGATCACATAAAATACATCTAAAATAACTCATTTCTTAATCTAGTATTAAGTATGCCTTCTAGTAGACTTAATAGATCCATTGGTTATTGCATTGGCCCATCATGGACAACTAGGGAAGATAAGGCCCATCAGGGTTTTTGCAACCTAGTTGGCTCCTCCTCCACGCAGCTTTTCTTTTAACCTTGTAACCTCACATCCATTTTTTTTATACATTATTTCATTATGGATTTTCTTTCCATCACACAGTGAAGAGATCTATCTCTCTCCTCCAACAACCCAATTCTCTTCAGTAAATACGTACCCCTCTGCCCTTCTGCACGCCGGAGTTTACGCAACCACCTTACTCGTTCACTTTCGAGGACGACGCGGCTATGGACTCCTCTGCACACAGCCATCGGAAGCCACCGTCCTCCCCACGCCGTAGCCGTGCCGCCAGTGCTCTCTTCGGCGGTTAACAACAGCGCCTAGAGAGCCGTCGTCACTCCGGAGATCCTTGTCTCCTCCTTCGCTTGATGCGACCTCGGGATTTTCCGCGCGAGAACGTCAGACGAAGGTACTCCCTTCTATTCTGCAGTGAGTGCATCTTCATACCCCTTCTACTCATTTGTAGACCAACCAAATCACAGCTTGATCTACCTCTCTTCCTCTACTCGATTACAAAGGTTCGGGAAGGGATTTTTCTTGCAGTCCGGCACACGAACCATGTTTCCTCTTCCACTCCAACCACCGGCGAAGCGAGTCTCGTCCTTGCTGAAGATGGGTAAGCTCGTCACTAACCTCTATTGTTACAATATAAGTATGAGGAGGGGAGTTACTTGTCTTAGGATCGATATTGTGTTCGATATTGCGATCGGTTGTTATGTTCTGTTTGAGAGCCTTTGTGTTGCTGTTAATAGGGGTCGATTGTTTGGTTCAGAGTGGTAGCAGCTCGAAGAGGGTTAGGAAGATTTAGTTGTTATGGTGAGATGCACAGGTAGGTGATGAAAGGCCTTGTATCTTGGATCAAACCACCTAACACTACCAGAAATGTGGGTTATTTGCGACGCAATCTTTCCGACAACATGACAATGTGTCGCAAAAAAATTGCATCCGCAAAGCCATGGGTAAATTGCGACACTTTAAGGTGCCTCTATTTTAGAGGCACATATAGGTGTCGCAAATAAACAAAAAAAAAACTTTAAAGTGTCGCTTTTTTTATTTTGTTTTAACGAATACTAAAATATAAATTCCAAAGCTGGATATTAGGTTACGCTAACCCGCCGTGGAAAACACCACCCGTACTCAGCAAGCCGTCATCCTCGCCCATGTCCTCCAAGCTCAGGTTGTGTCCGTCGTCTCCCCTCCCTTCCGCTTCCAAACCCCCTCCAAGCGCATCTTCTCTCCCTCCGACGCCCTCCGCTTCGTCAACTCGGACTCTAGAACAAACTTCCTTGGCTTCGTGGTCGCCCTCTCTGATTCCGTCCGGCGTCCGCTCCCGCAAGATTTCGGATCCCTTACGCGTATCATCCACCTTTCAATCCGTCATTGACATCCTCTAGAAGATGCTCCTTTGGATCAAAAACATTCCTTCCGCTGCACAGTCCTCTCGCTACGGTAATCTCTCTTTTAGGGTTTGACATGGTCGATTGACTAAGAATTCTGTTGATTTGATGCTCGAGATTCTCCCGAGAGACAACTCCGAGCTCCAATATGCTACTATCGACCTCTTCATGGGTCGGCCAACACCCTGTGAACAAATACTTCGGATAGCCTTCACTCCTTGCAACTCGACGAGTCTCTCTTCCTGTCCGTGCTACCGCCGGTTCCTACGCCGATGATCTCGTCAAAACTGCTGTAATGTCTCCTTTAGATTCCTGAAAATTTTGATTTCATTATTGATGTATAATCTCACGACGAGGTGTTACACTATTTTGTCTTTTGACTATTTTTATGTTCTGATTTTAGTTACTTGCATCGCTTGATCCTTATTTCAACAAGTTGATGTTTAAAAATGTGTAGGTTCTAGTATTTCTCATCATAGTTGATCTGTTATTGAATGACGAAGACGTAGAAGTGGTTGATACATACTTCTTTATCTTCTATTTGATCAGCGTAATTAAGTTATCATTCCTTGCTTCTACGTCTTGTGTCTCTTTTATGTGCTTATGATCTTCGTGATTTAGTTAGATAGTATCTATGTATAGACCATAGAGATTGATATTTGAGTTTGAGGAGCCCATTTATCAGTAGTCACTATCTGTTATTTTTACAAGAGAAACTTCCTTCTTATGTTTTGTATTGTTTATAAAGGACCTATATTGCCTTCTATCTGACGTTGAACTATTTCAGTTCACCATGCTAAAGATCAAGAGGAACTTTTGAGTTGGTTATGAAAAAATTCTTAATGTCTTACCTCATTGATTATGCAGAAATCAATTGCTTCTCCTGGAAGAGGTATCCTTGCCATTGACGAATCTGATGCTACTTGTGGGAAACGGCTATCGTCAGTTAACATGGACAACACTGAAGTCAACCGCCAGGCTTACAGGCAGCTCTTGCTGACAACACCCGTCCTTGGTGAATATATTTCTGGTGCTATCTTATTTGAGGAAACCATGTACCAGTCTACCACTGATGGGAAGAGTTTTGTTGATTGTCTACTTGCTGAGAAGATTGTCCTTGGCATTAAAAATGACAAGGTATGATGTGAAACCTTTTCTTAGTATTACCCCTTAGCTATTGAAAATGAATATATTCCATGCTTCTTTCTTTCTCTAATCTTGGCGATTCTAAGGCTGTCATATGCAGAGGTGGCGAAGGTAAGCGTGACAAATCCTTTTTTCTTTCTCTAATCTTGTTGCAAATTTTTTGTTCTTATTAGACTAGTTTTTATGGAAGACCTGTAGAATTGTTATCATTTTAAGTTTTAACCATATTTGTTTGTGCATATGTTATCTGAGATTCTATAAATTTCTATTGTCGTTATTGTCTCGAAACTATAAGCCATACCAAAGTGACGAGAGGCAGAGAATTGAGGATGCAGGAGGATTTGTGATGTGGGCTGGTAAGAAATTTGGTTTTGTACTATGCTATTTTACCAGCCTATTTATCCTTTTTTTTTTGGTACTCTTCACGTTGTAGATATTAGAACAAATAAGCTTAGGCTTTTACAAATTTTCATGAAATTGCTAAATTGACACACTCTTTCAAGTACCGAGGAAAACCTATATTTGCATAACATTTCTTAACTTAATACAGCTTGAAATGTAGTGGCTTGATAAAAAAAAATGAAAGTGCTTAAAAAGTTTAGAAAAGTTAACCTATTAGTCCAGATGCTGACTTATACCAAGCTTTCTGGTTTGGATCTTAAGAAGCCAACATTAGTGATCGTAGATGAGGTACTGAAATTGAAATTGTTTATAGTTGAAAGGCTATAGATTAAAAGTTGCCAAACTTAGTTCCAATTGTTACTTTCTCAAGAAACATAATCTTGTCAAGCAGCTTTTGCTAGAGCAGACAAGCTCTTTATTGCATTTACCTACTTTGTGACATGGATGGAAATGTAGGAACCTGGAGGGTCGGAGGTGTTCTTGTTGCCTCGCGTGCTTTTGGGGATAAGCTTTTGAAGCAGTATATTGTCGCTGATCTAGAGATTCAGGTATGATTTGAAAGTTGTAATCATGTTGATTATATGGCTTCTTGGTGTCATTATACAATCAAGGCACGAACTTGATTAAGTAAAAATGAGGTAAAATAGTAATATAGTAGGTGATTAGGTCCTCCGAATGAACACATATACAGGTTGTTAAGTTGGAAAAGAATATGTGAATTGCAGTGAATGCAGATGAATTCCCAATGACAAGAATGCAAGAGATGTCACTAGATTACCATTTCAGCGTCGAGCAAGAAGTTGGGTCGTCGACGCATGCATTCTTCGGGTTCAATGGTCTGTCTGCCTCTCCATTAACTACTTAAAAATGGTTGTAGAGCTAGGAGATGGAACCTCGAGCAGAAGTATCGTCCCTATTGGAAGAGACTTGGATACGTTACAAGAAACAAAGATTGACTTACCAATCTTCCTACCTTAGCAAGGTAATCAACAAAAAAAAGTCATTCCAAGAAATTCACCTTCAGAAGATGCTTCAGAAGGTCTAGTTTCATCATGTTGTTCAGTACATGAAAATGCTTTTATTTAGTATGAATTTGGATATGTAATTAGTATATCGTCCTTATTGATGGCTTTTATTGGTAACTTGCCTCTTGAAGTGACAGCCGATATGTAATTAGTATTTTGATATTATTGCAATTGGCATTGAGAAATGGAACCGTATTGTTAAATTTAATTTTTTTTTATAAATTAATGGTAAATTGCGACACCTTGTGGTGTCAGAAATAATTGTGTTAAAAAAGCAAAGCAAGTATCGAAAGGGTCGCGGTAAAGTGTCGCAAAGGTCTCAAAATATGATAGGTATACTTGTCGCAAAATTATAAATTACTGTGACATCTTAAAGTGTCGCAATTTGTTGTGGCATGTTAAGGTGTCGCAATTGGCACTTGTGCCAATTGTGACGGCGGAAATTGTGACACCCTTTCAACGCGTCGCTAATCATATTTGGGACACCTTAAGGTGTCGCTAAATGCGTTTTAAAGTGTCGCTTTAGTGCCCCTTTTCTAGTAGTGTAAATAGAGCCTAAGTTAAAGGGAGGTTGTTACCTTTTTTTTTTATATGTTGTTGTTAGTGTTCAAGTTTAGGGTACTGCTGTTGAATGTCGAACCTAGGACGTAGCTGAAGGTCTACCTCATTTTTGTTGTCCATTGGGATCGAACCAAGAACCTAACGTTCCTCCTTTATTCCAGATTTCTGTTTAGAGTTGCTGACTTTGAGGATTAACTTCGATGCTTTAGAATGAACTTTCACCGTTGAAATTTTGGATATGTTGTAGACGGATATATGTAGTTTATCATATTAAAATTTGGTGAGAAATGAACGGTGGGATTGAAAGTTACGAGCTCCCGAAGTTAGGTAGTTGAGCAGTTTTATTGAACTTATAAATTTGACTAAGTATAAGAAAGTAGAGTGAGGAACCGACTTTGGGAATTATTATAAAAATATCGGCTGAACAGTTTGGAGAAATTCTTTCTTCTAAGGCTAGATAGAACCTCATAGATGATCTAGATAGTAAATTCGGAAATTTTATAAGCCGTTAAGAATTTTATATTTAGAACCGAAGTTAAGCCTTTTTCGGTTCTTCCGGAAAATAGAAACATAGGAAAAACGTCAGTTTCGCACCTAATAAAATTCTAAGAGTTAGGATATATTTTAGAACTTCAAATAGGAGTTTGGACATGAATTTTAGGGTCTTCGAGAAAGTCGGAACCAAGGGTAAAATGGTCATTTTACCCTAAAACTAATAATGTAACTAGTACGTCTTAATACTTATTTAATCTCAGAAGTTTTAGACTTCTATCTACGTGAAAGTGTGCTAATACACTTATCGCCTTTAACAGGCAACTGAGTGGGTACAGTTACAGAGCAAGTGATTACTAAAGAGTCGAGCATTATAACAGGTAAGTCCTTTGGGCTTACTTAGCTGACTGCTAAATATGAGTATAAATGATGATGGTGGTGTGTGATTGACATGTTAGAAAGATAGGTTGTGATATATATATACCGACCTGTATTTTGGCCTAAGAGTAACGGGCGGTGGCATTCCGCTCAGTAGCTCGCAGGGCGCTGGGGGTTTCTTTCGGGACTAGTCCACACATGGTTTGTAGTGATGCTACCAAAGGAAGTCAGCTATACCTACACCAGTTGGATAAGGAACGGAGGCGAGAACTAATAATAGTTCTCGTGCCACAACTTAAATTGAATAATGTGAATCACTTAAATAACAGATAATAATTTGTTGAGTGCCAGCATGTTGTTTGTTTATTTTTGTTTCTGCTTGTGTTTGTGCTATTATCATTTTACTTATATTTGGTTAGTTAGCTAACGGTTGATATGTTGTTTAGATTTGACACAGGTTAGAGCAGATGCCGAGTGATCCAGATGGTAGTGGTCAGCCGGGGTGTCGTACTTTAGGACGTTTTGCAGTTTTTGCTTTTGTGGGTTTTCCAGTTGAACATCGTTTCCTTCCGTACTTTGATATATTGCTTTTCCGGCTGTAGTTGATCTGGTCACATTCATGCATTGATAAAAACTATTTTATGATTTTTAGTTTTTCCTTATCGGTGCCTTGTTGTAAGATCATGTTAAGTTGTTGTCAAACTAAGGTCGGGACCCACTGTGCGGTCCTAACTAGTAACTCCCTAAGTTGTAAAATTTGGGGTGTTACATTAATTGTTTCATGTTTGTTTTTGGGCTATTGTCTCAACTATGTGTTGTTGTTTTAGAAATAGGAAGTAATAATTTGTTTAAATTTTTTATTTGAATTGTATTGTCCATATGAGTTGCCCGAATCATATGAAGCTTACCGGAAACAACCACATAGATGGCATTCGGGGTCTATGCAGCTATACCGTGTTTGCTTGCCTGAAGTTTACAACTCGATGGTGATAAAACTTTATCCTTAACTTTATACGACTTTTGGGTGAAATGACTTATTTTACGAGACTTGTTCTCATTTTGGAATCTAGTTTTATGTCATCTTACATATTGAAGTTGGAAAAAAGGCGAATTTGATATTCCCGTTCATCGTCCCTTACCTTCTATCCGAGAACACAATGTCCGTGACTAAATTCAATGCCATGAAAACAAAGTGAAGTTCCTTGGTAGAAGCTATAATGTGCTTACCCTTTTCTATAAGCAACTACGGGTTAAATTGTTAGTTAACATGGAGTTGTATTAGGATTAAAAAGGCTTGATAAAGAAGTAGGAGAATCGGGTTTGGTTCGGAGCAAAAAGGCTTACATTGTTAGTTAACATGTAGTTGTATTAGGATTAAAAAGACCCGATAAAGAAGTAGGAGAATCGGGTTCGGTTCTGAGCAACAAGGCCGGAATAGAAGAACGGTCAATTGCGGTTTTCGGAGCAAGAAAGTTGGAATGGAGTAGGACATACATTAGAAAAAATTGGAGTCTATTTACGTGGACCGTACTTTGCACATGACCAACTGTATGTAGCTCTCTCAAGGAATAAACACCAATAAAATCTCAATATTTTCACAAGGTAAATTAATAGTACAGTTGAGTCCGTTCATAATTTTGTGAAAATATAGTGACTTTCGAAATTTTAGAAAGATCGAACATCCGCACGACAACCATATAACACATACCTTTACACGGTTTTTTTTCCATGTGTAACATATAACAACCCTCCTGTAAATTTAAATCACCGTTTCTTTTCAAGTATTTAGGAGACAAACTAATGTACAACACGTGTGTAAACTTTTCTGCTTTCACTTTTGAAACATAAAACTACTACGTGTAACTTTAGTTTATCGTTTGTATAAAACAATTTATATACTATCTTTCTTTTACGGTATATTTGCTCTAATGTACTATAACTTATGTCCACTGCACGTATGAAATGAAAATAAATCAAGCGCCTTGCGCGTGACTACAACTATATATATATATACCAATTCATAAATAAAATTATGCGCCTTCCGCAAAATAAATTTAAAAACAATATAATTAACGATTCAGTTAACGAAAAAAATTAAAACTAAATCAATTTCTAAATAAAATTCATCATACAATCATCATTAGATTTCAAAATCAATAATTTAGACACAATCATTACATTATTACAATCATCACACATTACAATTAAATTGACAATTTTCAATTGATTTTGACTAATTGGGGGTGAGAATAGCAAAAGCATGGAGAATTTATAAGATAACCAATTTTTTTTTTATTATTTTTAATATTCTCTTACTGTCTTGTCACTATATATATGTATCTTATTTTTCATCCATAACAATTAAAAATAATATAAGTATATATAATATGGGTGTTAATAGATAGACAAAATTATTTTATAAATTATAAATATATATATATATCTTATTTTTTTAGTTTACCTATTAACATTTAAAACCATTTCAAATATTTTTAAAAAAGTGAATCCACGTGACAACATTTAAGTGGATGTTGTTTAATCTTGCAGACTCACATCTTTGTACAGATCAATTTGTATGGGTTCTAACAAAATTAAATTGCATCTTTCCTATGAACTTAAGGACACTTAAAGATCACACCAATGCAAGCTAGCTACTCCTTAAACACAAGATTATTTGGATTTATTTTTATGAATTGAGTTGGTTAATCATTTGCTTACCTTTGTTCTTCTCATATACGAATGCTACAAGGAGATCCAATATGTAACACCCTGATTTCGCAGGACTCGGGATGTCACATTGGGCTAGGATCTCACAATGGATCCTGACCCTAGCCTGACAACAAGTTCACTGGACCTTACAACATGGCACTGACATATATAAAACAAATACATAAAACAGTATAAACTGTACGACCCAAAGTAAACAACAACATAGCCGAGTATATAAAACGACATCCTCACATAGGAGGTACAAAAGATCATCCTCACGCAGGAGGGGAAACACAACAACCCCAAACCAACCACCTAATGTACGAGAGTCCTCGGCTTGTCACCCTGCCAGATCACTCAGCAGTGCCTAACCTGTAAACATCTACAACACGGTATGAAACCGTTAGCTAACCATACATATATGAGGTAATGCATAAGCACAAACACAATCATGGAAGATAAACACATCAACATGCTATCACACATTTACCCATTTATTATCTTTATATAATAACCATTCACTCAAAAACCGTATATATATATAGATAGATGAAAGTATGTGACACGAGGACCGATACATCCCTGCCTCTGAGTACAATGTCCAGCTGTACGAGTATCGGTCACACAATCCGTGTACCCTATGGGAGTGGATTGTGCCCTTCTTGTAAACCAGTCTGGCCCGACATCAGAGAACCTCCCAGACTCCACGGCGGGATGAAAGGGAAAGGTTATCACAGCCACGCAGTGGGGCAGTCAATAGAACATAAGTCGATAAAAACGACAACTCATGCTATCATAGCAAACATATAAAGCACACACCACTCATGCAAACACCCAATATAGGGATGGTAGCTAAGTAAGTCCTACGGACTTACCTCAACCTCGTACAATCACAACCACGATCAACCTCCAATCCTGAGAGGGACACTGCCTAATAACAAGGTATAAAGAGATAGAAATACTCCTATCAATCAAAAAGGTCACATCTAGACCCAAGGGATCCATAAGGATCATAATCAATCTATAAGCCTCACAACCAACTAAACCTCAATATCTCAACCTAACTCACAATTCCTCAAATCTCAAGGTAGTATCTAATCAACATTCCTCAATCTCAATTCTAATCCTAATTTAATTAATTAACCTTTAATTAATTAATTTGATTTCGCCAGAATAACGTTTTGCCCGCAGGCAATTTCTAAACCCCCTGTCATCATATTTCATCAAACAAGAACCCATAATCACCAGAATAATATAACGACCATAATGGGATTTCTAATTGTCCTATTTGACAAGCCTAAAGTCAATTTAGGCCAAATCGCAGTACGGAAAACGAATAAATTCATAACTTATTCGTTACTAACCCGATTGACGATCTGAAAGAAGATTCGGAATCACAACGACGCAGGCTACGCATGGACATCATCAAATTCATCGGAATCTGAGCGACGGAACCGTCCTGGTGACATATATGCTCGACCAGCCCTCCATATACTCGGAAATGCAGAAACTCGGTACCGTTATGAAGAGAATTAAGAGAGGAATCCAGAAACTCAAACGGAATTGAAATCGGATTAGAAACGGAGAGTAGATCTGAGTTTGAAGGTTGAGAGAAATCAGAGCTTTTACGAGAAAACGTGAAAGTAAATGAATTAATAAAGGATTTTCTGCTATTTATAGTGAATACGATAATTATCCTTTAGTAAAGTCGATAATTATCCTTTAACCGATCCAACGGCGGGTCGAACCTCTTTCTCCAAACTTCTCGAGATTGGAATATTAAATCTGGAATATTGTAGGGATAATTATTACACAACTGCCTCGGAAAACGTGTATTTCTAAGCCGTCTTTCTTAGCCGTTAAGAAACGAAATAACGACTCTTTTGACCGTTTTGCCTCTCCATGTTATTTCATATCTAAGACATATCCGATGTCCTGATCATTTCTCTCAACTGCATTTTTATTAATTGGAGCTCCCAAATGCTCCAAATAACACCGGAGGGTAAAAATAATTACCCGGGGAAAAAGTAAAAATTTCCCTAAACGTCCAAAATTACGCGAGGAACATAACGGTGAAACTCATACTCATCACTTGGGAAATCTTCGCAAGTTATATGTCAATTACTATCAACGATTAAGTTAATCAACATTAATTAGAATTCGGAAATCCTAGCTATTACACAATAAAACCGATAGGTTAGCCTTGCTTGCATTCAAGTATGGGATTAGGGTTATCTGTTTGGGGCGATGAGGCTATGGAATGATAGCGTTCATTTATGTAAATGGCACGGTGTTACATGTAGCATCCATCACCAAAAAGTCACCCACTTGAACCTCATTTCGCTTGTAATATTTGTTATTATATATGTATGGATTATCGTCGATATTATAAAGATCAACGCCAAAAGTTGTTTACACAGTTCGGGTGTTAGAATTCTACCTCTGCGGAACCTCAAGAGGGGAGGTCCGATTCCAGTTTTTACTAAGTATTCAAGATGGTTACAATAGGTGTGGTTACAATTTTGCACGCAAGATCAATCTGCAACATAACCTAAACCTAGAAAAGAAGCAAGAACAATAATAAAGCAAGAAGAACAATGTATCAAAATAGCCCATGTGAGACTAAGAAAATCTGTATTTAAATCTTTGCAATCTTCAATATGAAGATCTTCCTTTGGAGAGATATGGGATGAGGATGAACGTCTCAACCCTGGCTTGACCACCTCCGACTTCTCTTCTCTCTATCGCTCGTTCTCTCTTTTCGACTCAGAGAAAGAACCCTAGCTATCGCCCTTCAAGGGGAAACACTTATGTGTTAGGGTAAGGTGAGGTAAGTGAGGCTCCTTAATTAATTATATAGTCTCTCATTCAAGTCCAAATGCAACGTTTCACTTAAGTGAAACCAGACCATGTTGAACCCGGAAGTATTGGGTATGTGTTTTTTTTGGGCAAGCTATTTTTACTAAATTTTGGGTATTTTTTGATTCGTTTTGTTAAGTAGTATTGGGTATGTGTTTGGTGAATTGAGTATACTGTTTAGAGGTATGATTACCCTTTATGGGTATGATTATTTTATGTTATAAAATATTACCTAAATTATTGGTACGGTTGGACATGTGGATTTAATCTTTGAGCATTATATAAGTTTGGTAAAATTTTACCCAATTTATGGGTATGGTTATTTTATGAGAGAATTGGATGAAATGCACTCAATGATTAATTTTGTTTAGTAAATAACCTAGGCCTATAAATTTTTAAGTGAATAGCCTTATTAAACAAATAATGGCAAATTTACCCTTCTTTATTTTAATAAATTTTATTCTGATTTAGACGTTTCTCTTATAACTTTACTGTAACTTATTCTTGTAAATGAGACAGATTTTCTAGTAAATTTATAATTTATTCTTATAAATGATACTTATTTTCTTATAATTTATAATTCTTGAATTTTCTTGTATCTCTAGTTGGTTACCCCTCCCTCCCACCCTAATACCAATTGGACAAGTTGGATTTCACGATTTATCTTCTTTTAAAAATTATAAGTATATGTTAATTATGATACTTGAACTTTCTCTTGTACGCTAATTTTCTTGTACAAAAATTATTGTAACTAATTTTCTTGTACAAGATTATTGTATCAAGAATATTATTGTACACGGTTCAAGCGTTTCATCCAAACCCAAACACATTTATTCCAAAGAGAAATTTATGATACATGATTTACATGAAGAGTGCAAGCATGTAACAAGTTATTTTATCAATTCTTGTAAAATTTTCCTGTACACGATTAATTACTAATTGATTACGCTGATCAAAATTGGTAACTCCTTCAAAATACACCTTCAATTAGAGATTGTAGGTCAATTAAAAAACAATAATCAATTAGTAATCTTTTAGATTCTTGTATAAGGGTAAATTATTCTTAAATTTTAAAAGAGGTCATATTCTAACAAAGTTATTGAGGTGTACAATTACTAAACAAACTTAGTGTACTAAGGCTACATAGCAAATTCACTCTTATTTTATTGGGTATATGTTTATTGTTTTTGTGGTATGTTTCTTATTGTTGAGTATGTTTAAAGTGAAATGTTGGGTATGTTTTATGGTTACCCAAATTGTGTTATAATGACCAAATGTCATTTGGTATTGATGTTTGTGTATAATATTGATTTGTGTAAATTTTGGGTATGACAAATTCAAATTGGGTATGCTTTTAGTATTAAGTGTGACTTAAATTGAAGAGAAAAAAATGGATTGAGTATGAATATATTGGGTATGAATATTTTATAAAACAAAATACTAACTAATTTATGGGTATGGTATTTTTGATATTTTAGTTTTTTAGGATGTTTGGGTTTTGAGTATGTGTGTTTTTGAGTATGTTTGTGTAGTTTGACAAAATTATTTTAGGTATGACAATAACGTTTCTGAGTAAACAAATATGTTGGAAATTGTGCATTTGTGTAGTATGTGGAGATAAATATCAAATGTCAAATATGTCAAATCAGATGTTGGGAATTGTGCATTTGTACCGGTCACTTGGTTTGCCTCCCACAACCCGGACCATAGTGACACACATGTGAACAACTCATTACACATTGTCTCAAGACAAACTCAACAATTACAATGAAGACTTAGCCCAAATCTCCAGCACATGTTAGTGACTTTAGTGTTGCCAAATTTTTATAGGATACTTTTCATCTGTGGTATTCGTCTGGATCTTTTATGTTACTACAACTTTTAAGTTTTGTCAAATGTATAATTTGTTGAAGAACGAGAGATACAACCATAAGTTTCTATAGAGTCAATATAAACAAATGTGACTTCAAATCATGGTGCACAACACCTTGAAAAAGGTCCGCAACAATGAATCAAACATCAATATTTTGAGTCACTAAAGTAACATTAAGCATATTACAAATGTCCAAACATGAATATTCGTCAATATTTTGAGTCATAAAAAATAATCAAGTTCTATTATAATTACTTAAACCACAAGAATGATCCAAACCAATCTTATAAATAAAAGTATATATATCGACTAGATAGTCTAGATTCTTTTTTATTCCTTTTTTTGTTTTTGTTACCAGAGTTATAACCAAACCGAGGCTAAATGGGCTTTGGAGTTTTCTTTCAGGTTTCTTGTTCATGGACCTACTAACTGGATCCTAATTTGGTACGGTTGGGATTTTCTATCTTTCATTGCAAATGTTGAAATATTCATTGTAACACCTCAAGTTTCAGAACTCGGAGAGCTACTGGTTAGGACCTCATAGTCGGTCCCGACCTTAGTTTGACAACAACTTAACTAGATCTTACAACAAGGCACATATAAGGAAAAGCCAGAAATCATAAAGTATATTTTTAACAAAGTCATGAATGTGAGTAGAAGTACAAATAGCCAGAAAACACAAAGTATCACAATTTGAGAAAAAGAAAAAGGGTCATAACTGAAAGACCAACAATCAAAGAAACTGTAACTCGTCCTAAGAAGTACGACACCCCGGCTGACCACTACCATCCGGATCACTCGGTATCTGCTCTAACCTGCGGTACGTCTACACAACAAATAGAACTGTTAGCTAACTATCCAAATATAAGCAGAAATAATAATAGCACAAACACACTCAAGATAACATAAACAATCATCATGCTGGCCCACAACCGGTTATTATCTGTTACTTAAGTGATTCACCTTATTCCGTTTTACAGTTGTGGCACGAGAACTCATAACCGTTCTCGTCTCCGTTCCTTATCCAACTAGGTGTAGGTTTAGCTTACCTCCGCCGGTAGCATCACTACAAACCGAGTGTGGACTAGTCCCTAAAGAAACCCCCAGTGCCCTTAGGCTAACTGAGCAGAATGCCACCACCCGTTACTCTTAGGCCAGTGTATAGGTCGGTAGTAAATTATTATTAAAAGACAACTATAAACATATCATTGACACACCACTATCATTATCCACACCCATATCTAGAAGTAAGCTAAGTAAGCCCAAAGGACTTACATGAATCAAATCTCGACTCTTTAAATCACAAATCGATCTGTAACTGTAGGAACTCAGTGGCCTGTCAAAGGAGGCAAGTGCGTCATCACACTTCCTAGGTAATTAGAAGTTTAAGACTTCTAAGATAGGAGATCTTATTAGAACAGAATTTATTGCAATACTCACTTAAGGTAAAATTGCCTATTTTACCCTTGGTCCCGAAACTTCCAAACATCCCATAATTTATGCTTAAACTCTTATTTGAGACTAAAATTTCATATTCTAACTCTTAAGGATGAGTTTGGGTAGAAACTAAAAAACTTCACATTTTTCTATTTTGTGAAAAGTCACTAGGGTCCAACTTTGGCTCCAAATATGAAGCTCGGATAAATTTATAAAAATTCCAAATTAATTCTCTAGATCATTTATTATATCCAATCTATTCATAGAAGCAAGAATTTCTTAAAACTGTTCAACCATCACTTCTACATAATTCTCTAAAGTCGGTTACAACACTTAGAAATTTCTATACTTAGCCAAATTTCACTGTTGGAAAAACAGCTCAACTACTCTACTTTGGAACATTATAACTTCTAATCCGACCGTTCATTTATTCTCAAATTTTAACACTGTAAACTACATATATCAATCTATGATCTATCAAAATTTACGGTATATCTTCAGTGTAACTCCTTAACATTGGTCTACAAGATGGGCAGTTTCCAACTTCAAAACTGAAGAAAATAAAAATTTATTTATAGCAGTCTATTGTTTCTACCATTTCTGACAACATACTTAGCAGTTACTCTCTACCTATCCAACAACTCCCACTCAAGTCCTAACCTAAACATATATCTACAACAAAATATACCACTACTAGCAAGGTGGTAGGTGAGAGTGCTTACCCACGATCTTGCAACTATCTGTCTCTTGCTGGAGTGTGGTTCACTGGCTGGCACTTCCTGTCGTCATGCTTAGAAAGTCAGGTAAGGTCCGAAATTGTGAAGGAGAGGGAGTGACAAGGCTCTTACTATAGTGTAGCAGTAGAGATGTAGTTGTCTGCTGATGTTCTTGTCGACAAAAGTGATGTCCGAGAGCTGCAGGAGTCCTAGGCTGTTGAGGGTCGAGCTATATTCTATGCCCTCCAAGGTCCTATGTGGTTGCAAGGTGTAACTACAGATCCAACAAAGTAGCAGAGGATGAAGAGAAAGAGGAAGCACAAGACTCACCTTGTTGTTGTGTGTGACGACCCCCTCAGGCGTGACTGCTGGTATGGTTGAAAAGGCGAGCTGTATTGCTTCACACGGCCAGAGAGAGGGACGAGGATGGGCGTGATGTGCTGGTAGTACAGGAGACGGCTTGGTCTAGGGTGGTGCTGAAGAGATCGGTCGAGAGAAGTAGTCTACTGCGGAAGGAAGGACGGAGGAGAGGTGGCTCTGAATGTAGACAGAAGAATGGGAACGTGGGGCTGCGCTCAGAAGGAAATAACGCTGTTGCCTGATTCCAGGAGCGGTTACCTGTAGAAGATCTGCATATGCTCCAGCTCAGCAACTCTTGGCATCCCATCAGTTTCCTTCCTTTGGGCTGGCGCCTCCTGGGCTTGCAGATCCGGGCTGGCGTGATGGTCTCAACAAGCACCCAGGGAAGTTGGGATGTCTGGCCTTGTCACGAGATTGTTTGGGCCTTGTCATGGCTGGCGTGATGGCCTCAGCAAGCAGCCAGGAAAGTTGGGCTGTCTGGCCTTGTCACGAGCTTGTTTGGGCCTCTTCATGGCTTCGTCTCAGCTTTATTATGGTCTCGCCAAAAGACATCGAATAAAACTAGGGTTTGTTATTTAATTCATCATTTTATGTGAGTTTTAGCTTACATAAAATAACAAGATTGGTGATGGTAGAAACATTATCATTTTATGTGAGTTTTAGCTTACATAAAATAATAAGATTTGTGATGGTAGAAGCATTATCATTTTATGGACTAGGAAGTAAACGGAATTAAAAATGATTTTCGGAAACGGAATGTTATCGAATAAAAAAATAAATAAAATATATTGTTAGTGTTATCGGGTCCTACGAGGTCACACCATAACGAGCGTGTGAATTGAATCAATTAATGAGAGAATTACCATATATGAGTATATGGTGAAAACAGATATATTTTGTAGGAGTTCAAAATATATTATAAAATTGGTAATTAATAATAAATAAGAGGTTATTTATATATTAATTACTAAAATATATATGTTATAATAAATGAGGTTTTTAATAGTTAAAAGCTCAACCCAATTATTATATATCCAACTTGATCGATCAAAAGAAAGAGATAGGTAAGTCGCGTAGAAGTAGCCGTCTTCTTCTTCTCTCGGTCACTCTCTCTCAAAAGGTTCATCCTTTATTCTAACATTTGAAGGTTAAGACGATTCTTATTCAGTGTTTGGTGGACCAACTAGAGGAGTAACACTTGAGACTCTACATACTCTTGAAGGAGTTTTGAACACGCATAAAAAGGTATTCTTTTTCTCCCTGATCTAATCTATTATCCATGCGAGATGTTTAGGAAATTGTTTCGTGAAGTTCCGCTTTTACACAGCTAAAATCCCAACACAAGACTCAAGAGTTGTTCGATCGAATATGTTTTCAGTGTTGTTTATTCAAGAAAAAAGGTTGCAGTTTTGGTTGAAAATTTGTCTTCATTCTTATTTCAATGTGTTGGTTTTGATTTATGTCACTCGTATTTCATGTTTTTCTTCTAATCTTTGTTTCAAGTACGATATTGATTCAAACCTCAAAGGGCACCCAAAATTTTTTGGCCTAGGGCATAAGGACTGTAAGGGCCAGCCCTGGTTCATTCCCACCTTCTAACCAAACGGACAACTGTATGGAGCGTTGGTTTGGCATCAAATAGGATAGTTGGCAAGTTGTTAACAATCTTAATCCATTTTAACATTTGTTTATCCTCAGAGATTGGAGGGAGAGCTTCCTTTAAAGGTAGGTTTCTTGTCAAAGGTATACAAACATAATTGGGTGCCATGGCATTAATTGAAGTTAGAGGGAGACGTCATTTTCATTGATATAAATATGTGAATTCACTTGGAGTCTCTATCTCACCGCATATGATGAGAAATTAGAGTTTAAGAAGAACTCGTGCATGACTAATTTTTCAAAAATTGACAATGAGATGTATAAAGCTAAATAAAAATATGCTTTTCACACATAGATCTTGGTTACATTTTTATTTAAACTTCACCAAATTATTTAAAATTCACAAGAGTGACCTTCATCCACCCATTTCAGATTGTGAAGCAGGCTTGTTCAACTATGACTTTTCTATATGGAAGGATAACAAAACCTCATATCCATCGTCAAACCTCTTCATCATGTTTAGGTGATTCAAATGAATCTCTAGAAGCTTATTTTTCATTTGATATACTAAAAAATCTACATCAAATAATTCAACTGTCATAGTGATCATACATCCAATATAATGCATTGGAACGTGAAACTTGACCTACATTAGTAGCAATTAGGTCATGACCAACATTAACAATATTAGACTTAGCCATTGAATAAAGCATATTGCTCTCCAACGTGAACGTTCCCAGATTGCCCTCTTGCATATACCGTATTGGCATGTATTCTATGAGTCAGTGGATACATGGATTCAATGTTAAAAGTAACACTGGTTTATATCTCGTACTATGTAAAGATATTTGTTAATAAAAATTTAACTTTTTTTTTATATATTTATTATATTGATAAAATATAAATTACAGATGCAATATATTACCAATGATACACATATGAGTAGGTTCATAGCGACCCACGTAACAGTCCTTTAAATAACGTGTATTGTACTAGCCCAAGTGAGCATTGACCCTTTAAGTCAACTTTGGCATACTACGCATTGAACTAAGAATTTAAAGAAAATTACTTCGTAAGTTCCTACTAGAATGCATGTCCTTTAAATATCAATGAGGCTATTCCTTGAGAGCCAGAGAAACACAAAATATATATGTTCGAGTATTACTCACAAAATGATATACTTTTTACGTTGTTCCACATTCATCATCCATCTAATATTTTACTTACCCTTGTTTTTCTCATATAAGGTTGCTATAAGGAGCTCCAATGAAATGGATAGGTTGGCGTTGCTTGCATTCAAGTCTGGGATTAGGGTTGATCCTTTTGAGGTAATGAGTCTATGGAATGATAGCGTTCATTTATGTGAATGGTACGGTGTTACATGTAGCATCCGTCACCAAAGAGTCACCCAGTTGAGCCTCATTTCTCTGAACCTGGAAGGCTCTATCTCATCGCATATTGGGAACTTGAGCTTTTTACATGTACTGCAACTTCAAAACAATGCTTTCGTGGGTCATATTCCCCCGGAGATCGGCCGCTTACAAAGGCTGCAAGTGCTCGTACTAAGCAATAACTCACTAGATGGAGAGATCCCACTCAACCTGGGCAACTGTTCAGAGCTTCAAAGTATCTCTCTCCGGGGCATGAATCTGGAAGGAGAGATTCCTCTAGCGATTCGCTCTTTATCAAAGCTTCGAATTTTCATTGTAAGTAGAAACAATCTCACAGGCTCTATTCCATCTTTCTTTGGAAATTTCACTTCTCTTGAGATACTGTACCTAGGACATAACAATTTCATTGGGAGAATTCCTCAAACTTTGGGTGGTCTTGTTCACCTTAGAGCTTTAATTCTAGCAGCAAATATGTTGCATGACAAAGTGCCATCCTCGGTATTCAATCTCTCCTCCCTTGAAGTTCTTGATGTATCAACCAATCAGCTTGAAGGTCGTCTTCCTCCAGACTCGTTCCTCACACTTCCAAATATAAATACTTTTTATTTTCCTCAAAACTACTTCACTGGGCCTATCCCCTTGTCAATATCCAATGCTTCAAATCTCCAGCTTCTTCAATTAAATAATAACAACTTTACCGGGAATGTTCCATCTTTAGAACGTTTAAACATGCTTTCGGTTTTTCTATTAGCTGAAAACCAGCTGGGTAGTGGGGAAGGAGCACAAAATGATCTAACCTTCATTTGTTCTATGACAAATGCAACTGCCTTAGATGTGTTTCAAATTGGAGGTAATAAATTTGGAGGCATTCTACCTACATGTATCGCAAACCTCTCATCTGAGTTAACCATTTTTGATGTAGGTGTTGGTTATATATCCGGGATAATTCCACAAGGTATAGGTAATCTCGTAGGACTACAAATTCTTGTTCTTTATAACAATTCTTTGTCGGGTGTCATCCCAGAAAGTATAGGAAATCTAAAAAACCTCGTCATCTTATATCTTGGTGGAAATAGTTTGTCAGGTTGGATCCCAACATCTCTAGGAAATTTGACCAAATTGCTCAAACTTGACTTGACATCTAATAGCCTTGAGGGTAGAATCCCTTTAAGTCTACAAAATTGCACATCTTTGCAGCTATTATCTCTTGATCAAAACAAGCTCATTGGTGACATCCCTCCTCAAGTGTTGAGTATCTCGTCTTTGTCACTCCTGTTTTCCGCTTCACAAAACCGGCTATCCGGCCACCTGCCAGAAGAGGTAGGAAAGTTGTCTAGTCTTAGCGAGTTGGACCTCTCTTCAAATATGCTATCGGGTCAAATTCCTATGAGCCTTGCAAAGTGTACAAGTTTGCAATACCTATATTTGGAAAGTAATAAGTTCCAAGGGACAATTCCTTCTTTTATGAGCTCAATGAAAGGTTTGCAAATTCTAGATCTTTCTTCAAACAACTTATCAGGCCAAATTCCTCCAGAGTTGACATCTTTGGATTTGATTATGTTGAACCTCTCTTTCAATGATCTTGAAGGGGAGGTGCCAATGAAAGGAGTGTTTGTTAATGCAAGTGTTACTTTACTCGAGGGAAATAATAAGCTTTGCGGTGGAATAAGCGCCTTGCACTTGCCCAAATGTAACAACTTTGTTAAACGAAGAAAGAGGATATTCTCTACCAAGGCAAAGGTTGTCATTTCCACTATCGTGGGACTTGGAAGTATAGGTTTGGTGATCCTAATTCTATATGTTTTGTATAAAAGAAGAAAACAAAGACAAAGTGGGGACGAACTTGCTAGTGCACCTTCTCAAAATCCACCACTACAATTCGTGTCTTATGGAGATCTCCATAGATCCACTAATGGCTTCTCTCAAAGAAACCTAGTAGGTACAGGCGGCTTTGGGCATGTGTATAGAGGTGTTCTTGGTGAAGGAGGACAAGTGGTTGCAATTAAGGTTTTAGATCTCGAACGCATCGGTGCGACCAGAAGTTTTATAGCAGAATGTGAAGCTTTGAGGAATATTAGACACAAGAATCTTGTTAAGTTGATCACTGTATGTTCAGGAGTTGACTATCAAGGCAATGAATTCAAGGCCTTGGTTTATGAGTTCATGTCCAATGGAAGCTTAGAAGATTGGTTGCATCCAACTGCTACGAGAGAAGACGGAGTTGTGGATGTAGAAGCTCCACAAAGAAGGTTGGGTCTTCTTAAAAGACTAAACATTTCCATCGATGTTGCTTCTCTAATGGAGTACGTCCACCATGAGTTTGGGACTCCCTTAGTTCATTGTGACATCAAGCCAAGCAACATTCTCCTTGACGGCAATCTCTCCGGGCATGTTAGTGACTTTGGCCTCGCCAAATTTCTCTCTGATACTGGCTTCATCCGTGATTCTGTCCATCCTTCAAGTTCACTTGGAGTTAGAGGAACCGTTGGTTATACTCCCCCGGGTATGTAAGCATGTTTGGTCTTTTCTCATTACAAATAAAGTAATTTCTATACTTTAACTTATTGTTTGTTGTGTGTAGAGTACGGATTAGGAAGTGAGGTGTCGACACAAGGTGATGTGTATAGCTATGGTATTGTCTTGTTGGAGATGTTAACCGGAAAGAGGCCAACTCATGAAATGTTCAAAGAGGGACTAAGCCTTCATTTGTATGCTAAGATGGCTTTGCCTAATGGAGTGATTGAGATTTTAGACCCTGATCTTGAAGACTTCTTCGAAAATGAAGACCAAGGGTTAAACCCGAGAAGGTCAATGAGAGTCATGGATTGTTTGGCTTCTGTGATTGAAATTGGAGTTGCATGTTCCCTTGAATCATCAGTCGAGAGAATGGACATGCGGGAAGTCTCGGCAAAGCTACGGACAATCAAAGATAACTTGTTGAGAGGGAGGAACTAAAATGAAGTGTTATTGATAAGTTGTTGAAAGATGGACGTGTATCATATGTACGTCTTTCTAAAAACTTGATGCCGATGTGTGTAATGGAAAAGTATAACGTCTTCCTAAGAACTTCACGCCTATGTGTAATGAAAAAGCTACATGAGTTGAAAATAAACTTAATTGATATTAGATAAGTTTAAGATTCATGAACTTGATTCAATGAATTTAAGATTTATGAACTTGAGTTGTGTTAAGTTAAAAGAACGCTCCTCCACACGCCTCTTTACATCTCCCCTCTGCAATGCTCTGGTCTTGTGCCACTTTGCTCTTTCTGGTGTGGTCACCGAGTCCCTGCTACTGGCTAACCCTAGTGACCAATGACTCGTTCGGTATTCTTATCTTCTCCGACCTTTACTTTTGTCTTCTGCAATCTACATATCCAGGTACTCGAAAATCTTCAATTACTTTTTGCAAGTCACCCCTGATTGGTGATTTCAAGATCCATGAATATTTTGTTGATACGCCTATTTATACTGGTTTTCTATCTCATGGAAATATGCCTTCACTTGCTCTTCCACTTGAAAATATGCTATCAAGATTTGGACTTTTTCTCTTGATATCCACTAAGTTTCAAAATTTCTCTTGGTACTCTCAAAGTTTCATTTGTTTCCTCTTTATACCCATTCTTAATATATTACATTAAAAAAAATTAAAAAAAAAATTAAAAAGATTATGACCCCATTAAATTTAATTAATAAATTTATAATTTATATATATTTTTTTATTTTTTTTTAAAATAAATATATTTTTTATTTTTGAATTAATATTTTTTTACTTTTTAATTCTGATTTAAAAAAATATATATAATTAAACAAAAAACATTTTTTTTTAAAAATTTTATTAAGAGTCTAGAGAATTAAAATATAATAATTTTTTTTTGAATTTAAATTTTGTATAATTTAAATTAATTCGAAAATTTTAAAAAATATATATATTTTTTAATTTTAAGATTATTGAAAAGTATACTAT